>OY804575.1:151385450-151985450 GCA_963680875.1 Bathymodiolus brooksi
ACCATGTGTTTTGAAATATTATACAGCGTAACCATGGATTTTGTAGACAATTCATATATATTTATGTAACTTTTATGAATTATTCAAACAATTGAAGCATTCGTTTGTTCTCTGTCTATGTTTTGGGTGAAGCAACTTTACGTTTCGACAATAAATGTTTTATGAACAAATATTAAATAGCAACATCGGGCGTTAACCATCCAATCATTAAACTGTAGGAAAAAATAGATAATTACGTTTCATTGACTAATGCACGTGAAATTTCTCTTTTATTTCATATTAAACTTTTCAATATTATATATTCTATTATAATATTTAAAGGGGCATTAGCTACGACTTTGACCAAAACAATTATATTTTGGAAATTGGTAAATAGCTTTAAAATGATGAAATAAAGGTAAGTATTTCACATTAAACAGCTTATCGTACCACTTTTCGCCTTTAAAATTGAGAACGAAAATTACCATCGATTTATTATTTTCTTGCAAGCAAATAATTTGACCTCGCTTTTTCCATATGCAACTGACCTTACTAGTGACAGGTAAAAACGAATAATTTGTATTTTGTAGCTTATTAACTGCAAACTTGCATGGTTCTTTGTCCGTAATTAACGCCGACTAAAAGCAGATTCACAGAAAATAAGAAATGAGTGCATTGTTGTACTGATTTAATGACGATTCGGCAAACTCCGTAAATAATGCCGATAATTAATAAGATGGCGTCCATTTCTTGATGATCTCAAAACACGAGCAGTTGCACCTTTTTCCCCCGATGCGCGTACATTTCATAACATGTATAAGTTACAGAAACACGTTTTATTAAGGCATCAATCATATCTGATATTTTTTATGGGTAACAAATATTTACGATTTTGGCAGATAATGCCCCTTTAAATACTTATAATTTAATATTGAAAGACTATCAGCTTTATCACCATTTCAAATCAAATTTAAATTTCTTTTGAAGTCCACGTTTCGTTTTCAGCTTTATAAATACATTATACATTATAGGTTCAATGGCACGTGTATTAAAATGTGAAGAAAAACAATAACAACTAACAGGTTCAAATTTATGGCGTTTTTTCTTATAAAAATATGTTACAAATAATTTACATTCAACAGGTTTCCTTTAATTTTATGTACAAGTTCAATATAAGAGTTAGCTGGATAAATGCCTAACTAATTAACTAATAAACTAATTAACTATACATTGAATATACAGATTTGTAATGTGTAACTTCTATGTGTAACTTCTATGTGTAACTTTTATGTGTAACTTCTATCTAAGTATCACAATTCGAACAAGTCATTGTCATGTTCAACATAGATGACCATCAGTAAAATCCATGTGAACGCAGTTTTTGCTATATCGCCACTAAAGTTGTGAGTTCGAACCCCGTTCATTACGAGGTGTACCCGATACAACATTAAGTGATAAAGTTTGTCAATGACTTGTGACAGGTCGGTGGTTTTCTCCGGGTACTCCAGTTTCCTCCACCAATAAAACTGACCACCTCGATATAACTAAATTAATGTTGAAAGTGGCATTAAACACAATAACCTTAACCAGGTGAAAGCACAAGCTGGCTACATGGAGATGTATTCATGGAATATGGTAGATAATTAATTCATATATATCTCAGGGGCGGATCCAGGATTTCAAGTTAGGGGGGGGGGGGGGGCGCACTTAAAATAATTGCACCGAGCGGAGGGAGGCGCGAAAATTTTTGGGGTATTTCGTGTGAAAAATCACGATTTTACGCCAAAAATCATATTTTTTCCAATTGCGGAGGGAGGCGCGAAAATTGTTGGGGTATTTCGTGTGAAAAATCACGATTTTACGCCAAAAGTTTTTATTTTTTCCAATTTTAGGGGGGGGGGGGGGGGCGAGCGCCGGGTGCGCCCCCCTCTGGATCCGCCCCTGTATCTGATCTAGGTAACAAAACAGTTCCAAAATTTAATCAGAGATTCGTGAAAACGAAGGCAAAAACGATACATAACAATTAATTGAACATAATTTACTCCTTCATCATAATTTACTCCTTCATCATAATTTACTCCTTCATCATAATTTACTCCTTCATCATAATTTACTCCTTCATCATAATTTACTCCTTCATCATAATTTACTTCTTCATCATAATTTACTTCTTCATCATATTAAAAACAAGTAGTACGATCGTCAGGTCAAATACTATAGGGTTGGGGCTATTGTGTTTAAAGCCACTTTTAACAATATTTCAGTTATGTCGTGGCGGTCAGTTTTATTGGTGGGGGAAACCGGAGTACCCGGAGAAAACCACCGACCACCCGCAAGTCACGGACAAACTTTATAAAATATTAATTATGAAATAACATCAAATATAAACATACAATAAAATGGCAATATTGTGAACGAAAGTAGTCTCTGGGTGTGTAATGTTACAGAATTTCAAGTAAAATATTATTTTGCTATACTTTGGATCATGATCACTCTTGATATGCCAATAGCTGTCTTCGAACTTAGATCAAAACTGACGGGTGTCTTTTACATAATTTAATGTAGCTTTGAAAAATGAACATGGATGGAAAGGGTCGACATATTGACATTTTTGAAAGTTTGGTTTTATCCGAATATATTCCGTGTGTTATATATCTTCGAGTTTGGATACAACACCTGTGGCCTACGAAACAATTATAGTGGTGCTGTTTTATTTGTTTTATATTAATATCTGAAGTATATTCTAATTAGTGTTGTAGTAAAACTGAATAATTATCGAGATTAAGATGTCAATAAAACTAATATTTCTTAAATGACAAGTTGGTCTAACTCCTTATATATATTGTTGAACTTTCACAGCAATAACTATAAATAAAGTCAAACAAACAGACTAATTTATAATATATTTGATATATACGCATTATGCGTGTGTATGAACTACTGTTTGTTGTTCTTACAGTGTGGTATATATATTTTTTCCATTTTATTCTGTTGTTCGTCGAGTCTTCATTTTAATCAAACAAAATAATTGTTCGATTTTTATACAGGGACCCTAAGTGTTAAAACAAGAATGCTTTCCTATCGTGACTTCCTTGGTTATTATTTTCTAAGAATATCTTGTAAGCACGATTTAAAGGGTCCGTTTTCCTGTAGCTCTCTACTTGATTCACTACATTTGAGTAAGTCTGGCGTCAACTTAAAGATAATTAAGGGAAACCAGTAATATTTATTTGTCTTATATTAGTGAAGGTCAGCATTCATTACATCAGAGATGGTTTACATACCACCTTTGATAAACATGCAGTCGACAGTGTATAAATATTTATTCTAAATCTCATTACAGCAAACAGTGGTTCGACAAATTAGTCTGTTTGTTTGTCTTTTTGTTAGTTTTTGCTGTGGCCGAGGGTGAAGTTCAACAATAAATAGGAGAAATTAGACCAGTTTGTCATTTAAGAAATATTATTTTTCAAGCAAGATTCTTATCATATCAAAGTAAATAAATGTGAATTTCGTTGCATGTTATATCAAATGACAGAAAAGGATTGTGCAAAAAATGCGACTGATAAATTTGGTAAGCAATTATTTCATCTCCGTCATGCAGGTCAAGTTTGTGAAATAACAAAAACCTTAACCTGACATTTTGATTTTCTTTTACGAAAATTTTAATCTTTACACAGTAACATACGGCTACATATATTGTCTTTCTATAAAGAGAAAGTGAATAATGACTGACAAATAAAGGTAATAACAAAATTACCGAACTCCGAACAATCTTACAAAGGGAAAGTCAAAACTCATAATTATATAAACAGACAAAATCAGTCAACAACCGGAAAACTGTGAAAACCGTAATGACCCTGACTTGGTACAGGCATTTCTAAAGAAATGGTGGGTTGAATCAGATTTTAAGGCGCCAAACCTCCCGCTCTCATTACGGTTCAAAGGTTCCGGCTGTCACTGTAACAGTATTTAAATACAGGAACAAAATAGGTAAAATAGTTGTCAAAGCAGTACCATATTCGGTGACGTAAATGTCAAAAATACTTTTACGTCACACATTGACAAAAAAATTCTTGACATTTGTGACTTCTTTATCTTTATACATTTTCACTATATGAAAATGCATCGCTTATAATTTTTTCTGAAAAGATTGTGACAATATAGTGACAATATAATATAAATACAAACAAATATATTCTACACTCCATCGGTATAACGGTATGCTATATCAATTCAGTATCACCTAGTGAGTAATTCAGTAACCCCGCAGAAGTAGTTCAGTATCCCTCGGGTGATTAATTAGCAAAATTTAGTAAAAGTTTTAAAAAAAAATTTTGAATACCCTTTAATTTAATGAACAAATTCAATAGTTTGTAGCTTTTTAATTTATATGCCAGTACCTGATCAGAGACACGTTTATGAAGTGCGCTGTATATAAGAGTATCTATATATACATTGTACAACCTGCAATATATTACCATTACAATTATATACTACAACAATTAAATCAAAACATCACCGTAGGAATAAAAAAAAATGGTACTTATAATAATATATCTTAATTATATACTTACATATCCACATAAATGATGTTGAAAACAAACATAATATTAATCCACTTCTCATTTTCATTTATTTCTCTAGATGTTGTTAACGTCTGTAGTCAATTAAATTTGTATGAGGGAAATCAGTTATCAACTGACACTTGAATGATGGAAACAGTCACGTGGTCATGTTGGTTCTGAAATTTAAATAATTATAAAGGAAATGGTCATCATAAGAGTGTATTCATTATCATCATACTTCAAGTGTTGATATTAAATAAGAAGACAAATTATAAGCTGCTTGTCTAAATATAGCCACTCAGGTAAATCTTAAAACTTTTAAAAATAAAATAATCATTTTAATGAGTATTAGTGTTATGTGGTACTAGTGGGATCAGATTTTAATTTTAATCAGAATCATATGCAACCTCTTCAGAATTTGTGATATTACAGTTTTTAATGTGTTTCTGGCAAATAATGTATTTATGTATGGAAGGATTGTATTTTTTGCTTAAGCTAAGGAATTCATTTATTTAAGTAAAATATTTTTTTCGCAGAAAAATCGAAATATAAAATAGGAATTCCTATTTCGGATTTTCCCAAATAAAACAAAATATATAATATCTTAATCAGATTATCATTTTCGTTATATTCTTCCAATGACACACTTTTTTTATTAATCAGTACAATTTATCTAATGATGTCAAATCCCTGATGGACCCCTTTAATACTGGAAGTCATAACACTTAAAATCGGATAAGAATTAATAGAAATATCTATCATAATAGGGTTTCCCCCCTAAATTTAGATGTGGGGT
Organism: Bathymodiolus brooksi; assembly: GCA_963680875.1. Classification (NCBI taxonomy): domain Eukaryota; kingdom Metazoa; phylum Mollusca; class Bivalvia; order Mytilida; family Modiolidae; genus Bathymodiolus; species Bathymodiolus brooksi. The sequence continues at coordinate 151,390,794 of OY804575.1, forward strand.
TGGTGCTACTGACATGGGAAACGATGAAGTAGAAGATGAATTTCATATTTCAAGATATATCCCATTTACTCCCGTAAATAACTAGATGTGGCAGTGCAGGGCTTCCGTAGTTTTTAAATATAAACAGAATTTTACTATTTATTTAGAAATATTATCACGTCTTATACTTGAAATGTAATCCTAATTATCCATTGCGAGTGGGTATCAGAGCATTAAAGCAAACAGGAAGTGACCCCCTTCAACTTAACATGTTGGTATTTGTTGAATATCGTGATTACCATATTTGTTTATCCGATATTCATGATGACCAGTGTTAAATACGGGAAACTTCAAGGATAACCTCTGAATCTAAGTACATTAATTCTTACTCAGTGCTACCGAATTAAAGCCTGTCACACCACTTATACCAGTAAACAAAATATTTAGGTACTATCAGGTTAAGATCATCACTTTATCAAGCTCTTGATTAATGGTTTTGAAAGAAGTTCAAACTTTAACAAGAATATATTTTCTGTATAATAATATAATTAGAATCATTCTGTAAAACGTTTAAATCGACACAGCTATTAAATGAAGAGATATATTTTCTTTTCAACTGACCTTGATGTTGGTCATTTAAGCTGTCTTATACAATGACTTTCCTTATGGTTCAATTTCCAATGTAGTGTTGTTCCGAAAGAGGACAGGGGCCGTGGTGGTCGTGATCGTAGGGTAGTTTGATTTACAACTACACATGAAATCGGTGCCTATCACCATTAAAGTTGTGAGTACGAGTCCCGCTCATGGCGAGGTGTACTCGATACAATATTATCTGATAAAGCTTGTCAGTGACTTGCGGTAGGTCGGTGGATTTCTGCAGGTACTCCTGTTGCCTCCACCAATAAAACTAATCACCATGATATAACTGAAGTATTGTTGAAAGTGGCGTTAAGCACCTTAACCAACATACCCATCCGAAACCGGACAATGTATTTCAACGTTGAAAATACGTGGTAGACAATGTCCACAAAAATTCAAGTTTGAATGAATACCCCTACAGAGATTTGGTTTCTCTGGGAAAGAAGTCCAGACAAAAGGATGAAGACAACAACTCATCTAACCAAAAAGTACATATACCTACTTTCTTAATATTTATTTAATCCCGAAATGAAACTATTGGGTACCGAAATTGAACCTAGTTTCTCCACTTTTGAAAGTGGCGTCTGATAGTTGTGTGGTACGAATCAAATATCCTCCTTTGGACAGGACACATAAAATATACCAAAGATCACATTACATTATTAAGTAAAATAGAAATAACGTTTTATATTGTATGTTCATTTCAATTAAAAAAACCCTCAGTTAACTTGTCAATTGCCTGACACGTGACTACAGGATTGAAACTTCATTTGATTTGAATATTTCAATCTGATTGGCTAATCCGCCTGGAGAACATTTTGGTTATACTCGATAACTGGGTTGGTATTGTGACGTCACCAACGTGTTCATCCGCCAACGACAAATTCAAATAGTCACATGAAATAATCGTAATTAAAATCGAGGAATCATTAAATTTTGTTGTTAAAATTAAATCATAAGGAATATTTGAAATTGTTGAACAGGTTATACTTGCATAACCTGGTTTAGATCACTTTACGCTTTTCATAAACCGCTTCGCGGTTTATTAAGCGTAAACAGACCTAAACCAGATTATATCGTATAACCTGTTCAACAATTTCAAATATTCCTTAAAAGAAGTACACAACAATTCAACCACACTCACTTCTGGAAACTATTTTCGAACGTCATAAAAAAACAAATTACTACGCACAATACAAACAGTTGAAAATACGGGATATTAAAACAAATAATAATAATTTTAATCGTATTTATTAATATAATTTTAAGTATTGAATGCAATGTTTAAGTTTTAAGTATAGGGTTGTAAAAGCGTATACGGTTCATATTTTTTTATAACTCCATCATATACGAAAAATGTAAAATCAACCACACTAATGATGTTCGTCATTCATGACTCGACTTGATTAGCAAATAATCATTGAACACTGCTCAACTAATAAACAACAATGGGCTTTCCTATTGAATTGTTCGAATTGCTGAAGCACACAGATGTAGAGGGCAAGAAACTGACTAGGAATCTCTTGGTTAACACCAGAGCAGTCGCAGTCAAACTGCTGTAGATCAAGGCTGAGAACTTCATGGCCACAATTGATAAGGTAGCCAGCCATGCCACAAAAATAAGCACTGGTCTCCAAATGAAAAAGAAATGCTCAGCATTTAAACAAGTGAAAGGCAAAAAGGAATTGAGCCGTTGTTAGTTTAAAAGCAGAAGCGCATGCACAGACAGACAATCACTACAACCAGAAATACGACACAAAACAGACTGATCAGCAAATCAGAGCCAGAGCACACCTCTCAGTGAAGTAGTACAATAGATTGTGTGGGCCACACACAGCAGATCACATATTAAAGACAGACCGTTAAGGCATACCAAGTATCGTAGTGAGCTCCAGAGGACAGTTATTACAGCATGTAGTCCATTCATACTAGAACTGATGTGCTGCAAAACCGTTCATTGACACAGGACTAAGTCATACACAGAGGCTTTCACCCAGATGACCATACACTAGTGGATCGCTACCCAGCTTACTAAACAGATACAGACCTACCTTTTCAACCAACCATCAACGCTGACTCATAAACGTCAGATACGTCATAGAAGAAAAGGTAGAAGGAAAAGGACGAAGGCTAATCTCTACGAATATTATCAGTCCGCAATACCTACAGATGATAGACGTAAAATCCACAAAGCTGCCTATCATCACTGATGTTGTGAGTTCGAATTTCGATCAGGGCGAGGAGTACAACATTATGTAATAAAGTTTGTCAGTGACTTGCGACAGGTCAGTGGTTTTCTCCGGTTTCTTCCATTAATAAAACTGACCGTCACGATATAACTGAAATATTGTTGAACGTTAAACACCATAAAAAAAACAAATAATAAGAAGCGCTTGAAAATACCAAGCAGAATCCGTAGATCAAATAAGGATAGACAATGCAATGATTAAAAGAAAAAGTACCAAAAAGCAAAGCAAACAAAAATAAGAATCAAACAAATAAACCTTCGAAATCCACATCTGATTCACACCACTCATTCAGTAGTTAGCTTCATTACTGTGAAACACATATCTGATTCACACCACTCATTCAGTAGTTAGCTTCATTACTGTGAAACACACATCTGATTCACACCACTCATTCAGTAGTTAGCTTCATTACTGTCAAACAATCATCTGATTTACACCACTCATTCAGTAGTGAGCTTCATTACTGTGAAACACACATCTGATTCACACCACTCATTCAGTAGTTAGCTTCATTACTGTGAAACACACATCTGATTCACACCACTCATTCAGTAGTTAGCTTCATTACGGTGAAACACACATCTGATTCACACCACTCATTCAGTAGTTAGCTTCATTACGGTGAAACACACATCTGATTCACACCACTCATTCAGTAGTTAGCTTCATTACGGTGAAACACACATCTGATTCACACCACTCATTCAGTAGTTAGCTTCATTACTGTGAAACACACATCTGATTCACACCACTCATTCAGTAGTTAGCTTCATTACGGTGAAACACACATCTGATTCACACCACTCATTCAGTAGTTAGCTTCATTACGGTGAAACACACATCTGATTCACACCACTCATTCAGTAGTTAGCTTCATTACTGTGAAACACACATCTGATTCACACCACTCATTCAGTAGTTAGCTTCATTACTGTGAAACACACATCTGATTCACACCACTCATTCAGTAGTTAGCTTCATTACTGTGAAACACACATCTGATTCACACCACTCATTCAGTAGTTAGCTTCATTACTGTGAAACACACATCTGATTCACACCACTCATTCAGTAGTTAGCTTCATTACTGTGAAACACACATCTGATTCACACCACTCATTCAGTAGTTAGCTTCATTACTGTGAAACACACATCTGATTCACACCACTCATTCAGTAGTTAGCTTCATTACTGTGAAACACACATCTGATTCACACCACTCATTCAGTAGTTAGCTTCATTACTGTGAAACACACATCTGATTCACACCACTCATTCAGTAGTTAGCTTCATTACGGTGAAACACACATCTGATTCACACCACTCATTCAGTAGTTAGCTTCATTACGGTGAAACACACATCTGATTCACACCACTCATTCAGTAGTTAGCTTCATTACGGTGAAATACACATCTGATTCACACCACTCATTCAGTAGTTAGCTTCATTACTGTGAAACACACATCTGATTCACACCACTCATTCAGTAGTTAGCTTCATTACTGTGAAACACACATCTGATTCACACCACTCATTCAGTAGTTAGCTTCATTACTGTGAAACACTCATCTGATTCACACCACTCATTCAGTAGTTAGCTTCATTACTGTGAAGCACTCATCTGATTCACACCACTCATTCAGTAGTTAGCTTCATTACTGTGAAACACACATCTGATTCACACCACTCATTCAGTAATTAAATTCATTACTGTGAAACACTCATCTGATTCACACCACTCATTCAGTAGTTGGCTGCATTACTGTGAAACACACATCTGATTCACACCACTCATTCAGTAGTTAGCTTCATTACTGTGAAACACTCATCTGATTCACACCACTCATTCAGTAGTTAGCTTCATTACTGTGAAACACACATCTGATTCACACCACTCATTCAGTAGTTAGCTTCATTACTGTGAAACACTCATCTGATTCACACCACTCATTCAGTAGATAGCTTCATTACTGTGAAACACACATCTGATTCACACCACTCATTCAGTAGTTAGCTTCATTACTGTGAAACACAAATCTGATTCACACCACTCATTCAGTAGTTAGCTTCATTACTGTGAAACACTCATCTGATTCACACCACTCATTCAGTAGATAGCTTCATTACTGTGAAACACACATCTGATTCACACCACTCATTCAGTAGTTAGCTTCATTACTGTGAAACACACATCTGATTCACACTACTCATTCAGTAGTTAGCTTCATTACTGTCAAACACACATCTGATTCACACCACTCATTCAGTAGTTAGCTTCATTACTGTGAAACACACATATGATTCACACCACTCATTCAGTAGTTAGCTTCATTACTGTGAAGCACACATCTGATTCACACCACTCATTCTGTAGTTAGCTTCATTACTCTCAAACACACATCTGATTCACACCACTCATTCAGTAGTTAGCTTCATTACTGTGAAACACACATCTGATTCACACCACTCATTCAGTAGTTAGCTTCATTACTGTGAAACACTCTTCTGATTCACACCACTCATTTAGTAGTTAGCTTCATTACTGTGAAACACACATCTGATTCACACCACTCATTCAATAGTTAGCTTCATTACTGTCAAACACACATCTGATTCACACCACTCATTCAGTAGTTAGCTTCATTACTGTGAAACCTTGATTGCTGATAGAACGCTTAGGACGCTTATACAATTTAGGTTTCTAGTGGAATGAAGACAGAAAGATAATATTCAAAATCCAAGGCCGAATACAAAGCAGAGATATGATTGTATAGAATGCCATGTTTCGTAAGTGTCGTCGGGGTATGTTGGGTTTCCAAGTGAATTATTAGTACCTAATTATTTTATCAAGCAATTAATGTAAATTGATTTACCTACAAGAATGATAAATGTGATGGTCCTTGTCTGTAGGGACAACAATATGCATCCATGCCATCATGGAGGTAAGAAAGGTGTTTTGCAACATTCAAGTTCTTGGAGATATATGTTGCGTGAGTGTTCCTTGACCTGGTATTTTTTTAATTCTGTTTTGTATCAACGACCTCATACCCATACCCAAGTCGGAAATAGTAAAATGATACGCCATTATAAAATGACTAATTGTTAACTCAAATACTGTCCTAGCCAAAATGAAAAGTATTTTTGATTAAACTTTGTTATTATAATATATAGAATTGTCTATCATCGCTATGTCTGTCACAGGAACAAGAATAAATGAGGAGAATATGTAGAGAACTTCGCTTACATACATCAGCCAATCAGAAAACAATGCACATGATGGCCATGTTTTTCGTTGGATCTGATAGGAATTAGGAATCCGCGAAGAGGACCTCATATACATCATTTGTGCAAAGTTACAAACATTGGGATTTATTGTTTCAGGGGATAAACTTTGCAAGTTTCAACCAATCAGATTTAAAAACTGCATTAGCAACATTCGGTTCTTTAAAGATTGGTGTTTGCGAATGCTCACTGATCTTATTTTCATTACACCAAATTACATAAAGGGGCCGTCGTGGTCGTGATCGCATGGTAGTTGGATTTACAACTACCTGTGCAATCAGTGCCCATTACCACTAAAGTCGTGAGTTCGAACCCTGTTCATAGTGATGTGTACTCGATACAACATTATGTGATACAGTTTGTCAGTGACTTGTGACAGGTCGGTGGTTTTCTCCGGGCACTCCGGTTTCCTCCACCAATAAAATTGACAGCCACGATATAACTGAAATATTGTTGAAAGTGGTGTTAAACACCATAAACCCATCCAACCCAAATTACATAAAGTCCTCGTACAACATATTTACAAATACCCCACAATCATTGAACTAATATATGTAAACAATACCTCAGACTATACATTGTATATAAAGTAATATAATATATGTAAAAGTTCCTAAAAGTGAAAATATTTATTTGGAAATAATAGCACCATCAAAAGAAGTTATTTATTAAATACATTTTCTGTTTAATGCAGATATATTTACATTGTGCAATGTATATAATCAAAGCCCATCCACGTTGTTGCTGTATTTGTCAGTCCCTGATGATCCGGCCACACTTGGTGTTCTCCAGGAGTAGTTGTTATGATTATATATAAAGCACAAAGAATAATGATGCATTTAAATAACATATAAATAAAATAAATTGCTGTCAGGTAAGGAGCACTTAGTATAGTTTATCCTTCTTGTCTTTTTTGTATATTATAATTAAACTGACAATTATAATGTTCAGAACACCACTGCATAGGAACGAGGCTAGAATAGCTAGATCTCCTGTTTGTAATACCGTAGTTACAATTCGAGCTGAAAAAATTAAATAAAATAATAATTATCTTACAATACAAGTTGAGCAACTGAGTCAATAATATACTTCTGAACAAGAATGAAAGAACAGTCCGGAATTTTGATCATAATATCAATAGGAATTCTCATATATAGTGTTGTTAAAGTTTAAACCAATTTAACAAATGAACTCTTTGTTGTGTGTTTAGCTTACAATACAGAAAATAGTGGTCTACGCATTCTATATTATTCCAACTATGACAAGACAAGTCAATAGTATTACACCTAAAACGTTACTCTTTAAACTACCACATTGTTCTTATAAACGTATATGTTCAGTAAAAAATATATAAACTGAACCCATAATAAACCGGAATTATGTATAAAACTAGGGGAGCAGGAACTGCTTGCCCTCCGGAGCACCTGAGTTCACCGCCGGATTTAGTGGGGTTCGTGTTACTCTATCTTTAGTATTATGTCTATGTTTTGTAGATTTGTAGTTTTGTCCTTTTGTCCTTTTTCTTTTGACCATTGTGTTGTCTGTCCTTTTTCAATTTACGGATTCTGATTGCCTCCTTGGTATCTTCAAACTCTTCTTTAAATAAGTCCAAATGTTGGAAATTTTTGTTAATTTAATCTGTATAAACCGAACACCTGTTTATTACGAAAAACAAAATTCGTCCCGAAGAAGATCGGTTTAGACAGGTTTCAATGACTGGCTGATTCTGTTGAAAACTGTGAAGATTCCACATGCGTAATTAGAAGCCGTAAATCGAATAATTGCAGCCAATACCATGGCCAAAATAAACAAGAAATGTGTGCATCACAAAATACGCCCGTCTATATAAATTATCAAACGGTATAATGGTAATGACCCCAAAATAAATAGGGTTCTTCCCCTTCCACAGGGGAATCATGTGGCCAAGTTTGGTAAAGATCCCATATACAGAACTAAAGATATCGTGCGGAAACGATCCTGTTGTCAAAAATTCTATTTATAGTAACGGCAGGGTTCGACATTAACTTTTTGACCAACTTGTCCATTCTGGCAAGTGCCATATTGATTTTACTTGCCCGAAACTGTAAACTACTAGCCCGAATTCTAAAGTGCCATATTGCATGTAGTGCAGAACTATGCAATCTACAATGACTGTTCATAGAGTAGAATAACCCCTCATGTTAATTATTTACACCTTATGATTTCCTGAGGGTTACTTGTGCCATATTGGCACCACATTCTGGGACTTAGTCTGAGTTATTGAGTAGACATACCTATCAATTTGCGGGAATATGACAGTTTTATAAATACGGGTGATTGATGAGGATTTCTGAAATATTTTTGTTAGAATATTTAGGTATAAATGTTCCTTATCATAGACTGACAACGACTGTATAGTTTATTTGAATTTTTATTCCAGTAATCTATCACGCTTTCAATATTTTAATCGCAAAAGCAATACACATCAGGGATAATTTTCTAAAATTAGAACACCGCAAATAACTCTAGCTTTTCATTGGCCGGCGAAAATAAATACGATGTTGATGCAGCGCCGCCACCTAATTAGGCATTCGCGATTGGCTAATATAAATAACACGATCTTTATTTGAGAAAGGGGAATTCCGTAGTCAAAAAAATAAAACAAAATGGCGTAAAATACACGATACATACGACGCAATGTTTAGGTAAAATTAGCCGCGACTTCCAACACTGAATAATTCAATATTAATCACTTTGCTCTTCAGGAATTGAACATATCACAGAATCATTTTCACTTGCCCGATCGGACAAGTTGGTGCCGTTTTCACTTGCCCGAAGACGCATTTCACTTGTCCCGGGCAATCGGACAAAATGTCAAACCCTGTTAAACGGTGACCTTGACCTTTGACCTAATGACCCCAAAATAAATAGGGTTCTTCCCTTCCAGAGGGGAATCATGTGGCCAAGTTTGTTAAAGATCCAACATACAGAACTAAAGTTATCGTGCAGAAACGACCCTGTTGTCAAAAATCCTATTTATAGTAAGTGACCTTGACCTTTGACCTAATGACCCCAAAATAAATAGGGTTCTGCCCCTTCCACAGTGGAATCATGTGGCCAAGTTTGGTAAGGATCCGATATACAGAACTAAAGTTATTGTGCGGAAACCTGTGTGGACGCCCGTCCGCCCGCCATACCCAATCACATAATACGGACCGTCTCGAGACGGGCGTATAAAAAGGAAAAAAGGAAAAAACAACTACATGTATATATAAAACATAACACAGAAACCTCAATACTCAACAACACGAACACCATTAAGAATGTGTGGTGAACTCAGGTGATCCGATCTGGAAGGTTAAGCAGTTTCTGCTGCACATATGCCACCTGTCGTGCTATTCTAGTTACACACCCCCGTTATAAGTCATAAATGAGGAAAGGACCGGTTTGTGAGTACGACAAACGGAACATTTGCGTTGTCATTTGTGACACAGATATTCCATCGTATCAACTGCGAGGTATATACTCCATATGAAGACGCTGCTGGAATGTTGCTACATATAAATGGAACAGTCAACAATGGGAAATCGTAATAATCTCTTTTATCGTAAAGTTCTAAACCGGTCCCCATTATCAATTATAAACAACTCTAATGTAAGCACGAATCAACGATAGAAGTGTTTTGTAACTCAATTTCTTTACGTATATTCGTTCTTGGTGAGCCGGTCAAATTTTAATCGGTTTGTATTACAGCAAAATCTTTAATAAATGTGATAAATTAGTATGAAAAGATGTGGATGTAAATGAACATGAGAGACCATCCAACATTTCACTTATAGCAATGGAACCCAAACATTGTACATCCTTTGCCTATATCTTGACCTCGTAACTGTTCGTACAGAATAATGCTTTACCTATACAGCCATAAGCAGCAATACACCAGGTAACCAAACTCAGCTGTCCAGAGTCCTTCTTTGCGTAGAGTGTTCTGATCTGTGCTACTTTACTCACGACAGATAGTGGCAGTACAAGACTCTAAAAGACAAGCGGGATATAAATAATAGTATATTAGACAACTAGATCCTCCGTAAAGAAAACAGTTCTCTCCCCCTGACAAGGGCCATTTGACATTTTTCCATCACTCGCCTGTCTGTCCGGTAATGTTTTATATTTCATGATATTTTAGTTTTCTTATTGTAAATATTCCAGTTTCTTTCATATATGGTGTTTCTTTATCACAGTTGATATAATACTGTAAAATATGTTACGGGACTTCTTCAAAGATATTGTCACCTTGAAATGGAGGAAAATTGAGGAATTCCTGTTTTTCGATGGACCGCAGACCTATTTTATCGACCAATATCCATCAGTAAACTTTCATCTCATAATGTAGACAATTTAACTGAAATTAGATGTTTGTTTTTAGTATTATTTTTTCTTTGTCAATACAACATTCCTGGAATAACCTTCAATATGTACGTTAATAGATCATGTCTGTGAATGTTATTTGTGGTTAAACTTTACACTTTAATTATTCACTGTAACAGGGGCGGATCCAGGATTTCAAGTTAGGGGGCGCACTTAAAAAAAACTGCGCCGAGCGGAGGGAGGCGCGAAAATGTTTGGGATATTTCGTGTGACTGATAACCAAAGTACGGATTGACAACTCGTGTCATTGGCTAGAGTGGAAGTACAAAATACAAAATTGACATGTATCAACAGCCGGTGTGTATCTGCTTTCTCTTATTAAAACATTTTATCAATTACAACGCTTCAACAATCTGTAATTACTTGTGTATAAAATTCATTATGTAACTTGGTACCACACAGATGCAGCATGCATGTACGTGCGATAACATTAAACAGATAACTAACTTTCAGTCAGTATTATTAAGACTTGTACGTCTATGTATCACCTTCATTAAATCTTTATGAAGGTTAAATACGTGCCTTCTAAAATCAACTACATATATTTATTATGTCTATTATTTTAAATTCTAATCGAATTTTGCTATTAGATAAAAAAAACCAATGTAATTAAACAGCAATTTTAGCATTACATAAAACCAAGTAGAAACTGTACTACGGTACTGTCTAACAGTGTATCTATTGTAGATATGCAACACTATTTGATACTTACTTTGTTTAGATATAGAATATTATCATTGGGCATAATCCTTGTTTATCACCATTTATTTCTACAATCATGTGATATTCTTATAAAAATAAAGCCAACTTCTGAGAATGGGCCCTTTAATCGAAAGTTCGTATTGGTGTATTGGATATCTAGTGTAAACAATATTTTATTGATAAAAGAAATCATACATAAAATATTTAAGGAATATACTCAATTTTTGAAAATGTTATACGATATAACCTGGTTTGGGGCAGTTTACGCTTAATAAACACCAATCATTGCTTCTGGTGGGAGAGTTGTTCATCAAATAACAGGAAATTTAATTAGAACTTTTACTTACTACTGATGAATTCACTAAGATGGCAGGGAAAATTCTAAAGGCGATGCAGTTATATACTGCAAAATATCTTGTAAATGTTAAGAAAACATATTATTAACATGCAGTATCTTGAAGGTCGATGATTTATTTTAGACATGCATGCATGTTCTGTCGTATTCTATCAGTGTCATATGACGAAAGAAGTTTAATCTTAAAATGCACTAAAATCTGCACATAGAAGAAATATGCATGGAAACCGAATTTACTTAATTACATAAATAGTTGACTAGGGAATCATTTTACCTTATGTACTACTATATTTTATAATATTACTCAAATATATACAAAGGAAAATGACCATTTGTAAAAATACATCATGAAAGATGATAAAACCAACTCTAAAAGTTTGTGGGTAAATGTTCCTTTTCGTATACAATACAAATCTCTATTTCCAATTAAGGGTCCACGAATATAAAAATGAGCAAGTACATAAAGAGAAAAGGAGCTGGTTGACATACTAGAACATATGAACATATTTTTAGAAAAATCAGATGACATGAAAATCATTTTACTTCAAATATTACCAAAATTTTCTTTGAAAACTCCAGGGTCAAATTATTTGATTTTTCTTCTTGTATCTTTAGGTCAGTTTAAGTTTTCCTATTACACAACATCTTCTCATTAGCTACATGTAGTAATAGAAAACCATGAAACATACCGTACTTGATTTCAATCATATAGACCTGATGGAAAAGTAACAACTTACCAATTTTATAATATTTGATTTGAACCGGTGGGGTATCGAACCTACGACTTTCCGAACGCGAGAAAATCCTTCTCTTAACCATTTCACCACACCAGCAACTTACTATTACATGCAGAAATAAAACTGACTAGCTGCGATCATTTCAAAAGCGCTTAGAGTTATTCATTCAAATGACTACGAACGAAATGATGAACGCGCACGTAATGACTACATCACCAAGTTGGTGAATTAAAAATGCCATCACAGAAAACATCTTCTTTTCAATGTACCAATGAAGATATTCTTACTTCTTTATATTTGATTCTGAATTACTATTCAAATATAATAAATTTAGGTCATAATAATTATTGGATTATTCTAAGGCAACATGACGGGTGCCATTAGTGGAGCAGGAACTGCCTACCCTTCCGTAGCACATGAGTTCACCCCCGGTGTTTAGTGCTCGATCTTTAGTTTTCTGTGTAGTGTTTCGCAAATCATTGTACCGGTATGTCCTTTTGTTCTTTTTCTTTTGACCATTGTATTGTCTGTCTTTCGATTTAAGGGTGGAATACCCCTTTGGTATCTTCAAACTTTTCTTTCCACGGTGAATGTATTTTTGACAGAGAAAAATCTCATTTATGTAGATTGCAATGGGCTGTTTGTATAGAACATACATATATGACAGCAGTGATGAGAGGACGGCTGTAGAATGCTTCCGTTCACGAACAAATTCATGTTTGGGTTATATTAAAAGGATACAGTATAAACCCTAAAACTGACTTCAAACTGAACTGGTTAGTGTAATGTAGTATCAGACTAATCAGTAGAATATCTGTAAATAGACATAATAAAGATTAATTCATTCTTGTAATGGAATACATTAGATGTACAGGTGCTGTATTATAGACCAGTAAAACCAAAGCATTTTTCTATAAAAAAAACACGTTTATTACAGGTTGATTTTAAACTAATTGTATAATTTTTAATGGAATAAAGTAATAGTATGTCTTGTGTGTGATCCAAATTTCAACGTAGCTGAAGCCCAAATTAAAATATGGGGATATCAAGATATAATTACTTAGAAAACGTAACATAGCAAAACATCATTTGTGGATTTATAGCTTTTATTTTTTGTTGTTTCAGTGAGCTAGCACTACAAAAATCCAACTAAGCTGTTGGTCCAATACAAAGCGGACATCATCTCATCGGAATGTCACTTGTTCTCGCCATTATATAGCTGAAAAATTGCTCATTTGCCTTCAATATTTAGGGGGGATTTAATGACATCTATTTCTGGTATTCATTTACACCCATGTCCTCATTTGTAAACTTCTCAGTATCATCTATGTCAATACAAACCTTGTAGAACTAATATTGTATACTCAATATACGTCATTATAGGATAACCAGACGCAAAATTGTAGGCCAACATTATCGAATATCTGAAAAATCAAAGAAACAAAGAAGTTTATTTATTCAGTCTATTTTATTTTATTGATAAGGCTTTTTAATAAAAGAAGCACCCCAACTCTATTATACTTCACACAATTCTTGGATAAGTTGAACATAATTATGTTATATTACAATATCTAGAAAGCATTTCACAAAAGAAAATGTTGTGAAAAAGCTGTCAGTGTAAACAATTTTCAGAATGTTGGGAGAAAGAAATATTTAACGACAATCGAGTAGAAATGCTTAATAAGTAAACTTTAGGGTTTCCTTGCACAACTTTGAAATTGAAAAGTGTACTGCAGGTATAAAAAATATCGGGAAGGATTTGTAAATTGCGTAGAAAAAAAAAAGAGGTAATGATGAAATTCATTTATGTTAGTTTGTGAAAAGTAAAATTTAACAAAAATATCCTTTATAAACCAAATTCAGATTCGTTTTAAAAACTTTGGCATATTGTGCTCCTGTTGAATTATTTATATAACTCTTTTATTAATGAAGATCATCATAATCTTATTAAATCAACTTTAAGCAAAAAAGACTTGTTTCAACTAAGGTAAAATCTTTTAGATTCTACATAGTTCAAATTGAACTTTTATTATTACAATCCCATCCAACTTTTACCATTTAAAATCAGGTTTCAGACACCTGGGTTGGTAGACCGTTCAGTTGATCTTCAGGTTGCTTTTGATCACAAGACACAGGTCAGTTACGATTTTGGCTGTTATGCCATTTAGGTTGCAGAGTTACGTCACTGAATTAACTACAAAATTACAATTTGTCAATTTGTGCCGTTTTCAGGCTCTTAGTTTCCCTTGTCCAACGTTATTTTCTTTACAGGGTATGCACAATGTAGCCACAATACACAGGTAAAATCTGATTTTGGCCAGTACCCCCCTCCTACCTCTGCTAAATTGTGGCATTCGTGTCCTATAAATCAACTATATTGATAAGGTGTCAATGACTCGTATCTGTTGGGTACATGTAGGTCATAGATTTAGTTTCTGATTATATTTAGTTTTCACTGTTAAACTTTATGGGCCATAAAAATTGTGTTCAAACATATATTTTCATTACAATTTAACATTCGTTTGATATACATGTACTTTCATTGGGATTTATATTTTTTTAATTTAAACTCGTCTATACTTAGAAGTTTTTGAAATACATGTATATAAAATTGGATCGGGACAGTCTTTACAACATACGAGTCCCTCTCCATATAAATACATGTACATGTGATAACATAATGACAGCAAGAATACAAGCTATATCAAATATAATTTATAATCTAAACAAATTCGTGGTGTAAACTACCATTCTCTATCCAAAGTTGTCGTTCCTGCTACGCTAGACTCTATCTCTGTCAACGCCCATTTTACAAGATTCTTGTAAAAGTTAGAAACAGTAAAAAAAATGTACTTAAAATTGTTTTAATTATTGTAAATATCAATAAAGATGAAAATAAATCACTCATTTCAAATCAATTCTCTCTTAAAAATGATTTGTGATCGTTTTTAACTTTTTATTTTTTACCTCCGCAAAATAGTTATCCACGGGAGGGGAATCATTTTTAAGAGAGAATTGATTTGAAATGAGTGATTTATTTTCATCTTTATTGATATTTACAATAATTAAAACAATTTTAAGTACATTTTTTTACTGTTTCTAACTTTTACAAGAATCTTGTAAAATGGGCGTTGACAGAGATTAAGGGCGAATTTGGTGCATTCAAACCGGTTTCAGTTTCGAAACAGTTTGTCAAACTATCCATTTGTTGCATAAAATCGGTTTTAAACCGGTTCGAAACCATAACCGGTTTTTCATTTGTTTTCAACAAACTGAAACTGGTTTCCGAAACTGACCAAACTGCCTCGTGGTGCAGTTTTAGCGGTTTGTTTTCCAGACCGGCAAGATGGCGGAAGGGAACGCATTAGATGAGAATGAAAATATTAACTTCGATTATTTTTTATTTTTGCATTATATACACTTTGATAACATTTCATTACATATTTTTTTTATAAACCTATAGTATATGTTTAATTGATTGTTATGCTGTTGTATATTTGTATTAATAAACAAGTTTTTGTCAATTTGTTAAAACTTTCCTCGATCTTTTAAATATTAAATGCAATATTATTTTTTATTTTCAAACAACTCAATTTAATTAGTAAGAAGGGATATGGATGTAAATGAACATGCAAGACTATCCAAATATACACTTAGACACAAATTAAAAGTAGAAGAACAGCACTTTTATTACGGCTTTCAGGACCATAAGCTCCTCTAGCAAAGCATTGAATGTGGTTCTATTAATTCTAAAACGCTTCCGAAATTCTTCTTCCATATAGTCGGATACTACGGACTCTACAAAATTAATGACATGAGGAATTCTATCACGACGCTTTTCACAACATGCATATGCAGCTTGTAATGCTGAAATTGTAGTAGATGGTCCACAAGCAACTGCTAGAAGTAGATCGTCATCATCATGGTTTTCCATCATGTCAAGAAGAACCATGGTTTTTATTTTTTCAGCCATTTCAAAAAAGAAACTGATTTAAAACTATCTATTTGTTTTTGCAGTAATTAACTGTAACCAGTTTTAAAACTGTTATCAAAACTTAAAACCGAAACTGAAACCGGTTTGAATGCACCAAATTCGCTCAGTGTCTAGCGTAGCAGGAACGACAACTCTGGATAGAGAATGCCAATGGTAAACTTTCATGTACGTATATAAAATATTGTTTTTATAGTTCATAGAAGAAAACACAGGGAAGGGGGAATAAAACTTATAAATTATGTTGAGATAATGTCAATCAGACATAGAGTAATTCAGTTATTTTAAACATATATAATTAATATAATTACATTCATTACTTCCGTTTTTCATTGAAATGTTACAATATGATTGGTTATGAAGTTGAAACCTGATTATAAAAGAGATGTTTTACATCCCAATAATTACATTACTTCCGTTTTTCATTGAAATTTTACATTATGATTGGTTATGAAGTGGTAACATGATTATAAAAGAGATGTTTCACATCCCAATGAAACTCAAATCCGAACTTGCACGTGCCTCCATGACGACGTCAGATGTAAACAATCTATGGCGTAGTAATTTCCAACAGCAAATAATCTAACACAAATAAAATTCACAACGAAAAATTCAACTATATTAAATTTTGGTGTGATTTGAATATAATTATAAGAATTGAATACATTCTTTTGAAGTTTCATTGGGGTATGAAAGCGTTGACCGAAGTACATTTTCAATGAAGCGCGGTAATGTACTTCGGTCAACGCTTTCATACCCCAATGAAACTTCAAAAGAATGCATTCAATTCTTAAATAAAACTCAAACCCGACCTTGCACGTGCCTCCATGACGACGACAGATGTAAACAATCAATGGCGTAGTAATTTCCAACAGCAAATAATCTAACACAAATAAAATTCACAACGAAAAATTCAACTATATTAAATTTTGGTGTGATTTAAATGTAATCATAAGAATTGAATGCATTTTTTTTTGTAGTTTTATAAGCGTGTAAAAGCGTGAACTGAGGCACAATTTTTGTATAGAGCGCTTCGTCCACGCTTTTACACGTCAATAAAACTACAAAAAAATGCATTCAATTCTTAAACAAGTTTGCACTGACTTGAACAATAATGAACTCATATTTTTTTCAGGCTAATGTTATTGCATCCATGGAGTAAATGTACATGTAACACTCTATTTTGTGTCCATCCTCTATTCCGTGCCCATCGATTGTCGTCACTCGCGCTTTCTGTGTCTTAATTTGGTATTAAAATACGGTGATTTTGGGTCTTTCGAAATGGCGACACTTTATCGTCGAAATCGTCGTCGACGTGTATTACGTTGATTGAAATTGGCGTCATAACCAGATTTCTTAATATTTTGACATAACTTAGAGTAAAAGACACGTATTAGCGACAGGACATGGATATGTTACATACATTTTTTTGTATATTCCATAGAAATGGGTCGAACAACATTATCAAACATTATCATGTTGATAAAGCGGACACTCTAGATAGTAAGAAAAGCGTCCTCAAATTGATGACTACATACACAATGTGGATGAAATATAGTAAGCATAAAAAGTTTTATATTTATACTTTTTTCTAGAAGCAATGTGTTCACTTTATTTTCAGTTGTCAAAGGCAATAGGTTGATACTTGTTTAACAGGTTCGCTCCATTATTTATAATGTTATAGGAACCGTATTAGGTTCATAGCCAACCTCCTAACTGCGTTAGTGGAGATCTCCTTAGTCCTTAAGCACATGGTCAGTTGGTAGAGCGGTGGCTTAGAATGCGAAAGTACTCGAAATAGAATCTCATTGGGGAGATTGCATTTTTCAAAGATAAAACATACTCTACTGGTACATTCGTTTAAAAATAATCCTTCATTTTCTGATTAATTCTAAATATTAGTCCAAACTTTTGATTTAAAATAAAACATTTTTTTTTCCATTTGTATCAGCAGAGCAATGCCACTCTTTCATCTAAAAACTGTTATAGCCTACGTCATGACAGAAATAAGCGTCGTTCTAATCAATTTCAATGGTGTCTTATATTACGTCCGTGTCTATACTGGTCGCTCCACACGAATCAGTTCAGAAATCATGTTAGTCACTGACCGTATAGTGTTATAACGAATAAATACGAGTCAATGCAATTTTACTGCTCAAATAGAAGCAACCCAGGATACAAGAGTATACCATGTCTCTGCCTACATGTAAACAAAACTCTAAGGCACCTGTGGTAGATATATTACAGGCGAAACCGCTAATTACCTTTTGTACACCGTTGATTCTGTCAAGAGAAAGAGGGTTACCACTCGTATTCAAATGTACCGAAGAAATAAAAAAAAACTTCCATACCAACATGCTTCTTTCGGTAATATGGATTGGGATAAGAAGTAGGGTTTTTCATGTCAAACAAAATTCATAAATAAACAAATTAAAATCGCGCCAGGTGAGGTTGGATTGAAGGAAAAGTTTTCTCAATATTCACTATTTCGATACGGATTCAGATTTTGATCGGATGATGGGAGACAAAGAGGATTCTCATGGATTCGGTGACGTCTGGAGAATGGATGATTCCAACCAAAATGGCGGACACACATGTACTAAAACGGCAATTGAAAACCCAAACAACCCTAAGTTAAAAGGCAGTAGGATATCTACAAGGTCAACAAACAACGAAGATAAAGGTTGGTTATGTGAGCTATGTAACACTAACTTTACGAAAAAAAATGATAAGTTGCTAGAATGTGATTATTGTTCAAAACACGTTTGCATTCAGTGTCTGGACATGACAGTTAAATGCTACATGTACAATCAGCTAAGTAGCAGGGTCGATATCAAATGGTTTTGTCCAATGTGTAAAGAGACAGTTGAGAAAAATTTATAGGGGAAGTTCATAAGAGCCCCCCCCCCCCCCCCCCCCTGGAACAGGTACATACTGAAAATGATAAAAGAAAAGTAAGTGACTTACACGACAATGTACATATTGTAAAAAGGAACGAGCACAAATTTGTTAAGAGTTCGTCGCACAAGTTGGATTTTGTTAAGCGTTCATTGCACAAGTTGGAAACTATTAACTGTACATATACAAATGCAGATTGTTTGACAAACAAAGTGTCAGAGCTTTGACTTTTAATCAGAAACCACAAACCAACTATTGTTGGAATTACGGAAGTGAAACCCAAAAACTTTAGATATGACATTGAAGATGCAGAAATTGCATTAGATGGATATGATATGTTCGGATGTAACTTACACAATAAAACAGGTAGAGGATGTGCAATATATGTAAAAAAAACAATGTACAGGCTAACCCTGTTGAATTTAGCAGTACATTTCAGGAATCTGTGTGGATCAGTGTTAAATTAGTGGGAGGAGACGAACTCCTTGTTGGGTGTATATACAGGAGTAATAGTGGAACCGATGAAAAAAACGAATGTTTACTGAAACTGTTAAACGAAGTTAATGACGCAAAATATAGCCATGTCCTAATTATGGGTGATTTTAATTTGGAAAAGATTAACTGGAATACATGGAGTACTTCGTCTCCAGAGACTCATATAGACTTTAAATTTATAGAAAAAGTAAGAGATTGTTACCTCTATCAACATGTGAATAAACCAACTCGTGCACGTATTGACCATGAACCTCACGTTCTTGATTTGCTGTTGTCAAATGAAGATGGAATGATTTCCGATATTGAATATTGTAGTCCTCTGGGAAAAAGTGACCATTCTTTAATAAACTTTAATTTTAATTGTTATATCCAACATGAAAACACTGAAAGAGTGAAATATTATTATGACAAGGCAGATCTTGCAGGTATGAAACAAGAACTATCTACAATAGACTGGGAAGAGAGGTTATCTACACAAGATGAGAATAAACAGTGGAAATTTTTTAAAGATACAGTTCTATGTATTCAAGATAAGTACACACCGAAACGTAAGTCAAGAGCAGCTACTGATAGGAAAGGTAAAACTAACATTGACTTGAACACTTTAAAGGTTATACGTAAAAAACACCGATGTTGGTCTAGATTTATAGAAACACGGGATGGCGAAAGATATAAAGAGTATTGTAAACTACGCAACAAAGTGAAAAGTCTAACTCGAAAAGCAGTGAAGAATAAGGAAATAGAAATAGCCAAAGACGTTAAGAATAATCCGAAAAAGTTTTGGCAATATACGAAATCCAAGACAAAAACTAGAATTGGTATATCTGACTTGATAATGAACAAGGAGAATGGAGTTGAAACTCTAACCAATAGTGACAAAGACAAAGCAAATACCCTGTCTGACTTTTTCTCTAGTGTATTCACTACGGAAACAACAGATAACTATCCGTCTTTAGAAGATATCAACATAAGTTACAATATGGGCACTCTGGTCATAGACGAAGAAAAGGTGAAGAAAAGGTTACACGAGTTGAATATAAGTAAATCTCCTGGTCCAGATGGCTTACATGCCAGAATTCTACACGATTTGTATGAGGAGCTCGGAAAACCAATAGCTATTATATTTAAGAATTCAATAGAGAATAAGAACATACCGAACGAGTGGAGAGAAGGATGCATAACAGCTTTATTCAAAAAGGGAAGTAGAAAAATGGCTTCAAACTACAGACCAGTTAGTCTTACGTGTATACTCTGTAAGGTGCTAGAAACATTTATACGAGACCATATTGTAAACCATATGAAGAGAAATACTTTATTTTCACCAAAACAGTTTAGTTTCATTTCTGGATGATCGACATCACTCCAGTTGCTATATGTATTAGAAAGATGGACCAAAATACTAGATGAAGGAGGAAGTCTAGATTGTATCTACCTCGACTTTATGAAGGCCTTCGATAAGGTGCCGCATCAACGTCTGTTATACAAACTACAACGACATGGTATATCCCCAGAAATAACCAGTTGGATTCAATCATTCTTACTGAACAGGAAACAAAGAGTCAGAGTCATGAATAGTTAATCAGAATGGGCACCTGTCACCAGTGGTATACCGCAAGGTAGCGTGTTAGAACCTATCCTATTTGTCATTTATATCAACGACTTACCTGATAACCTTAAGTCAGAATGCTATATGTTTGCAGATGACACCAAAGTTTTTAAAGACATAAATGATATAGAAGATAATAAAATACTACAAAACAACATACAAGAGCTTGAAAACTGGTCTGATAAGTGGTTATTAAGATTTCACCCGGATAAATGTAAAGTCCGTTCAGCTGGCAAACAGAAGACTCAACAGTTCAAGTATACGCTATGCAACACAGAGCTACAATACTCCAACAAGGAAAAGGACATTGGCGTCGTAATTGACAACCAACTTAATTTTGAAGATCATATGAATGAAAAAATAAACAAGTCAAACAGTATTATGGGACTAATTCGCCGCACCTTCACGTATATAGATACACCAACCTTTCTTATGTTATACAAAGCACTAGTACGACCTCATCTTGAGTATGCCAATTCAGTCTGGAACCCATATAAGAAAAAACATATTACAGCATTAGAAAATGTCCAACGTAGGGCAACCAAACTGATACCAGGATTCAAAGATATGACATATGAAAATCGTCTAAGGAAACTCAAACTATCAACTTTAGCCTATAGGAGGAAGAGAGGGGATATGATTGAAGCGTTCAAATTAACATTAGGTTTATACGACACTGCTCTACCGTCTCTATTGGAAATACAGAAGAATACCAGAACTAGAGGTCATAGTAAAAAGTTATACCAGCATAGATCCAACAAAGACATAAGAAAGAACTTTTTCACTAACAGAATAATAAACATCTGGAATAGTCTACCTGAAAACGTCATAAGTGCTAAAAATACGAAAATCTTCGAACACAGGCTAGACAATTACTGGAAGGATCAGGATTTGCTATACAATTACGAATCCAACCTCACAACCGGAGAAGAAATTGAAATTGATGAAGAGAAGGAACTGAGCATAGTGGTCGACGGCCAGCGCTCATAAACAGACCTGTAAGTACCTGTAAGTAAGAAAGTTTTTTTTCCGGAAATATTAATCTTTTCCGTGTTATGTTTAACTTTTACAATACCCAAGGGGTCAAATCAAAACATAAAAGTTTTTACTCACGCACATTCCTCGAGGATGACACTGTTCAAACTAAGTCCCTCTGTATTACCGGCTTTTATCACAGAAACTATTTGTGGAATCTTCAAAAACAGTCCCCCAGCTATAATCGTTATACTTAAAATGTTACAAAACATTTGCAATCCGTATGATAGGGTCATCTTGATAATCACCCTGATTAACTGCGGTTTAAATAAATATTATATAATATATGTAACCAACTGTTAAAAACATATATTTACTATTGAAAATCAAATAAAATTATTTCTAAATAATTACATTAATTATATTTATTTTTTATTAACCTCTTCACTATTTATGGAATATTTGCTGCAATATAGTCTTTGTTTACCTTGCCACTTCCTTCGCTTCCAATCATCATGTCAACCAAAGATTCGAAAGCGAAAAAATCAAAAGATGGGGAAAAACGAAGTGCAAAGAAAAGTGAAGATTGTCCTTCTGAACAAGATAACAAAGCAGAGTCTACAATAAATGGTACTGAGTCGACACCTTTCGAAGATCAACCACAAGAACCTCCACCGAAAGATCCTACACCAGAACCGGTATACGATGAACCGTCACTATCTGAACTTATCATTGAAAGGTAGATATATTCATTGGAGATACCATCAAATGTGTAGACATTTTGTCATATAATTAAACAAACCATTATAACCTTCGTGTTTAAAATTGTATAAATCAAATAGCAAATTTGTCTTGGTAACCATGCTAGTTATCTCCCCTTTTATAGTAAAAAATAGAATAGGCAGTATTTTGAAATAAAATGTACAGTATTTCTTTTAAAATAAAGAAGGAAACTTACATGAGAATATATTTTACACTTAATATTAACCTTCAGTCAAAACTTGTTATGCTTTTGTGAAAGTTGTGTATTGTCAACCCCCCCCCAAATACAACAAATTTCAATATCACCCAGTACTATCAAATATATTCTATTCATTGGAATCATCATTTTCAAACAGTTATACTTTTTAAATGTGGCATAATGATAATGTAAAGTATACTGTAACTTAGGAAATATTTGTTTTGTATAATTCCACTTCCGATTTTGTGATCATTTTACTTGTTTAAGTTGCAAAAATCAAAATGCCATCAGATTAGAAAATTTCAACATTGACTAGTTCTCTATATAAGAAAGACAACTATTGACATGAAGGTTAGTGAATTTTGTCATGCCATGCAGTTCCATTACTGACTTCCGCTTCAAAATATAAGTTGGATTTTTCCTACTAGAATTGAAATAATTCATGGAAGTCATAATTTGTAATTTGTATGACGTTTTAACATAGGTAACATTATTTTTGTTGTATTTTATCACTTCTTAACACCTGGGATAAAAATTTTACAAATATAATTAATTATTTCTTAATTATATCTTTTGAATCTTATTGTTGATGTCGTCTTAATAACAGTTAGAGCAACAATAGAAAACAAACATAAATAAATATAGATTCACATCTTTTGGATTTTATAATCAAACCATATACAATTGTAACATTATTAGTATTGTCCACATTAGGATAATTAGGTTTCCCATTGATAAAAGTAAATTGTTTATGTTTGATGTACCATATGATATTAATTGATATATAAGATATATTTTAAGTTTTTGTAGAAAGGATTAGGTTTTTTGAATGACAATTGTATTGTTTTGTTCATTTACAGTTTTGAAGGAGAGAAGACTAAAGGAATGTACCATGGAGAAGGAATAGCTAATTACACTGGTGGACATGTTTATAAGGTAACATTATAATAGTACAATTTTAAATAAAAAAACGTGGTATGTATTTAGCACAAAAAAGGAGGGGTTCATGAGGAATCCTCTTGTCCTTGTACATGTGGTCATACATTTAATTCATATCATGTATCTAAAAAGAAAACCACTGCAGCTATTTCAGTTTTGTCCGAATGTTCCTTTGGTGTTTAGCGAAGTATTTGCACAGGACCATATTGGAAACAAGTCAGTTTATGTGCCAACTGGAAATCCAAAATGTACTGACTACTGTACTGTACTGTAAGAACAGATTTATAACATAAGGAAATTGAAAAACAAACCTTTTGTCAGATACAAAAATGTACTAGAAACTTGATAGAATCACATGGTACACCAATGGTCATTGAATAATCCCTTACAAAGTTTTTACGTTTTGTATGATTTCGAAATTCAAGTTTTCTGACATCATATGACATTGTTTAAGTATGGAATTATTAATAGGTTTTTTTTTCTCAAGCTTGAAGCTTGAACCCAAACAGTGCATCAATAACCAGTTAAGCCAAGCCTCTAAGTGTTGCATATATGTGTTTGCCTTCTTTAATTTTACTATATTTTATGGTGTATATTAATATATTGTATCTATATTATTGACAGGGTCAATTTGTTGAAGGATCCATGCATGGGAGAGGTACATATACCTGGAATGATGGTCTTATATATGAAGTAAGTACCTAATTATATCTAGCTGAAAAATTATATGGAAATATATACATGTACAGCAGCATGGCTGGCTGACCACAAGCCTACAGCCATTGATGTGGGTTTCTGCTCTCATACCCACCCTAAGTGTTAAGGTTTCTAGAAACCTGCCAATGGACAGGATTTTTCCAGTCACTTCATTATAGATGAGATTGTTAGGGATAAGCACTAATAACATAATCTATGCATGTACAATTATATAGATAGTCTACTAAATGAGTACTTACAAAATACCGGTATATTATTTAATTTTTTAAGTATAATAAGTCAACAAAATACTTTGGCAAGCTTAGAGAAACAATGACTATTTTGAGAGTTGATAACACTGTGGACTGTACATTACATATGTACAGTGTCTGTGTCGTGACCATGTGTACAGTACATCAGTGTTTGTAATCTATTTTAAGCCAGATTTTTAATTGCCACCCCCCTTTTAACAAAATCCCATTTAGACTTCACTTTCAGGTGACTTTTAAATATAGTTGATCAATCGGTTGATGACCGTGATGTGTAAATAAATTTGATATTGCTATTATTTTCACAGGAAGAATATTGATTCAATATGTAGTTGGCTACAGGAGAAAGTAATTACACTTACCATTATAATTTGCTTGTAGGTTGAATTTACATATTTCATTTACTGAGTGATTAAATTTAATACTTTTATTTCTTCGCAGGGTGAATTCACACACAATCAGGTGACTGGTAAAGGATTATATAGATGGATTGATGGAAGGTTAGTAGAAGTGTGGGACTGTGGGTGACATTTATTGGATTTTGTTCATGGTTATGATGGTTACTGCTAGACTATCAAAAAAATAATTATTCATTTTTATTAACTCTTATTTTGGATATAAAAAAAATTCAAAAGTCACTTAAACCGGTTTGAAGTATGTAGAGTACCATTGTTATAATTATTTTGCCGTTTTATTTTCTTGTTATTTTTAATTTTGGCTTATTATTGTTTACATAACTTATAGTGCGAACCCCACTCAGGCGAGGTGTACTCGATACAACATTATGTGTTAAAGTTTGTCAATACCTTGGGGTAGGTCGGTGGTTTTCACCAAGAACTTTGGTTTCCTCCACCAATAAAACTAACTGCCATGATATAACTGAACTGTTGCTGAAAGTGGCATTAAACACTAAAACTGTCATGACCCCATTTCCACTTTCATACCACTGAATTTTTTTTTATCGAGTGTCTGACAACAATTCATTATGTTTCTTCATTGTTTACTATTTGTTTGTATAAATTATTTCAAGAGCAGATATCCTAATTTACTATGATGACATGCGTGATTGAAATTCACTGTAGTAATTCTGATAAGTGTTCGTTGTGAAAAAATCGTGAAATTGAATCATATTTTCATAAAAAGCAGTCATTCGTAAATGGCACAATTATTTTCTAGCAGTCATTTAGATTAATATGTCTTCATAGGATTATATACAATGTAGTGTAATAGAGTAAACTAATTTGTAGTTTTAACAGTACATGTAGATAATACATATGTAATACAGAGTTGATATATATTTTTTCTTAATTATATTTTGGTAGTATATATGAAGGTGATGTGCTGAATGGTAAGAGACATGGAACAGGAACATTTAAGGCTAAAAATAACAGAATGTCTTACACTGGTGAATGGTGTTTGGGAAAGAGACACGGAAAGGTAATACAGTATTTACTTTCAGTATTTAGACTGTGACATATTATACACTTATTGACTGGGTATTAGGGTAATGGCACTTTTATTGTCCCCAAGGTACCAACTATTCTCCGAGGAAACGCCGAGGACAATAGTTGGTACAGAGGGGACAATAAAAGTGCTATTACCCGAATATCAAGTCTATAAGTGTTTTATTATACTGAACAACTGTGCAATTCAAAATTCTAAATTGTACGCCCTTTTCTGATGGATTTCAAGTCTACTTTATTAGAGCTTTTTAAAACTAATACATTTTCATGTGTGTACATTTTTTTTATTTAGTTCGTTCTTTTTTGTATGGATATTGACCATTTGTTCTCTGTTAGAGGGGAGTAGGATCATTCCATTATATACGTCATCATTTAAATCAAGAGACGAATGATTTAGAAAAGTCCGGGAAATATGATTGCTGAAATTACCACAGGGGGGAATAGTCATTGTTTATTTGTCATCTGCCATCTCGGTAATTTAGCTCGCGAAATGAAAAAATCAGAGGACTTGCATGTCGCCATTTAATTTAAACCAATGAGATAAATGATTTAGAAAAGTTCGGGAAATATGATTGCTGAAATTACCACAAAGGGGAATAGTCCTAAAATATTTGACCGGCACCACCAGGGGAATAGTCACGCAGTTGATTTTAGGATGCAATAGCAAAACTATGTTTTTATAAAGGAAAAAAGATAGTGAAGTATAATAATGTATTCTGACTACTATCTAGTCTTTACTGGGTAGCAGTCCATTCGATTTGTGCACATTAATTAGAGGTACTAAAAGATCAATAAATTTGGAGTAAAATTATTTTCTGTTTGAAAATACAGATGCTAGAGACCTATTGTCTAATATTGTGATAATTCTTTCCACTAATCTTTGCATTTAAAGAGACTGTTTATATATTTTATTATGAAATACATTTAAAAAGACACCAATGTATATCGATAAATGGACAATATACTTCAACAATGGAAAACAATTTTGTGGGAAAAAGCATGTATAGCTTGTCTTAACCAGGAGCCCGGGTAAGATAGAAAAATCTTTTTCGCATACATTAACAGACTTTTATCCAAGGGGTGAGAAAATGTAGTCATCTTACAATTTATCTAATTCTTGTTATTATCATAATCTATTCAATTGACCACTTATTTTATATTATTTTTATTAGGGAAAGATGGACTATGATAGTGAAGGCAAATCTTTCTATGATGGTGATTGGGTTAACAATGTTAAGCATGGATGGGGTATGCGTCAGTATGCTTCTGGTAATGTTTACCAAGGAATGTGGTTTAATAATTGTCGTCATGGAGAGGGAACCATGAAATGGATAGATAGGAACCAGATTTATACAGGAAACTGGGAAAATGGAATACAGGTAGTTAAAATATTGGGGATAGAATGTAGTAAGTTAGGACATTTTTGTTTTGTTTCCATGCTATATTGCAATATAGGTACATATGTATCTGTCTGGGTGTTGATTATACTTGTATCAGACGTCTGACACCAAATGTAACTTAATTACTTATTCATTATATCTGTATGGGAGTTAGGGGGGTTATGGTGTTTAATGCCACTTCCAACAATATTTCAGTTATATGTGTATTAATTGTATAACAACAGCGAATCAGACTACACGTCATAGTAGTAGACCAGAAGTTAAAAAAAATTCATCGCCACTTTAATGTCATTTTCCTGGTCCCATGAAATTCACCTTTTAAAACATTGGAGAGACTGATTTAAAACACTATAGAAGTATAATTTGACTGTTGTGCATCAGGAATTGCCATATATGTTCCAAACGCTCGACTGAATATGAAGCTTGTTGGCTCGTTTACTAGCACTTATTTACGTGCTGATAATTTTATCTTCCAAATGATTGTATGACTTAAAAATCTAAAGGAGTAAAAGACTGATGAAAAAGGTCTGGTGCAGATTGCTTGAACTTCAGGCAAAGCAAATTTGTATATAAAGGGGAATAACTGCATGATTGTACAAAACTATATGAAGAAAAGAAACAAACAATTGTGGTCAATATTATAAAAAATATGTAGCTCTGGGAGAAAAAAGAAAACAATAAAAGAGACCCACAGATAAATTCCACAATTAATTTGACTAGATTTTATTTTTTAGTACTAAATTAGAAGGATAAATAGTAAATAAACTGTGAATGTAAATGTTTGTTGTTTTTTTTTCAGCATGGTATGGGACAACATGTCTGGATGTTAAGAAGGGTACCAGGATCACAGTACCCATTACGTAACATGTATGATGGAGAATTTGTTAATGGTTTAAGGCATGGTTTTGGAATGTTCTTCTATGCCAGTGGTGCTAAGTATGAGGGAGGATGGAAAAACAACATGAAACATGGAAAGGTATTAGACAAAACATTATCACCTTGTTACTGATATTAGACAAAACAATATCAGCTTGTTACTGATATTAGACAAAACATTATCACCTTGTTACTGATATTAGACAAAACATTATCACCTTGTTACTGATATTAGACAAAACATTATCACCTTGTTACTGATATTAGACAAAACATTATCACCTTGTTACTGATATTAGACAAAACATTATCACCTTGTTACTGATATTAGACAAAACATTATCACCTTGTTACTGATATTAGACAAAACATTATCACCTTGTTACTGATATTATAAGAAGAGTTTTTTTAAGATGTTTGTAGTTATTCTTCAGACTGGTTGGTGATCATGTGCTGCTTCTGTTCTGTTGTAATAAGATATTGTTATGATAGTTTAAATCCACATATATTTTTTTTAGTGAATTACTGGGCTGTGATTGAAATTTTGATATTGCCCTTGATCCATCTTTCACATGTAATCAGAGATTAAATACATATTTTGTTGTTATTATTGTTCTACATGTAGGAAATTTTTTATTTTAGGGAAAGTTCACATTTAAGAATGGTAGAATATATGAAGGCATGTTTGAGAGGGACCACATTGCAGAATACCCTGACTTTACTATGGATGGAACAATGACTCCTGATATTTCTATGATCAGAACTAGAACACCTCTTCCTAATGGTATGGATAATAAAAAAAAATTAATGTAAAATTGTTATGTACAGATCCCTCCAAGTGTATCAACGATCAAAATCTCAGGTCGGACACAGTGTTTTGTCGGACTTCACTCTTAAAATTGTCCGACAAATGTCCGACCAAATTGTCCGACAAATATCCGACAAAATCCTCCCAGGTCGGAGTGAGAGTCTCCACTCTCAGATAGTTAAACTGTAAACAGGAAACGTCTCCAAATTCTGCTAACCAATAAATTCGTGCATAAAGAAACATGCGTATCTTAGTAAAGCTGAAGTAAATGAGTGATATACAGTGGTACGGAAAGTATAGATATGCTAACGGCTGTCACGGGCGATATATACAATAATATCCATGAATAAAATGTATTAACATGCAGTACCCATGTTTTAAGTGCACTAGAAGTGAATATTAATATGTCCCTATGTACTCGCGACAATCGATGCCAAGGCCGTTTCACTTGCTGCAGACAGTTGCCAGTTTATGATATCGGGTGTGTTTGCTCTTTTACGTGTTTGCCAAATGTAGGGCGAACGAACCCGGGTAAATAATTCTAATTTATACATTTATTTCTTTAAAGGCAAATTTGGATTAAAATTATTTAGTAATATTTAAGTTTTATTTTGTTCATGGCGAATGGGTCATAAATCCGTAAATCCCGGGTTTATTTTTCTTGAAAATTGGCAGTCTGCGGAGTCCTGATATAGGTGAAATAATATTTTATTAGTGTATTCTACGATTTTTTTTTTTACAGTTTACCTGTCAAAACATCACCCATCTCAGCATGTTGTCGCATCATGCATTCATGCTATACAAATACACCTATCACAGGTGTGAAAAAAAACGTTGCTCAAGACTCTTTTGACTTAAGACTTATAAACATAGATAACTATTCTGCATTTTCGATTTTCAAGCCGTCTTCCAATTTATTTGTACTTAAAAAATAAATTTATATCTTTTTTCTTATATATGTGTATAAATATCTTAATAAAATAAATACATTTACGGTGAGAAATTATTATACGTCATGATATCGTTATTTAGGTAAATACTTATTAGACAGATTTTTTTTAAAACCATTTTTGTCTTTTTAATTGATAACTGACCCAAGCTAAATAAATGAAATGTGACTTAATGTGTTAATTATATAAATCCTTGCTTTCTATAAATTTTAATTTCTTATCTAATTCTTATTCTTATTTAACAATATGGTCAGGTTGTTATTTTCATTGAATGGCATCTCAAAATAGATGGCTTCACAGGAGGGGCTCTTCCTGTATATTGGTTACACCCTGTATATTACAACTGACAGCTAATGCATGACAAACAATTTTAATCAGCCATCATTATCATGAAATACATTTTTTTAATCTTTATTTTGATGATGGCACCTAATTCCCATCACCTAATCCAAATTAGTATAGTAGAGGAGTACCGTATTTTTCAGACGATAAATCTAGATAAAAATGACGATTTTGTTTACAGTACAAAAATGTATACCTTTATTTTGCTGTAGGTTTATTTCTGAATAAGAAGACTCGTATCATCGATGTTCTTGGTATTATTTTTTTTTAAAATAAAGCAATAAAAGTATACTAACAGGGGGTGCAATTCTGGGGATAAAATATTCAACATCCGAAAAAATCAATATTCAATGATTGAAGTGTTATCGAAAATCAGTTCAATATTGTATTTTATAATAAAATATATACTATAAAAAATGTATCTTGTTGAAAAAGATCACAGGGTGGATCGATTTACAATATAAAATTATTATCACAAAATATCTAAATATAGCTATAGCTTTCCATCAATCACGAGCATGCGCACGTGATTGTAGTAAAAAAATGGCGGTTGCAATACATCTCACAGTAAACGTGTAGAACAAGCTTTTTATACTAAATATACTGGAAAATAATTTATATCAATTTCGTTACTTAATCGATATTTTATTGCAATAATTTATATGAGGCTTATAATGGGTGTTTAAGCGTCACTTTTCAACAATATTTCCGTTATATATTGACCTTTGAGCTACCTTTCCTGGCGCGAATATGGTGCAAGGTAGAAATACACTAGGGTATTTACGTAACCGGACATTCTACATACCGGAAAGAAAGTACGCTTACAAATATGCATCGATTACAAAATGTTTGACATGTTCACCTCGAGAAATTTAAAAAAAATCTTTTAATATCCACTCTCATGTCCGACCAAAATGTCCGACCAAATAGTCGAACTTAGAGAGTGTTGACTTTCAAATTTGTCGGACATTTTGGGAGGAATATGTCGGACCTGAGAGTATGATCGTTGATACACTTGGAGTGTACTGTATTCTGGTAGAGTTTTGTAAAATTGTCATGTATTCAGGTAGAGTTTTAAAATTGTCATGTATTCAGGTAGAGTTTTAAAATTGTCATGTATTCAGGTAGAGTTTTAAAATTGTCATGTATTCAGGTAGAGTTTTAAAATTGTCATGTATTCAGGTAGAGTTTTGAATGGTAATTACCATATACAGAATATTACAAAAAGAATAAAGGTTATAAATTAAAGATGGAGAGCATTTATACAAATAGTCTTCTTCATCCTACAATCAGGGTTGTTAATAATCATATTTGGTAATCTAAAATAAAGCAAGATAAGGAATTATAGGTAAATTAAACTAAGCCTTGTATCTTTACTGTTTAAATTGTGAATAATATTTCCCAGCTGTTGACCTATAATGAGATAACGAAATTGTGGTTAAATAGACTTCCATGTTAATCTTATCATTTTGTTGTTTTAAAGTGTTTGTTTATTTTCCCAGATACTTGGTCTTTTACAGAGATAATGAAATACAAGTGAAGTAAACTTACAAGTGTCATCATTATTGTATCTAACATTAATCTTATCATTTTGTTGTTTTAAAGTGTCTGTTTATTTTAAAGTGTCTGTTCATTAAGATGGATATGCCAACAACCCAAATTTTAGCAGAGTTCCTCAGAATTTTATGGCCTTAATCTGACCTCTGATATAATTTGCATGTACTTCAACTTTTTCAAAATCCTAAATCTATTCGAGTCGGTCCATTCGGTCAAGTTTTTTCTTAATTAAAACTCACAAAAGTTTCGAAAGTAAAATGGAGATCTTGCTGAATAATTTTCCACTGCCAAAAAAGGGAATATTGTCCATTCTCATATGTATCTGAAGAAACACAACATTATGTCTGTCGTTTGTCAAGTCAGAATCAGGAGAAAGGCATACAATAGCATCAGCATATCACACTGGCAATGGAGATCTTGCTAAATGGAATACCATGATGCAAAAATGCATGTTGATATGGCAAATAAAACTACTTCAAACTAAAAAAATATGGTATTTTGGAAATCGATTCAAATGTTGAAAGCAATTTTTCCATGGAGATTATGATTTAATATGTGCAGTTTTGATAAAATTAAATTAACATGAAATTATATGTAACAAATATATGCACCAAAAATGACTTTTTGAAGTCAATTATAAATACTTTACAATTGAGGATTTGGCCTCTCAGTTTCCAGAATTTTCTTGGAGAGTGGGATTGCATGCCACCAAACCCCCCTAGAAGTTAATTTTGCCATCCACAATGCCTACCCTTTCTTATTTTTTAGGTAGTCCTATATTTTCATTTCTTACAATTACTCATTATTTAATATAATATTTTATAGATAATGTGTCAGTACACAGTAATGAGAGTAGAAATACAGCTACACCAAGTTTCCAGTTAGACATAGAACATCTTCTGAGTGAGTTTACAGAATCTGATAGAGAGGAAGAAGGCAACCAGGTAGCTATGTAAAACAAAAGAACATATTAGTAACTGCTATGAAAAGAAAGTTAAACAATAATGGGCAACACTTCCATCAATATCAACAAAACTAACAATAACCTCTTTGCCTCAAATTATTGAACACAAAAAAGACCACAATATATGCCAATGTAAACCCAGATCCTGGCTTCAGACAGACACAATAATGTGACTGGGTTAAACCAGTTTATTGGACTCCTGCCCTGGGTTAATCTAGATATGGAACCCCCACTTTTCATTTATTAGAAAATTGTTATCAGACAATATGTTAAATGAGAGAGAAAATAAATTGATCATGAATTTGTATTCCAAGTGTGACTAACAATATATTTAATTTGTATGTTTTATATTTTTAGGTGGTGTATGTAATAATGAGACATATAACCCACTTAAGGAAGATATACAACTATTACAGTTGTTTAGGACATGATGATAGTTCTGATAACACGTACATCATGAATAAAATGCAGTTCTGGAGAATGTTAAAGGACTGTAAATTACATCACTTGGAGAAGACATTAACAGAAATGGATAGGTGGCTTGGTAAGTTATTATCTCCCCTTGATAAAGGCATTAAGATGGATAGATTGTTAGGTAAGTTATTAACTCCCCTTGATAAAGGTCATATGATATTTTGGTCATCTATTTAGGTGTCTCAATTATATTTCTTCAGTAAACTATAATCAAAATGAAACATAGTTCAGAATTCTGTTGACAGAGGTGCAACTTCACATGGGTTGTCTCACATGGGAAAAAGTAAACTTATCAAAGTTTAATGTGCTCTTCAAAAAAGCATATTGATATCTACATAGTGGTTAATGTACATTTTCAAACTTGATTTGAACTCACACTTTTGATACACTGCAGCTCATGTCGCTTAATCTTATATCCAATTCTGTAGCCCCCCCCCTTGACAAAATCATACAGTGTACACTAACTTGAATCTTTTACTTTTTATAGGACACAGTAAAGCCATTTACCAAATACATAATCCTTATGAGAGAATACTACAAAGACAGTTCTTTAATGATCTAATTGTGATTGCCTATCATCTATACAATGAAGAACATGAGTAAGTCACATTAATATTAATCAGGCTATTTCCAAGACTTGATCATCAAGACATGTTGAAATCTATAAAGAAGGGATATAAACACAATGTTGTACAAACTTCTTTTTTGCTGGAAATGAGTGTACCGATATATCCCTTTAAAATCAAATTTAACCTGTAAATCACATTTCCTCAGCAGATTTATGACACAAATTTCCATAAAGTTGAATATTTCATAGTGCTAGCTCATTGAAACAACAGTTTTTGATAGACATGTAGCTCCACTCCGACACATTATCATGATTCCCAGCCAACCAGTCTTTGATAGACATGTAGCTCCACTCAGACACATTATCATGATTCTCAGCCAACCAGTCTTTGATATACATGTTGCCCCACTCAGACACATTATCATGATTCCCAGCCAACCAGTGTTTGATAGACATGTCGCTCCACTCAGACACATTATCATGATTCCCAGCCAACCAGTGTTTGATAGACATGTAGCTCCACTCAGACACACTGAAACAACAGTCCGTTGATATACATGTAGCTCCACTCAGACACATTATCATGATTCTCAGCCAACCAGTGTTTGATAGACATGTAGCTCCACTCAGAAACATTATCATGATTCCCAGCCAACCAGTGTTTGATATACATGTAGCTCCACTCAGACACATTATCATGATTCCCAGCCAACCAGTGTTTGATAGACATGTAGCTCCACTCAGACACATTATCATGATTCCCAGCCAACCAGTGTTTGATAGACATGTAGCTCCACTCAGACACATTATCATGATTCTCAGCCAACCAGTGTTTGATAGACATGTAGCTCCACTGAGACACATTATCATGATTCCCAGCCAACCAGTGTTTGATAGACATGTAGCTCCACTCAGACACATTATCATGATTCTCAGCCAACCAGTGTTTGATAGACATGTAGCTCCACTCAGACACATTATCATGATTCCATGGATAGACATGTAGCTCCACTCAGACACATTATCATGATTCCCAGCCAACCAGTGTTTGATAGACATGTAGCTCCACTCAGACACATTATCATGATTCTCAGCCAACCAGTGTTTGATAGACATGTAGCTCCACTCAGACACATTATCATGATTCTCAGCCAACCAGTGTTTGATAGACATGTAGCTCCACTCAGACACATTATCATGATTCTCAGCCAACCAGTGTTTGATAGACATGTAGCACCACTCAGACACATTATCATGATTCTGAACCAACCAGTGTTTGATAGACATGTAGCTCCACTCAGACACATTATCATGATTCCCAGCCAACCAGTGTTTGATAGACATGTAGCTCTACTCAGACACATTATCATGATTCTCAGCCAACCAGTGTTTGATAGACATGTAGCTCCCCTCAGACACATTATCATGATTCCCAGCCAACCAGTCTTTGATATACATGTTGCCCCACTCAGACACATTATCATGATTCCCAGCCAACCAGTGTTTGATAGACATGTCGCTCCACTCAGACACATTATCATGATTCCCAGCCAACCAGTGTTTGATATACATGTAGCTCCACTCAGACACATTATCATGATTCCCAGCCAACCAGTGTTTGATAGACATGTAGCTCCACTCAGACACATTATCATGATTCCCAGCCAACCAGTGTTTGATAGACATGTAGCTCCACTCAGACACATTATCATGATTCTCAGCCAACCAGTGTTTGATAGACATGTAGCTCCACTCAGACACATTATCATGATTCCCAGCCAACCAGTCTTTGATAGACATGTAGCTCCACTCAGACACATTATCATGATTCCCAGCCAACCTGTGTTTGATAGACATGTAGCTCCACTCAGACACATTATCATGATTCTCAGCCAACCAGTGTTTGATAGACATGTAGCTCCACTCAGACACATTATCATGATTCTGAGTCAACCAGTGTTTGATATACATGTAGCTCCCCTCAGACACATTATCATGATTCCCAGCCAACCAGTGTTTGATAGACATGTAGCCCCACTCAGACACATTATCATGATTCCCAGCCAACCAGTCTGTAGATAGACATGTCGCTCCACTCAGACACATTATCATGATTCCCAGCCAACCAGTGTTTGATAGACATGTAGCTCCACTCAGACACATTATCATGATTCCCAGTCAACCAGTGTTTGATAGACATGTAGCTCCACTCAGACACATTATCATGATTCTCAGCCAACCAGTCTGTAGATAGACATGTCGCTCCACTCAGACAGATTATCAAGATTCCCAGCCAACCAGTGTTTGCTCTTTCTACTTAATGCTGTGTACTTAGCGGAGAAGCAATAAATACCAATTTTATACTCTTTGGTTTGACTGGAATGGGGCTCGAACCCAAGATCTACCGAACTCGAGGGGATTACACTGCATTATTGCGGTTTATTGAATATATATGTCAATATATATAATATATGTTAATTGCCGAAATTCCTCCAGTACTTGAGAATTGCTTGAACATTATATGCATGAATTTGTATATTATATATATTCAAATTGTGGTCCAGATTTGATTATTTGTTAATTACAAGGAGTTAATAATATTTTGTTTATTTTTTCAGAGGTACCACTCCAATATTGTCATGGTGCATGTCTAAGTTGATTTCAGACCTCTTCCTTAGAAATGCTTGTAATGTTCAAGGTAAAAATATATGTGTACATTACTATTGCATGGACAAATATGCTGCCAAACAATCTGAAGTGGAGAAAATTGGTGTAAAACAAAATTATTTATATTTAAAATTGCAAAACATTGAGTAAAACAAACTATTTGAAGTTTAAAAGGGAGAACATTTGTGTAAAGCAAAACCATATAGGACTTTTGAAGAATATTGAAAATGGTGTTTTATTAATTTTTTCAGTTATATCTTCAAGAATTGTTACTGATGTTGATTATTTAATTTCAGGCTATTTCTATTATGAAACCAGAAGAGCAACGAATGCTTTGGTACACAAGGATCAAGCTTATGAAGTCTATCAGTCTATATGTCAACCAAGGAAGGTACACATATCTTAGTTCAAATTCATTACATTAAAAAATAATTGTTTTCAGTATTGTGGTAGTTGTCTGGTCCAATAATGATTTGTACTAATATTTATATAGCCGTCGACAGGTTTAGCAAATTCATAAGAAACAGTTGATATTTGAATTGACCAATTTTTTTTTATATTTTAATTGACAGAGGATATTTTTATTTGCCAACAAAAATTTAAGGTGAGACGCAATGATTTGGCCATTGCTATCCAGTTTATGCTTTACTAGTAAATGATTTATGAACTGCACATTTTTATATTAGCCTAAAAATAATTCTTATTGAACTGTTCAGAACTATGAGGTAAATGATTTGGGGTACAAATATTTTTGTCAGGCTTCAGTAGCCAGTACTAGTTATTGAACCTGTTTTAACTCGGTAGGTAATATTTTTGTTCACTACAATTTTATTTTCATTTTTCAGTATGCTCCAAAAGAACCAGTTCTAAAGATGAGGCAGTTTCTTTACATGTTAAAGGTATTCTTTTTTTTAAACAATTTATTAATATAACTGCTTTAGAGATAATTGAAATATTCACAATCTTGAATATACTCCAGGAATATCATATTAATTTAATAATAATAAGTTGAAAAGCTAAGAAAATAAGTTTGATTAGTATTAGAAGCTGATTATTTGATGTTGCTTGTTTGTTTGTTTTATGGTGTTTAACACCACTTTCAACAATATTTCAGTTATATCGTGGCAGTCAGTTTATTGGTGGAGGAAATCAGAGGACCTGTCGCAAGTCACTGACAAACTTTATCACATAATGTTGTACACCTCGCCCTGATCGAGATTCGAACTCACAACATCAGTGGTGATAGGTACTGATTGCATAGGTAGTTGTAAATCCAACTACCATACGATCATGGCCATGACGGCCCCATGATTATTTGATTCCTCTACAAATGTACACTATAATTACTGATGCTATATTTTTAATACTCTTCAATGTTGTATTATTTATATGTTTATCATTTTATCATTATAGGAATTTAAATTGATAAACAATGATTTGACACCAAAGGCAATTATAAAAGTGTTGACCTCAGATGACCCTAATGTCAGTGATGAGGAAGGATGTTGTAATTTAGAATTAGAGGTATGCATATAGAATTAGAGGTACCGTCTAACCTGTATTAAGAGGTCACCTTTGGGACGAGGAAAAAATGTCCTTTTAAGACAGATGACCTCTTAAAAGAGATTCAATTTATATGAAATTTTCTATGACAGGACAAGAAAAAGGTGACCTTATAATACAGATGGCTGCCTAAGAGAGGTGGCCACATGGGCAGGTTTGACTGTATTTGTATATATTGAATGTACATATATGTCAATTGTGAGGTACAGATCAAGTATAAATGTCTTCAATCTTGTGAGTTATTGTAAATTCACCTTTATTTTAGAGCATTGTTAGTTGTGTCAAGTTTTCTTGTAATTTCTCCCAACCACATATTGGATTGTGTCATGTTCAGCTCTCTGAATAGACCCATTTTACAACAACTTTATAATAATACATATTTGTTAAAATTTTATATAATAATGAAATGTAATTTTTTGATAAAGCCATTCAATAACAAAAATACAATATAAATCAAATGTATATTGTGTATAAAATACCAGGGTATAGAAGTCTAGTATATAAAAAGATTTATAGCCTACTTTATTGTCACACTGATATTACTGATATTATTTCTCCTATTTTTTAATCTCTTGTATCTTGTGTTACAGATGACATTTTTAGAATTCTTTGAAGCATTAATTGGTTGTGCTGTAGTATTTAGTACTGAAGCTGTAGTAAAGGATCCCACGACACCTAGACCTAGTACAGTAATTACTCCTGAACAGAGTATGTATTCTATACCAGTATCACCATCTAGAATGACCAGTCAGGTCGGTATGGACGGTGGAGAGTCACAGGCTCCAGGAACACCACACCAAGGAACAGGATCTCCAGAATCTGCATCTCCTACTAGAGCTGTATCATCTGTTGATGGAGTAACAAAAACACTGGATCCTCCTAAACCTGGTGAAGTACAACAGTCTATATCTAATGTGACTGGAGCTTCAGAAAATGGTGGATGTGGAACCAGTAGACAGTCAGTAAAAGGTCAGCTACTTGATTTGTCAAAAATCCGGTACATATTTAGATCAGGAAAACGTTTTTTTTTCCTAAAGAAATCTTATTTTTCAAATAAAATAAAAAGTGATTAATGCTATTATATCAATAACAAGTTATTATTTTCATGTAGTGATGATGATGGTTGTATTTTGATACTGTTAACTCATTTAGACAACAGTCCACTGAAAGACAACCTGAGCCAAGAAATCATTGCTTTTACTTTTTCATACTGCATGCTTAGCAAAGAAGCAGCCAATACCAAATGTATAGTGTTTGGTTTGTCCTGGAGATTGACCCCCACAATCATCTGGTTGGTTTGTCCTGGAGATTGACCCCCACAATCATCTGGTTGGTTTGTCCTGATCAGAGATTGACCCCCACAACCATCTGGTTGGTTTGTCCTGATCAGAGATTGACCCCCACAATCATCTGGTTGGTTTGTCCTGATCAGAGATTGACCCCCACAATCATCTGGCTGGTTTGTCCTGATCAGAGATTGACCCCCACAATCATCTGGTTGGTGTGTCCTGATCAGAGATTGACCCCCACAATCATCTGTACTTGAGGCAAGCATACCAACTATTACACCCTTGAGTTGATTTTAAACTAAAGAACTCTATTTTGTATTGACTTAAAGTTAATTGTCATCTATTTAAACTTTAACTTGATTACCACATCAACTGATTATTATTGATGAAACATTGCTAGAGTAGATCTATCAACAATGTAATACAGGGACCCTTAATGTGCATTCCTGGACCATTAAGGTTATTGTAAACTGGAGATTTTTTAATAAACTTTATTATGATTAAAAAAAAAATGGTTGTGTATTTATTGTTATAGATCTTCACATACTGGAACCCCAGAAAAATGGATCATTTGTGAGTACTAACAACACAGAGGATGGGTTGGTACTGATGCAGAGCAGTATATCTATGGGAGGTCATACTCTTGGAGGTCAGACTGAAGCTGATGATGAAACAGAATATAAAACTGGTATCTTATTTTATTGATATTTAGTACATTTGTATAACCAAACTTTTGTCCATCCGAATGATGAGTACTGTCTTTGTTTTATTATTATGTTGTGATGTTCTTTTTGAACTGTAACTTTAGTATGTGTTTACTGTTAGGAACCTGACAAAGTGCATGAAAAAACAGCATTACCAGAAATATACAAACATTTAAATCTTAAACATAGCTTTCCCCTGATTGTCTCTTTACCAGAAATATACAGTTGACTCTCATTGTCTCGAACTCGGTTGACTCGAATTTCCGGTTGAGTCGAATTTTTATCGAAGTCCCGAACTTCGTTGTGTATAAATATATATAATTTGACTCCTGTTGAGTCAAATTCGGATGAGTCGATATTTCGGTTGTCTCGAATAAAAGTTTTGGTCCTGAGATGTAGAAAGCCATATTATTTACATTCGTTAAGTCGAATTTACCTGTCAAGACATGTGTATTACCTTGGGATTAAAATCGGATCATAGGTGATACATCCGGTCATTGACTTTGACATTTTTGCCTTAGGCTATTTCACATGTTTATTTCACAATCTGTCAAATTAATTAGTGATAATATTTGAATTGGCTTGGTATTATGACACAGGTTAGATGTGTACAATAAAAAATTATCGATTCATAATAAGTGCGCTTGGGTCGGCATACATCAATGATTATGAAAAGTACACAAAGGAAGCGTTTTATCTATTGAATTATTTGTCGGAAATTAATTTTGATTAAAGAAGAATAGTTTTCTTCTACACTTTATTGAATAATAAAAACACACAATTTATTGTAAATAAACAGTATTGCACAAAGAAAAATACGTCATGATGGGTGAAGTTTAATGACAATGCAACAGCTGAAAAACATAAACAAAATAGATAAACATATTCATGTCGTTCCACAATATTAAAGGATTTAACAGAGAGAGAAAAACAGCAACAAAAACATCGAATATGTTTAAAATCGTTCCGAGAATAGGGACATGCGATGCTTGTTTTAGCTCTTCAAAATTTCGCTCGAGTTGTCTCCCTTTCGTTGTTAAACAAACTACGCTCTCAGTATTTTCGTAGCTCCTCTTGAGTAAAACTACGGTTGACTCGAATTTTGTCCATGGTCCCATCGAATTCGAGATAACGAGAGTCAACTGTACATACATTTAAATCTTAGACATAGCTTTCCCCTGATTGTCTCTTTACCAGAAATATACAAACATTTAAATCTTAAACATAGCTTTCCCCTGATTGTCTCTTTACCAGAAATATCCATACACTTAAATCTTAAACATAGCTTTCTCCTGATTGTCTCTTTACCAGAAATATACCAACATTTGAATCTTAAACATAACTTTCTCCGATTGTCTCTTTATCAGAAATATACATACATTTAAATCTTAAACATAGCTTTCTCCTGATTGTCTCTTTACCAGAAATATACATACATTTAAATCTTAAACATAGCTTTCCACTGATTGTCTCTTTACCAGAAATATACAAACATTTAAATCTTAAACATAGCTTTCTCCGATTGTCTCTTTACCAGAAATATACATACATTTAAATCTCAAATATAGCTTTCTCCGATTGTTTCTTTACCAGAAATATACATACATTTAAATCTTAAACATAGCTTTCCCCTGATTGTCTCTTTACCAGAAATATACATACATTTTAATCTTAAACATAGCTTTCCCCTGATTGTCTCTTTACCAGAAATATGCATACATTTTAATCTTAAACATAGCTTTCCCCTGATTGTCTCTTTACCAGAAATATACATAC
Organism: Bathymodiolus brooksi; assembly: GCA_963680875.1. NCBI lineage: Eukaryota > Metazoa > Mollusca > Bivalvia > Mytilida > Modiolidae > Bathymodiolus > Bathymodiolus brooksi. The sequence goes on from OY804575.1 coordinate 151,433,376, forward strand.
ATTTTAATCTTAGACATAGCTTTCCACTGATTGTCTTTTTACCAGAAATATACATACATTTAAATCTTAAACATAGCTTTCCCCTGATTGTCTCTTTACCAGAAATATACATACATTTAAATCCTAAACATAGCTTTCCCCTGATTGTCTCTTTACCAGAAATATACAAACATTTAAATCTTAGACATAGCTTTCCCCTGATTGTCTCTTTACCAGAAATATACATACATTTAAATCTTAGACATAGCTTTCCCCTGATTGTCTCTTTACCAGAAATATACAAACATTTAAATCTTAAGCATAGCTTTTTCCGATTGTCTCTTTACCAGAAATATACATACATTTAAATCTTAAACATAGCTTTCCCCTGATTGTCTCTTTACCAGAAATATACATACATTTTAATCTTAAACATAGTTTTCCCCTGATTGTCTCTTTACCAGAAATATACATACATTTTAATCTTAAACATAGCTTTTCCCTGATTGTCTCTTTACCAGATATATGCATACATTTTAATCTTAAACATAGCTTTCCCCTGATTGTCTCTTTACCAGAAATATACATACATTTTAATCTTAGACATAGCTTTCCACTGATTGTCTTTTTACCAGAAACATGCATACATTTAAATCTTAAACATAGTTTTCCCCTGATTGTCTCTTTACCAGAAATATACATACATTTAAATCCTAAACATAGCTTTCCCCTGATTGTCTCTTTACCAGAAATATACATACATTTAAATCTTAGACATAGCTTTCTCCTGATTGTCTCTTTACCAGAAATATACAAACATTTAAATCTTAAACATAGCTTTCTCCGATTGTCTCTTTACCAGAAATATACATACATTTAAATCTTAAACATAGCTTTCACCTGATTGTCTCTTTACCAGAAATATACATACATTTTAATCTTAAACATAGTTTTCCCCTGATTGTCTCTTTACTAGAAATATACATACATTTTAATCTTAAACATAGCTTTCCCCTGATTGTCTCTTTACCAGAAATATACATACATTTTAATCTTAAACATAACTTTCCCCTGATTGTCTCTTTACCAGAAATATACATACATTTAGATCTTAAACATAGCTTTCTCCTGATTGTCTCTTTACCAGAAATATGCAAACATTTAAATCATAAACATAGCTTTCTCCTGATTGTCTCTTTACCAGAAATATACAAACATTTAAATCTTAAACATAGGTTTCCCCTGATTGTCTCTTTACCAGAAATATACATACATTTATATCTTAAGCATAGCTTTCTCCGATTGTCTCTTTACCAGAAATATGCAAACATTTAAATCTTAGACATAGCTTTTTCTGATTGTCTCTTTACTAGAAATATACATACATTTAAATTTTAAACATAGCTTTCTCCTGATTGTCTCTTTACCAGTAATATACATACATTTAAATCTTAAACATAGCTTTCCCCTGATTGTCTCTTTACCAGAAATATACAAACATTTAAATCTTAGACATAGCTTTCCCCTGATTGTCTCTTTACCAGAAATATACATACATTTAAATCTTAAACATAACTTTCCCCTGATTGTCTCTTTACCAGAAATATACATACATTTAAATCTTAAGCATAGCTTTCTCTGATTGTCTCTTTACCAGAAATATACAAACATTTAAATCTTAGACATAGCTTTCCCCTGATTGTCTCTTTACCAGATATATGCATACATTTAAATCTTAAACATAGGTTTTCCCTGATTGTCTCTTTACCAGAAATATACATACATTTTAATCTTAAACATAGCTTTCCACTGATTATCTCTTTACCAGAAATATACATACATTTTAATCTTAAGCATAGCTTTCCCCGATTGTCTCTTTACCAGAAATATACATACATTTAAATCTTAAGCATAGCTTTCCCCTGATTGTCTCCTTACCAGAAATATACAAACATTTAAATCTTAGACATAGCTTTCCCCTGATTGTCTCTTTACCAGAAATATACATACATTTAAATCTTAGACATAGCTTTCTCCGATTGTCTCTTTACCAGAAATATACATACATTTTAATCTTAAACATAACTTTCCCCTGATTGTCTCTTTACCAGAAATATACATACATTTAAATCTTAGACATAGCTTTCTCCGATTGTCTCTTTACCAGAAATATACATACATTTTAATCTTAAACATAACTTTCCCCTGATTGTCTCTTTACCAGAAATATACATACATTTAGATCTTAAACATAGCTTTCTCCTGATTGTCTCTTTACCAGAAATATGCAAACATTTAAATCATAAACATAGCTTTCTCCTGATTGTCTCTTTACCAGAAATATACAAACATTTAAATCTTAAACATAGGTTTCCCCTGATTGTCTCTTTACCAGAAATATACATACATTTAAATCTTAAACATAACTTTCCCCTGATTGTCTCTTTACCAGAAATATACATACATTTAAATCTTAAGCATAGCTTTCTCTGATTGTCTCTTTACCAAAACTATACAAACATTTAAATCTTAGACATAGCTTTCCCCTGATTGTCTCTTTACCAGAAATCTACAAACATTTAAATCTTAAACATAGGTTTTCCCTGATTGTCTCTTTACCAGAAATATACATACATTTTAATCTTAAACATAGCTTTCCTCTGATTGTCTCTTTACCAGAAATATACAAACATTTAAATCTTAAACATAGGTTTCTCCTGATTGTCTCTTTACCAGAAATATACATACATTTAAATCTTAAACATAGCTTTCCACTGATTATCTCTTTACCAGAAATATACATACATTTTAATCTTAAGCATAGCTTTCCCCGATTGTCTCTTTACCAGAAATATACATACATTTAAATCTTAAGCATAGCTTTCCCCTGATTGTCTCCTTACCAGAAATATAAATACATTTAAATCTTAAACATAGCTTTCCCCTGATTGTCTCTTTACCAGAAATATACATACATTTAAATCTTAAACATAGCTTTCCCCTGATTGTCTCTTTACCAGAAATATACAAACATGCTTTCTCCTGAATGTCTCTTTACCAGAAATATACATACATTTAAATCCTAAACATAGCTTTCCCCTGATTGTCTCTTTACCAGAAATATACAAACATTTAAATCTTAAACATAGCTTTCCCCTGATTGTCTCTTTACCAGAAATATACATACATTTAAATCCTAAACATAGCTTTCCCCTGATTGTCTCTTTATCAGAAATATACATACATTTAAATCTTAAACATAGCTTTCTCCTGATTGTCTCTTTACCAGAAATATACATACATTTAAATCTTAAACATAGCTTTCCACTGATTGTCTCTTTACCAGAAATATACAAACATTTAAATCTTAAACATAGCTTTCTCCGATTGTCTCTTTACCAGAAATATACATACATTTAAATCTCAAATATAGCTTTCTCCGATTGTTTCTTTACCAGAAATATACATACATTTAAATCTTAAACATAGCTTTCCCCTGATTGTCTCTTTACCAGAAATATACATACATTTTAATCTTAAACATAGCTTTCCCCTGATTGTCTCTTTACCAGAAATATGCATACATTTTAATCTTAAACATAGCTTTCCCCTGATTGTCTCTTTACCAGAAATATACATACATTTTAATCTTAGACATAGCTTTCCACTGATTGTCTTTTTACCAGAAATATACATACATTTAAATCTTAAACATAGCTTTCCCCTGATTGTCTCTTTACCAGAAATATACATACATTTAAATCCTAAACATAGCTTTCCCCTGATTGTCTCTTTACCAGAAATATACAAACATTTAAATCTTAGACATAGCTTTCCCCTGATTGTCTCTTTACCAGAAATATACATACATTTAAATCTTAGACATAGCTTTCCCCTGATTGTCTCTTTACCAGAAATATACAAACATTTAAATCTTAAGCATAGCTTTTTCCGATTGTCTCTTTACCAGAAATATACATACATTTAAATCTTAAACATAGCTTTCCCCTGATTGTCTCTTTACCAGAAATATACATACATTTTAATCTTAAACATAGTTTTCCCCTGATTGTCTCTTTACCAGAAATATACATACATTTTAATCTTAAACATAGCTTTTCCCTGATTGTCTCTTTACCAGATATATGCATACATTTTAATCTTAAACATAGCTTTCCCCTGATTGTCTCTTTACCAGAAATATACATACATTTAAATCTTAAACATAGCTTTCCACTGATTATCTCTTTACCAGAAATATACATACATTTTAATCTTAAGCATAGCTTTCCCCGATTGTCTCTTTACCAGAAATATACATACATTTAAATCTTAAGCATAGCTTTCCCCTGATTGTCTCCTTACCAGAAATATAAATACATTTAAATCTTAAACATAGCTTTCCCCTGATTGTCTCTTTACCAGAAATATACATACATTTAAATCTTAAACATAGCTTTCCCCTGATTGTCTCTTTACCAGAAATATACAAACATGCTTTCTCCTGAATGTCTCTTTACCAGAAATATACATACATTTAAATCCTAAACATAGCTTTCCCCTGATTGTCTCTTTACCAGAAATATACAAACATTTAAATCTTAAACATAGCTTTCCCCTGATTGTCTCTTTACCAGAAATATACATACATTTAAATCCTAAACATAGCTTTCCCCTGATTGTCTCTTTATCAGAAATATACATACATTTAAATCTTAAACATAGCTTTCTCCTGATTGTCTCTTTACCAGAAATATACATACATTTAAATCTTAAACATAGCTTTCCACTGATTGTCTCTTTACCAGAAATATACAAACATTTAAATCTTAAACATAGCTTTCTCCGATTGTCTCTTTACCAGAAATATACATACATTTAAATCTCAAATATAGCTTTCTCCGATTGTTTCTTTACCAGAAATATACAAACATTTAAATCTTAAACATAGCTTTCCCCTGATTGTCTCTTTACCAGAAATATACATACATTTTAATCTTAAACATAGCTTTCCCCTGATTGTCTCTTTACCAGAAATATGCATACATTTTAATCTTAAACATAGCTTTCCCCTGATTGTCTCTTTACCAGAAATATACATACATTTTAATCTTAGACATAGCTTTCCACTGATTGTCTTTTTACCAGAAATATACATACATTTAAATCTTAAACATAGCTTTCCCCTGATTGTCTCTTTACCAGAAATATACATACATTTAAATCCTAAACATAGCTTTCCCCTGATTGTCTCTTTACCAGAAATATACAAACATTTAAATCTTAGACATAGCTTTCCCCTGATTGTCTCTTTACCAGAAATATACATACATTTAAATCTTAGACATAGCTTTCCCCTGATTGTCTCTTTACCAGAAATATACAAACATTTAAATCTTAAGCATAGCTTTTTCCGATTGTCTCTTTACCAGAAATATACATACATTTAAATCTTAAACATAGCTTTCCCCTGATTGTCTCTTTACCAGAAATATACATACATTTTAATCTTAAACATAGTTTTCCCCTGATTGTCTCTTTACCAGAAATATACATACATTTTAATCTTAAACATAGCTTTTCCCTGATTGTCTCTTTACCAGATATATGCATACATTTTAATCTTAAACATAGCTTTCCCCTGATTGTCTCTTTACCAGAAATATACATACATTTTAATCTTAGACATAGCTTTCCACTGATTGTCTTTTTACCAGAAACATGCATACATTTAAATCTTAAACATAGTTTTCCCCTGATTGTCTCTTTACCAGAAATATACATACATTTAAATCCTAAACATAGCTTTCCCCTGATTGTCTCTTTACCAGAAATATACATACATTTAAATCTTAGACATAGCTTTCTCCTGATTGTCTCTTTACCAGAAATATACAAACATTTAAATCTTAAACATAGCTTTCTCCGATTGTCTCTTTACCAGAAATATACATACATTTAAATCTTAAACATAGCTTTCACCTGATTGTCTCTTTACCAGAAATATACATACATTTTAATCTTAAACATAGTTTTCCCCTGATTGTCTCTTTACTAGAAATATACATACATTTTAATCTTAAACATAGCTTTCCCCTGATTGTCTCTTTACCAGAAATATACATACATTTTAATCTTAAACATAACTTTCCCCTGATTGTCTCTTTACCAGAAATATACATACATTTAGATCTTAAACATAGCTTTCTCCTGATTGTCTCTTTACCAGAAATATGCAAACATTTAAATCATAAACATAGCTTTCTCCTGATTGTCTCTTTACCAGAAATATACAAACATTTAAATCTTAAACATAGGTTTCCCCTGATTGTCTCTTTACCAGAAATATACATACATTTATATCTTAAGCATAGCTTTCTCCGATTGTCTCTTTACCAGAAATATGCAAACATTTAAATCTTAGACATAGCTTTTTCTGATTGTCTCTTTACTAGAAATATACATACATTTAAATCTTAAACATAGCTTTCTCCTGATTGTCTCTTTACCAGATATATGCATACATTTTAATCTTAAACATAGCTTTCCCCTGATTGTCTCTTTACCAGAAATATACATACATTTTAATCTTAGACATAGCTTTCCACTGATTGTCTTTTTACCAGAAACATGCATACATTTAAATCTTAAACATAGTTTTCCCCTGATTGTCTCTTTACCAGAAATATACATACATTTAGATCCTAAACATAGCTTTCCCCTGATTGTCTCTTTACCAGAAATATACATACATTTAAATCTTAGACATAGCTTTCTCCTGATTGTCTCTTTACCAGAAATATACAAACATTTAAATCTTAAACATAGCTTTCTCCGATTGTCTCTTTACCAGAAATATACATACATTTAAATCTTAAACATAGCTTTCACCTGATTGTCTCTTTACCAGAAATATACATACATTTTAATCTTAAACATAGTTTTCCCCTGATTGTCTCTTTACTAGAAATATACATACATTTTAATCTTAAACATAGCTTTCCCCTGATTGTCTCTTTACCAGAAATATACATACATTTTAATCTTAAACATAACTTTCCCCTGATTGTCTCTTTACCAGAAATATACATACATTTAGATCTTAAACATAGCTTTCTCCTGATTGTCTCTTTACCAGAAATATGCAAACATTTAAATCATAAACATAGCTTTCTCCTGATTGTCTCTTTACCAGAAATATACAAACATTTAAATCTTAAACATAGGTTTCCCCTGATTGTCTCTTTACCAGAAATATACATACATTTATATCTTAAGCATAGCTTTCTCCGATTGTCTCTTTACCAGAAATATGCAAACATTTAAATCTTAGACATAGCTTTTTCTGATTGTCTCTTTACTAGAAATATACATACATTTAAATCTTAAACATAGCTTTCTCCTGATTGTCTCTTTACCAGTAATATACATACATTTAAATCTTAAACATAGCTTTACCCTGATTGTCTCTTTACCAGAAATATACAAACATTTAAATCTTAGACATAGCTTTCCCCTGATTGTCTCTTTACCAGAAATATACATACATTTAAATCTTAAACATAGCTTTCCCCTGATTGTCTCTTTACCAGAAATATACATACATTTAAATCTTAAGCATAGCTTTCTCTGATTGTCTCTTTACCAAAAATATACAAACATTTAAATCTTAGACATAGCTTTCCCCTGATTGTCTCTTTACCAGAAATCTACAAACATTTAAATCTTAAACATAGTTTTTCCCTGATTGTCTCTTTACCAGAAATATGCATACATTTTAATCTTAAACATAGCTTTCCTCTGATTGTCTCTTTACCAGAAATATACAAACATTTAAATCTTAAACATAGGTTTCTCCTGATTGTCTCTTTACCAGAAATATACATACATTTAAATCTTAAACATAGCTTTCCACTGATTATCTCTTTACCAGAAATATACATACATTTTAATCTTAAGCATAGCTTTCCCCGATTGTCTCTTTACCAGAAATATAAATACATTTAAATCTTAAACATAGCTTTCTCCTGATTGTCTCTTTACCAGAAATATACCAACATTTAAATCTTAAACATAGCTTTCTCCGATTGTCTCTTTATCAGAAATATACATACATTTAAATCTTAAACATAGCTTTCTCCTGATTGTCTCTTTACCAGAAATATACCAACATTTAAATCTTAAACATAGCTTTCTCCGATTGTCTCTTTACCAGAAATATACATACATTTAAATCTCAAATATAGCTTTCTCCGATTGATTCTTTACCAGAAATATACATACATTTAAATCTTAAACATAGCTTTCCCCTGATTGTCTCTTTACCAGAAATATACATACATTTTAATCTTAAACATAGCTTTCCCCTGATTGTCTCTTTACCAGAAATATGCATACATTTTAATCTTAAACATAGCTTTCCCCTGATTGTCTCTTTACCAGAAATATACATACATTTTAATCTTAGACATAGCTTTCCACTGATTGTCTTTTTACCAGAAATATACATACATTTAAATCTTAAACATAGCTTTCCCCTGATTGTCTCTTTACCAGAAATATACATACATTTAAATCCTAAACATAGCTTTCCCCTGATTGTGTCTTTACCAGAAATATACAAACATTTAAATCTTAGACATAGCTTTCCCCTGATTGTCTCTTTACCAGAAATATACATACATTTAAATCTTAGACATAGCTTTCCCCTGATTGTCTCTTTACCAGAAATATACAAACATTTAAATCTTAAGCATAGCTTTTTCCGATTGTCTCTTTACCAGAAATATACATACATTTAAATCTTAAACATAGCTTTCCCCTGATTGTCTCTTTACCAGAAATATACATACATTTTAATCTTAAACATAGTTTTCCCCTGATTGTCTCTTTACCAGAAATATACATACATTTTAATCTTAAACATAGCTTTTCCCTGATTGTCTCTTTACCAGATATATGCATACATTTTAATCTTAAACATAGCTTTCCCCTGATTGTCTCTTTACCAGAAATATATATACATTTTAATCTTAGACATAGCTTTCCACTGATTGTCTTTTTACCAGAAATATGCATACATTTAAATCTTAAACATAGTTTTCCCCTGATTGTCTCTTTACCAGAAATATACATACATTTAAATCCTAAACATAGCTTTCCCCTGATTGTCTCTTTACCAGAAATATACATACATTTAAATCTTAGACATAGCTTTCCCCTGATTGTCTCTTTACCAGAAATATACAAACATTTAAATCTTAAGCATAGCTTTTCCCCCGATTGTCTCTTTACCAGAAATATACATACATTTAAATCTTAAACATAGCTTTCCCCTGATTGTCTCTTTACCAGAAATATACATACATTTTAATCTTAAACATAGTTTTCCCCTGATTGTCTCTTTACCAGAAATATACATACATTTTAATCTTAAACATAGCTTTTCCCTGATTGTCTCTTTACCAGATATATGCATACATTTTAATCTTAAACATAGCTTTCCCCTGATTGTCTCTTTACCAGAAATATATATACATTTTAATCTTAGACATAGCTTTCCACTGATTGTCTTTTTACCAGAAATATACAAACATTTAAATCTTAAAGATAGGTTTCCCCTGATTGTCTCTTTACCCGAAATATACATACATTTAAATCTTAGACATAGCTTTCTCCTGATTGTCTCTTTACCAGAAATATACAAACATTTAAATCTTAAACATAGCTTTCTCCGATTGTCTCTTTACCAGAAATATACATACATTTAAATCTTAAACATAGCTTTCCCCTGATTGTCTCTTTACCAGAAATATACATACATTTTAATCTTAAACATAGTTTTCCCCTGATTGTCTCTTTACTAGAAATATACATACATTTTAATCTTAAACATAGCTTTCCCCTGATTGTCTCTTTACCAGAAATATACATACATTTTAATCTTAAACATAACTTTCCCCTGATTGTCTCTTTACCAGAAATATACATACATTTAGATCTTAAACATAGCTTTCTCCTGATTGGCTCTTTACCAGAAATATGCAAACATTTAAATCATAAACATAGCTTTCTCCTGATTGTCTCTTTACCAGAAATATACAAACATTTAAATCTTAAACATAGGTTTCCCCTGATTGTCTCTTTACCAGAAATATACATACATTTATATCTTAAGCATAGCTTTCTCCGATTGTCTCTTTACCAGAAATATGCAAACATTTAAATCTTAGACATAGCTTTTTCTGATTGTCTCTTTACTAGAAATATACATACATTTAAATCTTAAACATAGCTTTCTCCTGATTGTCTCTTTACCAGTAATATACATACATTTAAATCTTAAACATAGCTTTCCCCTGATTGTCTCTTTACCAGAAATATACAAACATTTAAATCTTAGACATAGCTTTCCCCTGATTGTCTCTTTACCAGAAATATACATACATTTAAATCTTAAACATAACTTTCCCCTGATTGTCTCTTTACCAGAAATATACATACATTTAAATCTTAAGCATAGCTTTCTCTGATTGTCTCTTTACCAAAACTATACAAACATTTAAATCTTAGACATAGCTTTCCCCTGATTGTCTCTTTACCAGAAATCTACAAACATTTAAATCTTAAACATAGGTTTTCCCTGATTGTCTCTTTACCAGATATATGCATACATTTTAATCTTAAACATAGCTTTCCCCTGATTGTCTCTTTACCAGAAATATATATACATTTTAATCTTAGACATAGCTTTCCACTGATTGTCTTTTTACCAGAAATATACAAACATTTAAATCTTAAAGATAGGTTTCCCCTGATTGTCTCTTTACCCGAAATATACATACATTTAAATCTTGACATAGCTTTCTCCTGATTGTCTCTTTACCAGAAATATACAAACATTTAAATCTTAAACATAGCTTTCTCCGATTGTCTCTTTACCAGAAATATACATACATTTAAATCTTAAACATAGCTTTCCCCTGATTGTCTCTTTACCAGAAATATACATACATTTTAATCTTAAACATAGTTTTCCCCTGATTGTCTCTTTACTAGAAATATACATACATTTTAATCTTAAACATAGCTTTCCCCTGATTGTCTCTTTACCAGAAATATACATACATTTTAATCTTAAACATAACTTTCCCCTGATTGTCTCTTTACCAGAAATATACATACATTTAGATCTTAAACATAGCTTTCTCCTGATTGTCTCTTTACCAGAAATATGCAAACATTTAAATCATAAACATAGCTTTCTCCTGATTGTCTCTTTACCAGAAATATACAAACATTTAAATCTTAAACATAGGTTTCCCCTGATTGTCTCTTTACCAGAAATATACATACATTTATATCTTAAGCATAGCTTTCTCCGATTGTCTCTTTACCAGAAATATGCAAACATTTAAATCTTAGACATAGCTTTTTCTGATTGTCTCTTTACTAGAAATATACATACATTTAAATCTTAAACATAGCTTTCTCCTGATTGTCTCTTTACCAGTAATATACATACATTTAAATCTTAAACATAGCTTTCCCCTGATTGTCTCTTTACCAGAAATATACAAACATTTAAATCTTAGACATAGCTTTCCCCTGATTGTCTCTTTACCAGAAATATACATACATTTAAATCTTAAACATAACTTTCCCCTGATTGTCTCTTTACCAGAAATATACATACATTTAAATCTTAAGCATAGCTTTCTCTGATTGTCTCTTTACCAAAACTATACAAACATTTAAATCTTAGACATAGCTTTCCCCTGATTGTCTCTTTACCAGAAATCTACAAACATTTAAATCTTAAACATAGGTTTTCCCTGATTGTCTCTTTACTAGAAATATACATACATTTTAATCTTAGACATAGCTTTCCTCTGATTGTCTCTTTACCAGAAATATACAAACATTTAAATCTTAAACATAGGTTTCTCCTGATTGTCTCTTTACCAGAAATATACATACATTTAAATCTTAAACATAGCTTTCCACTGATTATCTCTTTACCAGAAATATACATACATTTTAATCTTAAGCATAGCTTTCCCCGATTGTCTCTTTACCAGAAATATACATACATTTAAATCTTAAGCATAGCTTTCCCCTGATTGTCTCCTTACCAGAAATATAAATGCATTTAAATCTTAAACATAGCTTTCCCCTGATTGTCTCTTTACCAGAAATATACAAACATTTAAATCTTAAACATTGCTTTCTCCTGAATGTCTCTTTACCAGAAATATACATACATTTAAATCCTAAACATAGCTTTCCCCTGATTGTCTCTTTACCAGAAATATACAAACATTTAAATCTTAAACATAGCTTTCCCCTGATTGTCTCTTTACCAGAAATATACATACATTTAAATCCTAAACATAGCTTTCCCCTGATTGTCTCTTTACCAGAAATATACATACATTTAAATCTTAGACATTGCTTTCTCCTGAATGTCTCTTTACCAGAAATATACATACATTTTAATCTTAAACATAGTTTTCCCCTGATTGTCTCTTTACTAGAAATATACATACATTTTAATCTTAAACATAGCTTTCCCCTGATTGTCTCTTTACCAGAAATATACATACATTTTAATCTTAAACATAACTTTCCCCTGATTGTCTCTTTACCAGAAATATACATACATTTAAATCTTAAACATAGCTTTCTCCTGATTGTCTCTTTACCAGAAATATGCAAACATTTAAATCTTAAACATAGCTTTCTCCTGATTGTCTCTTTACCAGAAATATATATACATTTTAATCTTAGACATAGCTTTCCACTGATTGTCTTTTTACCAGAAATATGCATACATTTAAATCTTAAACATAGTTTTCCCCTGATTGTCTCTTTACCAGAAATATACATACATTTAAATCCTAAACATAGCTTTCCCCTGATTGTCTCTTTACCAGAAATATACAAACATTTAAATCTTAAAGATAGGTTTCCCCTGATTGTCTCTTTACCCGAAATATACATACATTTAAATCTTAGACATAGCTTTCTCCTGATTGTCTCTTTACCAGAAATATACAAACATTTAAATCTTAAACATAGCTTTCTCCGATTGTCTCTTTACCAGAAATATACATACATTTTAATCTTAAACATAACTTTCCCCTGATTGTCTCTTTACCAGAAATATACATACATTTAGATCTTAAACATAGCTTTCTCCTGATTGTCTCTTTACCAGAAATATGCAAACATTTAAATCATAAACATAGCTTTCTCCTGATTGTCTCTTTACCAGAAATATACAAACATTTAAATCTTAAACATAGGTTTCCCCTGATTGTCTCTTTACCAGAAATATACATACATTTAAATCTTAAACATAACTTTCCCCTGATTGTCTCTTTACCAGAAATATACATACATTTAAATCTTAAGCATAGCTTTCTCTGATTGTCTCTTTACCAAAACTATACAAACATTTAAATCTTAGACATAGCTTTCCCCTGATTGTCTCTTTACCAGAAATCTACAAACATTTAAATCTTAAACATAGGTTTTCCCTGATTGTCTCTTTACCAGAAATATACATACATTTTAATCTTAAACATAGCTTTCCTCTGATTGTCTCTTTACCAGAAATATACAAACATTTAAATCTTAAACATAGGTTTCTCCTGATTGTCTCTTTACCAGAAATATACATACATTTAAATCTTAAACATAGCTTTCCACTGATTATCTCTTTACCAGAAATATACATACATTTTAATCTTAAGCATAGCTTTCCCCGATTGTCTCTTTACCAGAAATATACATACATTTAAATCTTAAGCATAGCTTTCCCCTGATTGTCTCCTTACCAGAAATATAAATACATTTAAATCTTAAACATAGCTTTCCCCTGATTGTCTCTTTACCAGAAATATACATACATTTAAATCTTAAACATAGCTTTCCCCTGATTGTCTCTTTACCAGAAATATACAAACATTTAAATCTTAAACATTGCTTTCTCCTGAATGTCTCTTTACCAGAAATATACATACATTTAAATCCTAAACATAGCTTTCCCCTGATTGTCTCTTTACCAGAAATATACAAACATTTAAATCTTAAACATAGCTTTCCCCTGATTGTCTCTTTACCAGAAATATACATACATTTAAATCCTAAACATAGCTTTCCCCTGATTGTCTCTTTACCAGAAATATACATACATTTAAATCTTAGACATTGCTTTCTCCTGAATGTCTCTTTACCAGAAATATACATACATTTTAATCTTAAACATAGTTTTCCCCTGATTGTCTCTTTACTAGAAATATACATGCATTTTAATCTTAAACATAGCTTTCCCCTGATTGTCTCTTTACCAGAAATATACATACATTTTAATCTTAAACATAACTTTCCCCTGATTGTCTCTTTACCAGAAATATACATACATTTAAATCTTAAACATAGCTTTCTCCTGATTGTCTCTTTACCAGAAATATGCAAACATTTAAATCTTAAACATAGCTTTCCCCTGATTGTCTCTTTACCAGAAATATACAAACATTTAAATCTTAAACATAGGTTTCCCCTGATTGTCTCTTTACCAGTAATATACATACATTTAAATCTTAAACATAGCTTTCCCCTGATTGTCTCTTTACCAGAAATATACAAACATTTAAATCTTAGACATAGCTTTCCCCTGATTGTCTCTTTACCAGAAATATACATACATTTAAATCTTAAACATAACTTTCCCCTGATTGTCTCTTTACCAGAAATATACATACATTTAAATCTTAAGCATAGCTTTCTCTGATTGTCTCTTTACCAAAAATATACAAACATTTAAATCTTAGACATAGCTTTCCCCTGATTGTCTCTTTACCAGAAATCTACAAACATTTAAATCTTAAACATAGGTTTTCCCTGATTGTCTCTTTACCAGAAATATACATACATTTTAATCTTAAACATAGCTTTCCTCTGATTGTCTCTTTACCAGAAATATACATACATTTTAATCTTAAGCATAGCTTTCCCCGATTGTCTCTTTACCAGAAATATACATACATTTAAATCTTAAGGATAGCTTTCCTCTGATTGTCTCCTTACCAGAAATAAAAATACATTTAAATCTTAAACATAGCTTTCCCCTGATTGTCTCTTTACCAGAAATATACATACATTTAAATCTTAAACATAGCTTTCCCCTGATTGTCTCTTTACCAGAAATATACAAACATTTAAATCTTAAACATTGCTTTCTCCTGAATGTCTCTTTACCAGAAATATACATACATTTAAATCCTAAACATAGCTTTCCCCTGATTGTCTCTTTACCAGAAATATACAAACATTTAAATCTTAAACATAGCTTTCCTCTGATTGTCTCTTTACCAGAAATATACATACATTTAAATCCTAAACATAGCTTTCCCCTGATTGTCTCTTTACCAGAAATATACATACATTTAAATCTTAGACATTGCTTTCTCCTGAATGTCTCTTTACCAGAAATATACATACATTTTAATCTTAAACATAGTTTTCCCCTGATTGTCTCTTTACTAGAAATATACATACATTTTAATCTTAAACATAGCTTTCCCCTGATTGTCTCTTTACCAGAAATATACATACATTTTAATCTTAAACATAACTTTCCCCTGATTGTCTCTTTACCAGAAATATACATACATTTAAATCTTAAACATAGCTTTCTCCTGATTGTCTCTTTACCAGAAATATGCAAACATTTAAATCTTAAACATAGCTTTCTCCTGATTGTCTCTTTACCAGAAATATACAAACATTTAAATCTTAAACATAGGTTTCCCCTGATTGTCTCTTTACCAGAAATATGCATACATTTATATCTTAAGCATAGCTTTCTCCGATTGTCTCTTTACCAGAAATATGCAAACATTTAAATCTTAGACATAGCTTTTTCCAATTGTCTCTTTACTAGAAATATACATACATTTAAATCTTAAACATAGCTTTCTCCTGATTATCTCTTTACCAGTAATATACATACATTTAAATCTTAAACATAGCTTTCCCCTGATTGTCTCTTTACTAGAAATATACAAACATTTAAATCTTAGACATAGCTTTCCCCTGATTGTCTCTTTACCAGAAATATACATACATTTAAATCTTAAACATAGCTTTCCCCTGATTGTCTCTTTACCAGAAATATACAAACATTTAAATCTGAAACATAGGTTTCTCCTGATTGTCTCTTTACCAGAAATATACAAACATTTAAATCTTAAACATAGCTTTCCCCTGATTGTCTCTTTACCAGAAATATACATACATTTAAATCTTAAGCATAGCTTTCTCTGATTGTCTCTTTACCAAAAATATACAAACATTTAAATCTTAGACATAGCTTTCCCCTGATTGTCTCCTTACCAGAAATAAAAATACATTTAAATCTTAAACATAGCTTTCCCCTGATTGTCTCTTTACCAGAAATATACATACATTTAAATCTTAAACATAGCTTTTCCCTGATTGTCTCTTTACCAGAAATATACAAACATTTAAATCTTAAACATTGCTTTCTCCTGAATGTCTCTTTACCAGAAATATACATACATTTAAATCTTAAGCATAGCTTTCTCCGATTCTCTCTTTACCAGAAATATACATACATTTAAATCTTAAACATAGCTTTCTCCGATTGTCTCTTTACCAGAAATATACAAACATTTAAATCTTAAACATAGCTCTCCCCTGATTGTCTCTTTACCAGAAATATACATACATTTAAATCTTAAACATAGCTCTCCCCTGATTTTCTCTTTACCAGAAATATACATACATTTAAATCTTAAACATAGCTCTCCCCTGATTGTCTCTTTACCAGAAATATACATACATTTAAATCTTAAACATAGCTCTCCCCTGATTGTCTCTTTACCAGAAATATACATACATTTGAATCTTAAACATAGCTCTCCCCTGATTGTCTCTTTACCAGAAATATACATACATTTAAATCTTAAACATAGCTCTCCCCTGATTGTCTCTTTACCAGAAATATACATACATTTAAATCTTAAACATAGCTCTCCCCTGATTGTCTCTTTACCAGAAATATACATACATTTAAATCTTAAACATAGCTCTCCCCTGATTGTCACTTTACCAGAAATATACAAACATTTAAATCTTAGACATAGCTTTCCCCTGATTGTCTCTTTACCAGAAATATACATACATTTAAATCTTAAACATAGCTTTCCCCTGATTGTCTCTTTACCAGAAATATACAAACATTTAAATCTTAAACATAACTTTCTCCGATTGTCTCCTTACAAGAAATATAAATACATTTAAATCTTAAACATAGCTTTCCCCTGATTGTCTCTTTACCAGAAATATACATACATTTAAATCTTAAACATAGCTTTCCTCTGATTGTCTCTTTACCAGAAATATACAAACATTTAAATCTTAAACATAGCTTTCTCCTGATTGTCTCTTTACCAGAAATATACATACATTTAAATCTTAAACATAGCTTTCTCCGACTGTCTCTTTACCAGAAATATACAAACATTTAAATCTTAAACATAACTTTCCCCTGATTGTCTCTTTACTAGAAATATACATACATTTTAATCTTAAACATAGCTTTCCCCTGATTGTCTCTTTACCAGAAATATACATACATTTTAATCTTAAACATAACTTTCCCCTGATTATCTCTTTACCAGAAATATACATACATTTAAATCTTAAACATAGCTTTCTCCTGATTGTCTCTTTACCAGAAATATGCAAACATTTAAATCTTAAACCTAGCTTTCCCCTGAGTGTCTCTTTACCAGAAATATACAAACATTTAAATCTTAAACATAGGTTTCCCCTGTTTGTCTCTTTACCAGAAATATACATACATTTATATCTTAAGCATAGCTTTCTCCGATTGTCTCTTTACCAGAAATATGCAAACATTTAAATCTTAGACATAGCTTTTTCCGATTGTCTCTTTACTAGAAATATACATACATTTAAATCTTAAACATAGCTTTCTCCTGATTGTCTCTTTACCAGTAATATACATACATTTAAATCTTAAACATAGCTTTCCCCTGATTGTCTCTTTACCAGAAATATACAAACATTTAAATCTTAAACATAGCTTTCCCCGGATTGTCTCTTTACCAGAAATATACATACATTTAAATCTTAGACATAGCTTTCTCCTGATTGTCTCTTTACCAGAAATATACAAACATTTAAATCTTAAACATAGCTTTCTCCGATTGTCTCTTTACCAGAAATATACATACATTTAAATCTTAAACATAGCTTTCCCCTGATTGTCTCTTTACCAGAAATATACATACATTTTAATCTTAAACATAGTTTTCCCCTGATTGTCTCTTTACTAGAAATATACATACATTTTAATCTTAAACATAGCTTTCCCCTGATTGTCTCTTTACCAGAAATATACATACATTTTAATCTTAAACATAACTTTCCCCTGATTATCTCTTTACCAGAAATATACATACATTTAAATCTTAAACATAGCTTTCTCCTGATTGTCTCTTTACCAGAAATATGCAAACATTTAAATCTTAAACATAGCTTTCTCCTGAGTGTCTCTTTACCAGAAATATACAAACATTTAAATCTTAAACATAGGTTTCCCCTGATTGTCTCTTTACCAGAAATATACATACATTTATATCTTAAGCATAGCTTTCTCCGATTGTCTCTTTACCAGAAATATGCAAACATTTAAATCTTAGACATAGCTTTTTCCGATTGTCTCTTTACTAGAAATATACATACATTTAAATCTTAAACATAGGTTTCCCCTGATTGTCTCTTTACCAGAAATATACATACATTTATATCTTAAGCATAGCTTTCTCCGATTGTCTCTTTACCAGAAATATGCAAACATTTAAATCTTAGACATAGCTTTTTCCGATTGTCTCTTTACTAGAAATATACATACATTTAAATCTTAAACATAGGTTTCTCCTGATTGTCTCTTTACCAGAAATATACAAACATTTAAATCTTAAACATAACTTTCCCCTGATTGTCTCTTTACCAGAAATATACATACATTTAAATCTTAAGCATAGCTTTCTCTGATTGTCTCTTTACCAAAAATATACAAATATTTAAATCTTAGACATAGCTTTCCCCTGATTGTCTCCTTACCAGAAATAAAAATACATTTAAATCTTAAACATAGCTTTCCCCTGATTGTCTCTTTACCAGAAATATACATACATTTAAATCTTAAACATAGCTTTTCCCTGATTGTCTCTTTACCAGAAATATACAAACATTTAAATCTTAAACGTTGCTTTCTCCTGAATGTCTCTTTACCAGAAATATACATACATTTAAATCTTAAGCATAGCTTTCTCCGATTCTCTCTTTACCAGAAATATACATACATTTAAATCTTAAACATAGCTTTCTCCTGATTGTCTCTTTACCAGTAATATACATACATTTAAATCTTAAACATAGCTTTCCCCTGATTGTCTCTTTACCAGAAATATACAAACATTTAAATCTTAAACATAGCTTTCCCCCGATTGTCTCTTTACCAGAAATATACATACATTTAAATCTTAAACATAGCTTTCCACTGATTGTCTCTTTACCAGAAATATACATACATTTAAATCTTAGACATAGCTTTCCCCTGATTGTCTCTTTACCAGAAATATACATACATTTAAATCTTAAACATAACTTTCTCCGATTGTCTCTTTACCAGAAATATACATACATTTAAATCTTAAACATAGCTTTCCCCTGATTGTCTCTTTACCAGAAATATACAAACATTTAAATCTTAAACATTGCTTTCTCCTGAATGTCTCTTTACCAGAAATATACATACATTTAAATCCTAAACATAGCTTTCCCCTGATTGTCTCTTTACCAGAAATATACAAACATTTAAATCTTAAACATAGCTTTCCCCTGATTGTCTCTTTACCAGAAATATACATACATTTAAATCCTAAACATAGCTTTCCCCTGATTGTCTCTTTACCAGAAATATACAAACATTTAAATCTTAAACATAGGTTTCCCCTGATTGTCTCTTTACCAGAAATATACATACATTTAAATCTTAGACATAGCTTTCTCCTGATTGTCTCTTTACCAGAAATATACAAACATTTAAATCTTAAACATAGCTTTCTCCGATTGTCTCTTTACCAGAAATATACATACATTTAAATCTTAAACATAGCTTTCCCCTGATTGTCTCTTTACCAGAAATATACATACATTTTAATCTTAAACATAGTTTTCCCCTGATTGTCTCTTTACTAGAAATATACATACATTTTAATCTTAAACATAGCTTTCCCCTGATTGTCTCTTTACCAGAAATATACATACATTTTAATCTTAAACATAACTTTCCCCTGATTATCTCTTTACCAGAAATATACATACATTTAAATCTTAAACATAGCTTTCTCCTGATTGTCTCTTTACCAGAAATATGCAAACATTTAAATCTTAAACATAGCTTTCTCCTGAGTGTCTCTTTACCAGAAATATACAAACATTTAAATCTTAAACATAGGTTTCCCCTGATTGTCTCTTTACCAGAAATATACATACATTTATATCTTAAGCATAGCTTTCTCCGATTGTCTCTTTACCAGAAATATGCAAACATTTAAATCTTAGACATAGCTTTTTCCGATTGTCTCTTTACTAGAAATATACATACATTTAAATCTTAAACATAGGTTTCCCCTGATTGTCTCTTTACCAGAAATATACATACATTTATATCTTAAGCATAGCTTTCTCCGATTGTCTCTTTACCAGAAATATGCAAACATTTAAATCTTAAACATAGCTTTTTCCGATTGTCTCTTTACTAGAAATATACATACATTTAAATCTTAAGCATAGCTTTCTCTGATTGTCTCTTTACCAAAAATATACAAATATTTAAATCTTAGACATAGCTTTCCCCTGATTGTCTCCTTACCAGAAATAAAAATACATTTAAATCTTATACATAGCTTTCCCCTGATTGTCTCTTTACCAGAAATATACATACATTTAAATCTTAAACATAGCTTTCCCCTGATTGTCTCTTTACCAGAAATATACAAACATTTAAATCTTAAACGTTGCTTTCTCCTGAATGTCTCTTTACCAGAAATATACATACATTTAAATCTTAAGCATAGCTTTCTCCGATTCTCTCTTTACCAGAAATATACATACATTTAAATCTTAAACATAGCTTTCTCCGATTGTCTCTTTACCAGAAATATACAAACATTTAAATCTTAAACATAGCTCTCCCCTGATTGTCTCTTTACCAGAAATATACATACATTTAAATCTTAAACATAGCTCTCCCCTGATTTTCTCTTTACCAGAAATATACATACATTTAAATCTTAAACATAGCTCTCCCCTGATTGTCTCTTTACCAGAAATATACATACATTTAAATCTTAAACATAGCTCTCCCCTGATTGTCTCTTTACCAGAAATATACATACATTTAAATCTTAAACATAGCTCTCCCCTGATTGTCTCTTTACCAGAAATATACATACATTTAAATCTTAAACATAGCTCTCCCCTGATTGTCTCTTTACCAGAAATATACATACATTTAAATCTTAAACATAGCTCTCCCCTGGTTGTCTCTTTACCAGAAATATACATACATTTAAATCGTAAACATAGCTCTCCCCTGATTGTCACTTTACCAGAAATATACAAACATTTAAATCTTAAACATAGCTTTCCCCTGATTGTCTCTTTACCAGAAATATACATACATTTAAATCTGAGACATAGCTTTCCCCTGATTGTCTCTTTACCAGAAATATACAAACATTTAAATCTTAAACATAGCTTTCCCCCGATTGTCTCTTTACCAGAAATATACATACATTTAAATCTTAAACATAGCTTTCCCCTGATTGTCTCTTTACCAGAAATATACATACATTTGAATCTTAAACATAACTTTCTCCGATTGTCTCTTTACCAGAAATATACATACATTTAAATCTTAGACATAGCTTTCCCCTGATTGTCTCTTTACCAGAAATATACATACATTTAAATCTTAGACATAGCTTTCCCCTGGTTGTCTCTTTACCAGAAATATACAAACATTTAAATCTTAAACATAGCTTTCCCCTGATTGTCTCTTTACCAGAAATATACATACATTTAAATCTTAGACATAGCTTTCCCCTGATTGTCTCTTTACCAGAAATATACATACATTTAAATCTTAAACATAACTTTCTCCGATTGTCTCTTTACCAGAAATATACATACATTTAAATCTTAAACATAGCTTTCTCCGATTGTCTCTTTACCAGAAATATACAAACATTTAAATCTTAAACATAGCTTTACCCTGATTGTCTCTTTACCAGAAATATACATACATTTAAATCTGAGACATAGCTTTCCCCTGATTGTCTCTTTACCAGAAATATACAAACATTTAAATCTTAAACATAGCTTTCTCCGATTGTCTCTTTACCAGAAATATACATACATTTAAATCTTAAACATAGCTTTCCCCTGATTGTCTCTTTACCAGAAATATACATACATTTAAATCTTAGACATAGCTTTCCCCCGATTGTCTCTTTACCAGAAATATACATACATTTAAATCTTAAACATAGCTTTCCCCTGATTGTCTCTTTACCAGAAATATACATACATTTAAATCTTAGACATAGCTTTCCCCTGATTGTCTCTTTACCAGAAATATACAAACATTTAAATTTTAAACATAGCTTTCCCCCAATTGTCTCTTTACCAGAAATATACATACATTTAAATCTTAAACATAGCTTTCCCCTGATTGTCTCTTTACCAGAAATATACATACATTTAAATCTTAGACATAGCTTTCCCCTGATTGTGTCTTTACCAGAAATATACAAACATTTAAATCTTAAACATAGGTTTCCACTGATTGTCTCTTTACCAGAAATATACAAACATTTAAATCTTAGACATAGCTTTCCCCTGATTGTCTCTTTACCAGAAATATACAAACATTTAAATCTTAGACATAGCTTTCCCCCCGATTGTCTCTTTACTAGAAATATACAAACATTTAAATCTTAGACATAGCTTTCCCCTGATTGTCTCTTTACCAGAAATATACATACATTTAAATCTTAAACATAACTTTCTCCGATTGTCTCTTTACCAGAAATATACATACATTTAAATCTTAAACATAGCTTTCCCCTGATTGTCTCTTTACCAGAAATATACAAACATTTAAATCTTAAACATTGCTTTCTCCTGAATGTCTCTTTACCAGAAATATACATACATTTAAATCCTAAACATAGCTTTCCCCTGATTGTCTCTTTACCAGAAATATACAAACATTTAAATCTTAAACATAGCTTTCCCCTGATTGTCTCTTTACCAGAAATATACATACATTTAAATCCTAAACATAGCTTTCCCCTGATTGTCTCTTTACCAGAAATATACAAACATTTAAATCTTAAACATAGGTTTCCCCTGATTGTCTCTTTACCAGAAATATACATACATTTAAATCTTAGACATAGCTTTCTCCTGATTGTCTCTTTACCAGAAATATACAAACATTTAAATCTTAAACATAGCTTTCTCCGATTGTCTCTTTACCAGAAATATACATACATTTAAATCTTAAACATAGCTTTCCCCTGATTGTCTCTTTACCAGAAATATACATACATTTTAATCTTAAACATAGTTTTCCCCTGATTGTCTCTTTACTAGAAATATACATACATTTTAATCTTAAACATAGCTTTCCCCTGATTGTCTCTTTACCAGAAATATACATACATTTTAATCTTAAACATAACTTTCCCCTGATTATCTCTTTACCAGAAATATACATACATTTAAATCTTAAACATAGCTTTCTCCTGATTGTCTCTTTACCAGAAATATGCAAACATTTAAATCTTAAACATAGCTTTCTCCTGAGTGTCTCTTTACCAGAAATATACAAACATTTAAATCTTAAACATAGGTTTCCCCTGATTGTCTCTTTACCAGAAATATACATACATTTATATCTTAAGCATAGCTTTCTCCGATTGTCTCTTTACCAGAAATATGCAAACATTTAAATCTTAGACATAGCTTTTTCCGATTGTCTCTTTACTAGAAATATACATACATTTAAATCTTAAGCATAGCTTTCTCTGATTGTCTCTTTACCAAAAATATACAAATATTTAAATCTTAGACATAGCTTTCCCCTGATTGTCTCCTTACCAGAAATAAAAATACATTTAAATCTTATACATAGCTTTCCCCTGATTGTCTCTTTACCAGAAATATACATACATTTAAATCTTAAACATAGCTTTCCCCTGATTGTCTCTTTACCAGAAATATACAAACATTTAAATCTTAAACGTTGCTTTCTCCTGAATGTCTCTTTACCAGAAATATACATACATTTAAATCTTAAGCATAGCTTTCTCCGATTCTCTCTTTACCAGAAATATACATACATTTAAATCTTAAACATAGCTTTCTCCGATTGTCTCTTTACCAGAAATATACAAACATTTAAATCTTAAACATAGCTCTCCCCTGATTGTCTCTTTACCAGAAATATACATACATTTAAATCTTAAACATAGCTCTCCCCTGATTTTCTCTTTACCAGAAATATACATACATTTAAATCTTAAACATAGCTCTCCCCTGATTGTCTCTTTACCAGAAATATACATACATTTGAATCTTAAACATAACTTTCTCCGATTGTCTCTTTACCAGAAATATACATACATTTAAATCTTAGACATAGCTTTCCCCTGATTGTCTCTTTACCAGAAATATACATACATTTAAATCTTAGACATAGCTTTCCCCTGGTTGTCTCTTTACCAGAAATATACAAACATTTAAATCTTAAACATAGCTTTCCCCTGATTGTCTCTTTACCAGAAATATACATACATTTAAATCTTAGACATAGCTTTCCCCTGATTGTCTCTTTACCAGAAATATACATACATTTAAATCTTAAACATAACTTTCTCCGATTGTCTCTTTACCAGAAATATACATACATTTAAATCTTAAACATAGCTTTCTCCGATTGTCTCTTTACCAGAAATATACAAACATTTAAATCTTAAACATAGCTTTACCCTGATTGTCTCTTTACCAGAAATATACATACATTTAAATCTGAGACATAGCTTTCCCCTGATTGTCTCTTTACCAGAAATATACAAACATTTAAATCTTAAACATAGCTTTCTCCGATTGTCTCTTTACCAGAAATATACATACATTTAAATCTTAAACATAGCTTTCCCCTGATTGTCTCTTTACCAGAAATATACATACATTTAAATCTTAGACATAGCTTTCCCCCGATTGTCTCTTTACCAGAAATATACATACATTTAAATCTTAAACATAGCTTTCCCCTGATTGTCTCTTTACCAGAAATATACATACATTTAAATCTTAGACATAGCTTTCCCCTGATTGTCTCTTTACCAGAAATATACAAACATTTAAATTTTAAACATAGCTTTCCCCCAATTGTCTCTTTACCAGAAATATACATACATTTAAATCTTAAACATAGCTTTCCCCTGATTGTCTCTTTACCAGAAATATACATACATTTAAATCTTAGACATAGCTTTCCCCTGATTGTGTCTTTACCAGAAATATACAAACATTTAAATCTTAAACATAGGTTTCCACTGATTGTCTCTTTACCAGAAATATACAAACATTTAAATCTTAGACATAGCTTTCCCCTGATTGTCTCTTTACCAGAAATATACAAACATTTAAATCTTAGACATAGCTTTCCCCCCGATTGTCTCTTTACTAGAAATATACAAACATTTAAATCTTAGACATAGCTTTCCCCTGATTGTCTCTTTACCAGAAATATACATACATTTAAATCTTAAACATAACTTTCTCCGATTGTCTCTTTACCAGAAATATACATACATTTAAATCTTAAACATAGCTTTCCCCTGATTGTCTCTTTACCAGAAATATACAAACATTTAAATCTTAAACATTGCTTTCTCCTGAATGTCTCTTTACCAGAAATATACATACATTTAAATCCTAAACATAGCTTTCCCCTGATTGTCTCTTTACCAGAAATATACAAACATTTAAATCTTAAACATAGCTTTCCCCTGATTGTCTCTTTACCAGAAATATACATACATTTAAATCCTAAACATAGCTTTCCCCTGATTGTCTCTTTACCAGAAATATACAAACATTTAAATCTTAAACATAGGTTTCCCCTGATTGTCTCTTTACCAGAAATATACATACATTTAAATCTTAGACATAGCTTTCTCCTGATTGTCTCTTTACCAGAAATATACAAACATTTAAATCTTAAACATAGCTTTCTCCGATTGTCTCTTTACCAGAAATATACATACATTTAAATCTTAAACATAGCTTTCCCCTGATTGTCTCTTTACCAGAAATATACATACATTTTAATCTTAAACATAGTTTTCCCCTGATTGTCTCTTTACTAGAAATATACATACATTTTAATCTTAAACATAGCTTTCCCCTGATTGTCTCTTTACCAGAAATATACATACATTTTAATCTTAAACATAACTTTCCCCTGATTATCTCTTTACCAGAAATATACATACATTTAAATCTTAAACATAGCTTTCTCCTGATTGTCTCTTTACCAGAAATATGCAAACATTTAAATCTTAAACATAGCTTTCTCCTGAGTGTCTCTTTACCAGAAATATACAAACATTTAAATCTTAAACATAGGTTTCCCCTGATTGTCTCTTTACCAGAAATATACATACATTTATATCTTAAGCATAGCTTTCTCCGATTGTCTCTTTACCAGAAATATGCAAACATTTAAATCTTAGACATAGCTTTTTCCGATTGTCTCTTTACTAGAAATATACATACATTTAAATCTTAAACATAGGTTTCCCCTGATTGTCTCTTTACCAGAAATATACATACATTTATATCTTAAGCATAGCTTTCTCCGATTGTCTCTTTACCAGAAATATGCAAACATTTAAATCTTAAACATAGCTTTTTCCGATTGTCTCTTTACTAGAAATATACATACATTTAAATCTTAAACATAGGTTTCTCCTGATTGTCTCTTTACCAGAAATATACAAACATTTAAATCTTAAACATAACTTTCCCCTGATTGTCTCTTTACCAGAAATATACATACATTTAAATCTTAAGCATAGCTTTCTCTGATTGTCTCTTTACCAAAAATATACAAATATTTAAATCTTAGACATAGCTTTCCCCTGATTGTCTCCTTACCAGAAATAAAAATACATTTAAATCTTAAACATAGCTTTCCCCTGATTGTCTCTTTACCAGAAATATACATACATTTAAATCTTAAACATAGCTTTTCCCTGATTGTCTCTTTACCAGAAATATACAAACATTTAAATCTTAAACGTTGCTTTCTCCTGAATGTCTCTTTACCAGAAATATACATACATTTAAATCTTAAGCATAGCTTTCTCCGATTCTCTCTTTACCAGAAATATACATACATTTAAATCTTAAACATAGCTTTCTCCGATTGTCTCTTTACCAGAAATATACAAACATTTAAATCTTAAACATAGCTCTCCCCTGATTGTCTCTTTACCAGAAATATACATACATTTAAATCTTAAACATAGCTCTCCCCTGATTTTCTCTTTACCAGAAATATACATACATTTAAATCTTAAACATAGCTCTCCCCTGATTGTCTCTTTACCAGAAATATACATACATTTAAATCTTAAACATAGCTCTCCCCTGATTGTCTCTTTACCAGAAATATACATACATTTAAATCTTAAACATAGCTTTCCCCTGATTGTCTCTTTACCAGAAATATACAAACATTTAAATCTTAAACATAGCTTTCTCCTGATTGTCTCTTTACCAGAAATATACATACATTTAAATCTTAAACATAGCTTTCTCCGACTGTCTCTTTACCAGAAATATACAAACATTTAAATCTTAAACATAACTTTCCCCTGATTGTCTCTTTACTAGAAATATACATACATTTTAATCTTAAACATAGCTTTCCCCTGATTGTCTCTTTACCAGAAATATACATACATTTTAATCTTAAACATAACTTTCCCCTGATTATCTCTTTACCAGAAATATACATACATTTAAATCTTAAACATAGCTTTCTCCTGATTGTCTCTTTACCAGAAATATGCAAACATTTAAATCTTAAACCTAGCTTTCTCCTGAGTGTCTCTTTACCAGAAATATACAAACATTTAAATCTTAAACATAGGTTTCCCCTGATTGTCTCTTTACCAGAAATATACATACATTTATATCTTAAGCATAGCTTTCTCCGATTGTCTCTTTACCAGAAATATGCAAACATTTAAATCTTAGACATAGCTTTTTCCGATTGTCTCTTTACTAGAAATATACATACATTTAAATCTTAAACATAGCTTTCTCCTGATTGTCTCTTTACCAGTAATATACATACATTTAAATCTTAAACATAGCTTTCCCCTGATTGTCTCTTTACCAGAAATATACAAACATTTAAATCTTAAACATAGCTTTCCCCCGATTGTCTCTTTACCAGAAATATACATACATTTAAATCTTAAACATAGCTTTCCACTGATTGTCTCTTTACCAGAAATATACATACATTTAAATCTTAGACATAGCTTTCCCCTGATTGTCTCTTTACCAGAAATATACATACATTTAAATCTTAAACATAACTTTCTCCGATTGTCTCTTTACCAGAAATATACATACATTTAAATCTTAAACATAGCTTTCCCCTGATTGTCTCTTTACCAGAAATATACAAACATTTAAATCTTAAACATTGCTTTCTCCTGAATGTCTCTTTACCAGAAATATACATACATTTAAATCCTAAACATAGCTTTCCCCTGATTGTCTCTTTACCAGAAATATACAAACATTTAAATCTTAAACATAGCTTTCCCCTGATTGTCTCTTTACCAGAAATATACATACATTTAAATCCTAAACATAGCTTTCCCCTGATTGTCTCTTTACCAGAAATATACAAACATTTAAATCTTAAACATAGGTTTCCCCTGATTGTCTCTTTACCAGAAATATACATACATTTAAATCTTAGACATAGCTTTCTCCTGATTCTCTCTTTACCAGAAATATACAAACATTTAAATCTTAAACATAGCTTTCTCCGATTGTCTCTTTACCAGAAATATACAAACATTTAAATCTTAAACATAGCTCTCCCCTGATTGTCTCTTTACCAGAAATATACATACATTTAAATCTTAAACATAGCTCTCCCCTGATTTTCTCTTTACCAGAAATATACATACATTTAAATCTTAAACATAGCTTTCTCCTGATTGTCTCTTTACCAGAAATATGCAAACATTTAAATCTTAAACATAGCTTTCTCCTGAGTGTCTCTTTACCAGAAATATACAAACATTTAAATCTTAAACATAGGTTTCCCCTGATTGTCTCTTTACCAGAAATATACATACATTTATATCTTAAGCATAGCTTTCTCCGATTGTCTCTTTACCAGAAATATGCAAACATTTAAATCTTAGACATAGCTTTTTCCGATTGTCTCTTTACTAGAAATATACATACATTTAAATCTTAAGCATAGCTTTCTCTGATTGTCTCTTTACCAAAAATATACAAATATTTAAATCTTAGACATAGCTTTCCCCTGATTGTCTCCTTACCAGAAATAAAAATACATTTAAATCTTATACATAGCTTTCCCCTGATTGTCTCTTTACCAGAAATATACATACATTTAAATCTTAAACATAGCTTTCCCCTGATTGTCTCTTTACCAGAAATATACAAACATTTAAATCTTAAACGTTGCTTTCTCCTGAATGTCTCTTTACCAGAAATATACATACATTTAAATCTTAAGCATAGCTTTCTCCGATTCTCTCTTTACCAGAAATATACATACATTTAAATCTTAAACATAGCTTTCTCCGATTGTCTCTTTACCAGAAATATACAAACATTTAAATCTTAAACATAGCTCTCCCCTGATTGTCTCTTTACCAGAAATATACATACATTTAAATCTTAAACATAGCTCTCCCCTGATTTTCTCTTTACCAGAAATATACATACATTTAAATCTTAAACATAGCTCTCCCCTGATTGTCTCTTTACCAGAAATATACATACATTTGAATCTTAAACATAACTTTCTCCGATTGTCTCTTTACCAGAAATATACATACATTTAAATCTTAGACATAGCTTTCCCCTGATTGTCTCTTTACCAGAAATATACATACATTTAAATCTTAGACATAGCTTTCCCCTGGTTGTCTCTTTACCAGAAATATACAAACATTTAAATCTTAAACATAGCTTTCCCCTGATTGTCTCTTTACCAGAAATATACATACATTTAAATCTTAGACATAGCTTTCCCCTGATTGTCTCTTTACCAGAAATATACATACATTTAAATCTTAAACATAACTTTCTCCGATTGTCTCTTTACCAGAAATATACATACATTTAAATCTTAAACATAGCTTTCTCCGATTGTCTCTTTACCAGAAATATACAAACATTTAAATCTTAAACATAGCTTTACCCTGATTGTCTCTTTACCAGAAATATACATACATTTAAATCTGAGACATAGCTTTCCCCTGATTGTCTCTTTACCAGAAATATACAAACATTTAAATCTTAAACATAGCTTTCTCCGATTGTCTCTTTACCAGAAATATACATACATTTAAATCTTAAACATAGCTTTCCCCTGATTGTCTCTTTACCAGAAATATACATACATTTAAATCTTAGACATAGCTTTCCCCCGATTGTCTCTTTACCAGAAATATACATACATTTAAATCTTAAACATAGCTTTCCCCTGATTGTCTCTTTACCAGAAATATACATACATTTAAATCTTAGACATAGCTTTCCCCTGATTGTCTCTTTACCAGAAATATACAAACATTTAAATTTTAAACATAGCTTTCCCCCAATTGTCTCTTTACCAGAAATATACATACATTTAAATCTTAAACATAGCTTTCCCCTGATTGTCTCTTTACCAGAAATATACATACATTTAAATCTTAGACATAGCTTTCCCCTGATTGTGTCTTTACCAGAAATATACAAACATTTAAATCTTAAACATAGGTTTCCACTGATTGTCTCTTTACCAGAAATATACAAACATTTAAATCTTAGACATAGCTTTCCCCTGATTGTCTCTTTACCAGAAATATACAAACATTTAAATCTTAGACATAGCTTTCCCCCCGATTGTCTCTTTACTAGAAATATACAAACATTTAAATCTTAGACATAGCTTTCCCCTGATTGTCTCTTTACCAGAAATATACATACATTTAAATCTTAAACATAACTTTCTCCGATTGTCTCTTTACCAGAAATATACATACATTTAAATCTTAAACATAGCTTTCCCCTGATTGTCTCTTTACCAGAAATATACAAACATTTAAATCTTAAACATTGCTTTCTCCTGAATGTCTCTTTACCAGAAATATACATACATTTAAATCCTAAACATAGCTTTCCCCTGATTGTCTCTTTACCAGAAATATACAAACATTTAAATCTTAAACATAGCTTTCCCCTGATTGTCTCTTTACCAGAAATATACATACATTTAAATCCTAAACATAGCTTTCCCCTGATTGTCTCTTTACCAGAAATATACAAACATTTAAATCTTAAACATAGGTTTCCCCTGATTGTCTCTTTACCAGAAATATACATACATTTAAATCTTAGACATAGCTTTCTCCTGATTGTCTCTTTACCAGAAATATACAAACATTTAAATCTTAAACATAGCTTTCTCCGATTGTCTCTTTACCAGAAATATACATACATTTAAATCTTAAACATAGCTTTCCCCTGATTGTCTCTTTACCAGAAATATACATACATTTTAATCTTAAACATAGTTTTCCCCTGATTGTCTCTTTACTAGAAATATACATACATTTTAATCTTAAACATAGCTTTCCCCTGATTGTCTCTTTACCAGAAATATACATACATTTTAATCTTAAACATAACTTTCCCCTGATTATCTCTTTACCAGAAATATACATACATTTAAATCTTAAACATAGCTTTCTCCTGATTGTCTCTTTACCAGAAATATGCAAACATTTAAATCTTAAACATAGCTTTCTCCTGAGTGTCTCTTTACCAGAAATATACAAACATTTAAATCTTAAACATAGGTTTCCCCTGATTGTCTCTTTACCAGAAATATACATACATTTATATCTTAAGCATAGCTTTCTCCGATTGTCTCTTTACCAGAAATATGCAAACATTTAAATCTTAGACATAGCTTTTTCCGATTGTCTCTTTACTAGAAATATACATACATTTAAATCTTAAACATAGGTTTCCCCTGATTGTCTCTTTACCAGAAATATACATACATTTATATCTTAAGCATAGCTTTCTCCGATTGTCTCTTTACCAGAAATATGCAAACATTTAAATCTTAGACATAGCTTTTTCCGATTGTCTCTTTACTAGAAATATACATACATTTAAATCTTAAACATAGGTTTCTCCTGATTGTCTCTTTACCAGAAATATACAAACATTTAAATCTTAAACATAACTTTCCCCTGATTGTCTCTTTACCAGAAATATACATACATTTAAATCTTAAGCATAGCTTTCTCTGATTGTCTCTTTACCAAAAATATACAAATATTTAAATCTTAGACATAGCTTTCCCCTGATTGTCTCCTTACCAGAAATAAAAATACATTTAAATCTTAAACATAGCTTTCCCCTGATTGTCTCTTTACCAGAAATATACATACATTTAAATCTTAAACATAGCTTTTCCCTGATTGTCTCTTTACCAGAAATATACAAACATTTAAATCTTAAACGTTGCTTTCTCCTGAATGTCTCTTTACCAGAAATATACATACATTTAAATCTTAAGCATAGCTTTCTCCGATTCTCTCTTTACCAGAAATATACATACATTTAAATCTTAAACATAGCTTTCTCCGATTGTCTCTTTACCAGAAATATACAAACATTTAAATCTTAAACATAGCTCTCCCCTGATTGTCTCTTTACCAGAAATATACATACATTTAAATCTTAAACATAGCTCTCCCCTGATTTTCTCTTTACCAGAAATATACATACATTTAAATCTTAAACATAGCTCTCCCCTGATTGTCTCTTTACCAGAAATATACATACATTTAAATCTTAAACATAGCTCTCCCCTGATTGTCTCTTTACCAGAAATATACATACATTTAAATCTTAAACATAGCTTTCCCCTGATTGTCTCTTTACCAGAAATATACAAACATTTAAATCTTAAACATAGCTTTCTCCTGATTGTCTCTTTACCAGAAATATACATACATTTAAATCTTAAACATAGCTTTCTCCGACTGTCTCTTTACCAGAAATATACAAACATTTAAATCTTAAACATAACTTTCCCCTGATTGTCTCTTTACTAGAAATATACATACATTTTAATCTTAAACATAGCTTTCCCCTGATTGTCTCTTTACCAGAAATATACATACATTTTAATCTTAAACATAACTTTCCCCTGATTATCTCTTTACCAGAAATATACATACATTTAAATCTTAAACATAGCTTTCTCCTGATTGTCTCTTTACCAGAAATATGCAAACATTTAAATCTTAAACCTAGCTTTCTCCTGAGTGTCTCTTTACCAGAAATATACAAACATTTAAATCTTAAACATAGGTTTCCCCTGATTGTCTCTTTACCAGAAATATACATACATTTATATCTTAAGCATAGCTTTCTCCGATTGTCTCTTTACCAGAAATATGCAAACATTTAAATCTTAGACATAGCTTTTTCCGATTGTCTCTTTACTAGAAATATACATACATTTAAATCTTAAACATAGCTTTCTCCTGATTGTCTCTTTACCAGTAATATACATACATTTAAATCTTAAACATAGCTTTCCCCTGATTGTCTCTTTACCAGAAATATACAAACATTTAAATCTTAAACATAGCTTTCCCCCGATTGTCTCTTTACCAGAAATATACATACATTTAAATCTTAAACATAGCTTTCCACTGATTGTCTCTTTACCAGAAATATACATACATTTAAATCTTAGACATAGCTTTCCCCTGATTGTCTCTTTACCAGAAATATACATACATTTAAATCTTAAACATAACTTTCTCCGATTGTCTCTTTACCAGAAATATACATACATTTAAATCTTAAACATAGCTTTCCCCTGATTGTCTCTTTACCAGAAATATACAAACATTTAAATCTTAAACATTGCTTTCTCCTGAATGTCTCTTTACCAGAAATATACATACATTTAAATCCTAAACATAGCTTTCCCCTGATTGTCTCTTTACCAGAAATATACAAACATTTAAATCTTAAACATAGCTTTCCCCTGATTGTCTCTTTACCAGAAATATACATACATTTAAATCCTAAACATAGCTTTCCCCTGATTGTCTCTTTACCAGAAATATACAAACATTTAAATCTTAAACATAGGTTTCCCCTGATTGTCTCTTTACCAGAAATATACATACATTTAAATCTTAGACATAGCTTTCTCCTGATTCTCTCTTTACCAGAAATATACAAACATTTAAATCTTAAACATAGCTTTCTCCGATTGTCTCTTTACCAGAAATATACAAACATTTAAATCTTAAACATAGCTCTCCCCTGATTGTCTCTTTACCAGAAATATACATACATTTAAATCTTAAACATAGCTCTCCCCTGATTTTCTCTTTACCAGAAATATACATACATTTAAATCTTAAACATAGCTCTCCCCTGATTGTCTCTTTACCAGAAATATACATACATTTAAATCTTAAACATAGCTCTCCCCTGATTGTCTCTTTACCAGAAATATACATACATTTAAATCTTAAACATAGCTTTCCCCTGATTGTCTCTTTACCAGAAATATACAAACATTTAAATCTTAAACATAGCTTTCTCCTGATTGTCTCTTTACCAGAAATATACATACATTTAAATCTTAAACATAGCTTTCTCCGACTGTCTCTTTACCAGAAATATACAAACATTTAAATCTTAAACATAACTTTCCCCTGATTGTCTCTTTACTAGAAATATACATACATTTTAATCTTAAACATAGCTTTCCCCTGATTGTCTCTTTACCAGAAATATACATACATTTTAATCTTAAACATAACTTTCCCCTGATTATCTCTTTACCAGAAATATACATACATTTAAATCTTAAACATAGCTTTCTCCTGATTGTCTCTTTACCAGAAATATGCAAACATTTAAATCTTAAACCTAGCTTTCTCCTGAGTGTCTCTTTACCAGAAATATACAAACATTTAAATCTTAAACATAGGTTTCCCCTGATTGTCTCTTTACCAGAAATATACATACATTTATATCTTAAGCATAGCTTTCTCCGATTGTCTCTTTACCAGAAATATGCAAACATTTAAATCTTAGACATAGCTTTTTCCGATTGTCTCTTTACTAGAAATATACATACATTTAAATCTTAAACATAGCTTTCTCCTGATTGTCTCTTTACCAGTAATATACATACATTTAAATCTTAAACATAGCTTTCCCCTGATTGTCTCTTTACCAGAAATATACAAACATTTAAATCTTAAACATAGCTTTCCCCCGATTGTCTCTTTACCAGAAATATACATACATTTAAATCTTAAACATAGCTTTCCACTGATTGTCTCTTTACCAGAAATATACATACATTTAAATCTTAGACATAGCTTTCCCCTGATTGTCTCTTTACCAGAAATATACATACATTTAAATCTTAAACATAACTTTCTCCGATTGTCTCTTTACCAGAAATATACATACATTTAAATCTTAAACATAGTTTTCCCCTGATTGTCTCTTTACCAGAAATATACAAACATTTAAATCTTAAACATTGCTTTCTCCTGAATGTCTCTTTACCAGAAATATACATACATTTAAATCCTAAACATAGCTTTCCCCTGATTGTCTCTTTACCAGAAATATACAAACATTTAAATCTTAAACATAGCTTTCCCCTGATTGTCTCTTTACCAGAAATATACATACATTTAAATCCTAAACATAGCTTTCCCCTGATTGTCTCTTTACCAGAAATATACAAACATTTAAATCTTAAACATAGGTTTCCCCTGATTGTCTCTTTACCAGAAATATACATACATTTAAATCTTAGACATAGCTTTCTCCTGATTGTCTCTTTACCAGAAATATACAAACATTTAAATCTTAAACATAGCTTTCTCCGATTGTCTCTTTACCAGAAATATACATACATTTAAATCTTAAACATAGCTTTCCCCTGATTGTCTCTTTACCAGAAATATACATACATTTTAATCTTAAACATAGTTTTCCCCTGATTGTCTCTTTACTAGAAATATACATACATTTTAATCTTAAACATAGCTTTCCCCTGATTGTCTCTTTACCAGAAATATACATACATTTTAATCTTAAACATAACTTTCCCCTGATTATCTCTTTACCAGAAATATACATACATTTAAATCTTAAACATAGCTTTCTCCTGATTGTCTCTTTACCAGAAATATGCAAACATTTAAATCTTAAACATAGCTTTCTCCTGAGTGTCTCTTTACCAGAAATATACAAACATTTAAATCTTAAACATAGGTTTCCCCTGATTGTCTCTTTACCAGAAATATACATACATTTATATCTTAAGCATAGCTTTCTCCGATTGTCTCTTTACCAGAAATATGCAAACATTTAAATCTTAGACATAGCTTTTTCCGATTGTCTCTTTACTAGAAATATACATACATTTAAATCTTAAACATAGGTTTCCCCTGATTGTCTCTTTACCAGAAATATACATACATTTATATCTTAAGCATAGCTTTCTCCGATTGTCTCTTTACCAGAAATATGCAAACATTTAAATCTTAGACATAGCTTTTTCCGATTGTCTCTTTACTAGAAATATACATACATTTAAATCTTAAACATAGGTTTCTCCTGATTGTCTCTTTACCAGAAATATACAAACATTTAAATCTTAAACATAACTTTCCCCTGATTGTCTCTTTACCAGAAATATACATACATTTAAATCTTAAGCATAGCTTTCTCTGATTGTCTCTTTACCAAAAATATACAAATATTTAAATCTTAGACATAGCTTTCCCCTGATTGTCTCCTTACCAGAAATAAAAATACATTTAAATCTTAAACATAGCTTTCCCCTGATTGTCTCTTTACCAGAAATATACATACATTTAAATCTTAAACATAGCTTTTCCCTGATTGTCTCTTTACCAGAAATATACAAACATTTAAATCTTAAACGTTGCTTTCTCCTGAATGTCTCTTTACCAGAAATATACATACATTTAAATCTTAAGCATAGCTTTCTCCGATTCTCTCTTTACCAGAAATATACATACATTTAAATCTTAAACATAGCTTTCTCCGATTGTCTCTTTACCAGAAATATACAAACATTTAAATCTTAAACATAGCTCTCCCCTGATTGTCTCTTTACCAGAAATATACATACATTTAAATCTTAAACATAGCTCTCCCCTGATTTTCTCTTTACCAGAAATATACATACATTTAAATCTTAAACATAGCTCTCCCCTGATTGTCTCTTTACCAGAAATATACATACATTTAAATCTTAAACATAGCTCTCCCCTGATTGTCTCTTTACCAGAAATATACATACATTTAAATCTTAAACATAGCTTTCCCCTGATTGTCTCTTTACCAGAAATATACAAACATTTAAATCTTAAACATAGCTTTCTCCTGATTGTCTCTTTACCAGAAATATACATACATTTAAATCTTAAACATAGCTTTCTCCGACTGTCTCTTTACCAGAAATATACAAACATTTAAATCTTAAACATAACTTTCCCCTGATTGTCTCTTTACTAGAAATATACATACATTTTAATCTTAAACATAGCTTTCCCCTGATTGTCTCTTTACCAGAAATATACATACATTTTAATCTTAAACATAACTTTCCCCTGATTATCTCTTTACCAGAAATATACATACATTTAAATCTTAAACATAGCTTTCTCCTGATTGTCTCTTTACCAGAAATATGCAAACATTTAAATCTTAAACCTAGCTTTCTCCTGAGTGTCTCTTTACCAGAAATATACAAACATTTAAATCTTAAACATAGGTTTCCCCTGATTGTCTCTTTACCAGAAATATACATACATTTATATCTTAAGCATAGCTTTCTCCGATTGTCTCTTTACCAGAAATATGCAAACATTTAAATCTTAGACATAGCTTTTTCCGATTGTCTCTTTACTAGAAATATACATACATTTAAATCTTAAACATAGCTTTCTCCTGATTGTCTCTTTACCAGTAATATACATACATTTAAATCTTAAACATAGCTTTCCCCTGATTGTCTCTTTACCAGAAATATACAAACATTTAAATCTTAAACATAGCTTTCCCCCGATTGTCTCTTTACCAGAAATATACATACATTTAAATCTTAAACATAGCTTTCCACTGATTGTCTCTTTACCAGAAATATACATACATTTAAATCTTAGACATAGCTTTCCCCTGATTGTCTCTTTACCAGAAATATACATACATTTAAATCTTAAACATAACTTTCTCCGATTGTCTCTTTACCAGAAATATACATACATTTAAATCTTAAACATAGCTTTCCCCTGATTGTCTCTTTACCAGAAATATACAAACATTTAAATCTTAAACATTGCTTTCTCCTGAATGTCTCTTTACCAGAAATATACATACATTTAAATCCTAAACATAGCTTTCCCCTGATTGTCTCTTTACCAGAAATATACAAACATTTAAATCTTAAACATAGCTTTCCCCTGATTGTCTCTTTACCAGAAATATACATACATTTAAATCCTAAACATAGCTTTCCCCTGATTGTCTCTTTACCAGAAATATACAAACATTTAAATCTTAAACATAGGTTTCCCCTGATTGTCTCTTTACCAGAAATATACATACATTTAAATCTTAGACATAGCTTTCTCCTGATTCTCTCTTTACCAGAAATATACAAACATTTAAATCTTAAACATAG
Organism: Bathymodiolus brooksi; assembly: GCA_963680875.1. Taxonomy (NCBI): domain Eukaryota; kingdom Metazoa; phylum Mollusca; class Bivalvia; order Mytilida; family Modiolidae; genus Bathymodiolus; species Bathymodiolus brooksi. Next base: position 151,472,617 of record OY804575.1, read on the forward strand.
CTTTCTCCGATTGTCTCTTTACCAGAAATATACAAACATTTAAATCTTAAACATAGCTCTCCCCTGATTGTCTCTTTACCAGAAATATACATACATTTAAATCTTAAACATAGCTCTCCCCTGATTTTCTCTTTACCAGAAATATACATACATTTAAATCTTAAACATAGCTCTCCCCTGATTGTCTCTTTACCAGAAATATACATACATTTAAATCTTAAACATAGCTCTCCCCTGATTGTCTCTTTACCAGAAATATACATACATTTAAATCTTAAACATAGCTTTCCCCTGATTGTCTCTTTACCAGAAATATACAAACATTTAAATCTTAAACATAGCTTTCTCCTGATTGTCTCTTTACCAGAAATATACATACATTTAAATCTTAAACATAGCTTTCTCCGACTGTCTCTTTACCAGAAATATACAAACATTTAAATCTTAAACATAACTTTCCCCTGATTGTCTCTTTACTAGAAATATACATACATTTTAATCTTAAACATAGCTTTCCCCTGATTGTCTCTTTACCAGAAATATACATACATTTTAATCTTAAACATAACTTTCCCCTGATTATCTCTTTACCAGAAATATACATACATTTAAATCTTAAACATAGCTTTCTCCTGATTGTCTCTTTACCAGAAATATGCAAACATTTAAATCTTAAACCTAGCTTTCTCCTGAGTGTCTCTTTACCAGAAATATACAAACATTTAAATCTTAAACATAGGTTTCCCCTGATTGTCTCTTTACCAGAAATATACATACATTTATATCTTAAGCATAGCTTTCTCCGATTGTCTCTTTACCAGAAATATGCAAACATTTAAATCTTAGACATAGCTTTTTCCGATTGTCTCTTTACTAGAAATATACATACATTTAAATCTTAAACATAGCTTTCTCCTGATTGTCTCTTTACCAGTAATATACATACATTTAAATCTTAAACATAGCTTTCCCCTGATTGTCTCTTTACCAGAAATATACAAACATTTAAATCTTAAACATAGCTTTCCCCCGATTGTCTCTTTACCAGAAATATACATACATTTAAATCTTAAACATAGCTTTCCACTGATTGTCTCTTTACCAGAAATATACATACATTTAAATCTTAGACATAGCTTTCCCCTGATTGTCTCTTTACCAGAAATATACATACATTTAAATCTTAAACATAACTTTCTCCGATTGTCTCTTTACCAGAAATATACATACATTTAAATCTTAAACATAGCTTTCCCCTGATTGTCTCTTTACCAGAAATATACAAACATTTAAATCTTAAACATTGCTTTCTCCTGAATGTCTCTTTACCAGAAATATACATACATTTAAATCCTAAACATAGCTTTCCCCTGATTGTCTCTTTACCAGAAATATACAAACATTTAAATCTTAAACATAGCTTTCCCCTGATTGTCTCTTTACCAGAAATATACATACATTTAAATCCTAAACATAGCTTTCCCCTGATTGTCTCTTTACCAGAAATATACAAACATTTAAATCTTAAACATAGGTTTCCCCTGATTGTCTCTTTACCAGAAATATACATACATTTAAATCTTAGACATAGCTTTCTCCTGATTGTCTCTTTACCAGAAATATACAAACATTTAAATCTTAAACATAGCTTTCTCCGATTGTCTCTTTACCAGAAATATACATACATTTAAATCTTAAACATAGCTTTCCCCTGATTGTCTCTTTACCAGAAATATACATACATTTTAATCTTAAACATAGTTTTCCCCTGATTGTCTCTTTACTAGAAATATACATACATTTTAATCTTAAACATAGCTTTCCCCTGATTGTCTCTTTACCAGAAATATACATACATTTTAATCTTAAACATAACTTTCCCCTGATTATCTCTTTACCAGAAATATACATACATTTAAATCTTAAACATAGCTTTCTCCTGATTGTCTCTTTACCAGAAATATGCAAACATTTAAATCTTAAACATAGCTTTCTCCTGAGTGTCTCTTTACCAGAAATATACAAACATTTAAATCTTAAACATAGGTTTCCCCTGATTGTCTCTTTACCAGAAATATACATACATTTATATCTTAAGCATAGCTTTCTCCGATTGTCTCTTTACCAGAAATATGCAAACATTTAAATCTTAGACATAGCTTTTTCCGATTGTCTCTTTACTAGAAATATACATACATTTAAATCTTAAACATAGGTTTCCCCTGATTGTCTCTTTACCAGAAATATACATACATTTATATCTTAAGCATAGCTTTCTCCGATTGTCTCTTTACCAGAAATATGCAAACATTTAAATCTTAGACATAGCTTTTTCCGATTGTCTCTTTACTAGAAATATACATACATTTAAATCTTAAACATAGGTTTCTCCTGATTGTCTCTTTACCAGAAATATACAAACATTTAAATCTTAAACATAACTTTCCCCTGATTGTCTCTTTACCAGAAATATACATACATTTAAATCTTAAGCATAGCTTTCTCTGATTGTCTCTTTACCAAAAATATACAAATATTTAAATCTTAGACATAGCTTTCCCCTGATTGTCTCCTTACCAGAAATAAAAATACATTTAAATCTTAAACATAGCTTTCCCCTGATTGTCTCTTTACCAGAAATATACATACATTTAAATCTTAAACATAGCTTTTCCCTGATTGTCTCTTTACCAGAAATATACAAACATTTAAATCTTAAACGTTGCTTTCTCCTGAATGTCTCTTTACCAGAAATATACATACATTTAAATCTTAAGCATAGCTTTCTCCGATTCTCTCTTTACCAGAAATATACATACATTTAAATCTTAAACATAGCTTTCTCCGATTGTCTCTTTACCAGAAATATACAAACATTTAAATCTTAAACATAGCTCTCCCCTGATTGTCTCTTTACCAGAAATATACATACATTTAAATCTTAAACATAGCTCTCCCCTGATTTTCTCTTTACCAGAAATATACATACATTTAAATCTTAAACATAGCTCTCCCCTGATTGTCTCTTTACCAGAAATATACATACATTTAAATCTTAAACATAGCTCTCCCCTGATTGTCTCTTTACCAGAAATATACATACATTTAAATCTTAAACATAGCTCTCCCCTGATTGTCTCTTTACCAGAAATATACATACATTTAAATCTTAAACATAGCTCTCCCCTGATTGTCTCTTTACCAGAAATATACATACATTTAAATCGTAAACATAGCTCTCCCCTGATTGTCACTTTACCAGAAATATACAAACATTTAAATCTTAAACATAGCTTTCTCCGATTCTCTCTTTACCAGAAATATACATACATTTAAATCTTAAACATAGCTTTCTCCGATTGTCTCTTTACCAGAAATATACAAACATTTAAATCTTAAACATAGCTCTCCCCTGATTGTCTCTTTACCAGAAATATACATACATTTAAATCTTAAACATAGCTCTCCCCTGATTTTCTCTTTACCAGAAATATACATACATTTAAATCTTAAACATAGCTCTCCCCTGATTGTCTCTTTACCAGAAATATACATACATTTAAATCTTAAACATAGCTCTCCCCTGATTGTCTCTTTACCAGAAATATACATACATTTGAATCTTAAACATAGCTCTCCCCTGATTGTCTCTTTACCAGAAATATACATACATTTAAATCTTAAACATAGCTCTCCCCTGATTGTCTCTTTACCAGAAATATACATACATTTAAATCTTAAACATAGCTCTCCCCTGATTGTCTCTTTACCAGAAATATACATACATTTAAATCTTAAACATAGCTCTCCCCTGATTGTCACTTTACCAGAAATATACAAAAATTTAAATCTTAGACATAGCTTTCCCCTGATTGTCTCTTTACCAGAAATATACATACATTTAAATCTTAAACATAGCTTTCCCCTGATTGTCTCTTTACCAGAAATATACAAACATTTAAATCTTAAACATAACTTTCTCCGATTGTCTCCTTACAAGAAATATACAAACATTTAAATCTTAAACATAGCTTTCTCCTGATTGTCTCTTTACCAGAAATATACATACATTTAAATCTTAAACATAGCTTTCTCCGACTGTCTCTTTACCAGAAATATACAAACATTTAAATCTTAAACATAACTTTCCCCTGATTGTCTCTTTACTAGAAATATACATACATTTTAATCTTAAACATAGCTTTCCCCTGATTGTCTCTTTACCAGAAATATACATACATTTTAATCTTAAACATAACTTTCCCCTGATTATCTCTTTACCAGAAATATACATACATTTAAATCTTAAACATAGCTTTCTCCTGATTGTCTCTTTACCAGAAATATGCAAACATTTAAATCTTAAACCTAGCTTTCTCCTGAGTGTCTCTTTACCAGAAATATACAAACATTTAAATCTTAAACATAGGTTTCCCCTGATTGTCTCTTTACCAGAAATATACATACATTTATATCTTAAGCATAGCTTTCTCTGATTGTCTCTTTACCAGAAATATGCAAACATTTAAATCTTAGACATAGCTTTTTCCGATTGTCTCTTTACTAGAAATATACATACATTTAAATCTTAAACATAGCTTTCTCCTGATTGTCTCTTTACCAGTAATATACATACATTTAAATCTTAAACATAGCTTTCCCCTGATTGTCTCTTTACCAGAAATATACAAACATTTAAATCTTAAACATAGCTTTCCCCCGATTGTCTCTTTACCAGAAATATACATACATTTAAATCTTAAACATAGCTTTCCACTGATTGTCTCTTTACCAGAAATATACATACATTTAAATCTTAGACATAGCTTTCCCCTGATTGTCTCTTTACCAGAAATATACATACATTTAAATCTTAAACATAACTTTCTCCGATTGTCTCTTTACCAGAAATATACATACATTTAAATCTTAAACATAGCTTTCCCCTGATTGTCTCTTTACCAGAAATATACAAACATTTAAATCTTAAACATTGCTTTCTCCTGAATGTCTCTTTACCAGAAATATACATACATTTAAATCCTAAACATAGCTTTCCCCTGATTGTCTCTTTACCAGAAATATACAAACATTTAAATCTTAAACATAGCTTTCCCCTGATTGTCTCTTTACCAGAAATATACATACATTTAAATCCTAAACATAGCTTTCCCCTGATTGTCTCTTTACCAGAAATATACAAACATTTAAATCTTAAACATAGGTTTCCCCTGATTGTCTCTTTACCAGAAATATACATACATTTAAATCTTAGACATAGCTTTCTCCTGATTGTCTCTTTACCAGAAATATACAAACATTTAAATCTTAAACATAGCTTTCTCCGATTGTCTCTTTACCAGAAATATACATACATTTAAATCTTAAACATAGCTTTCCCCTGATTGTCTCTTTACCAGAAATATACATACATTTTAATCTTAAACATAGTTTTCCCCTGATTGTCTCTTTACTAGAAATATACATACATTTTAATCTTAAACATAGCTTTCCCCTGATTGTCTCTTTACCAGAAATATACATACATTTTAATCTTAAACATAACTTTCCCCTGATTATCTCTTTACCAGAAATATACATACATTTAAATCTTAAACATAGCTTTCTCCTGATTGTCTCTTTACCAGAAATATGCAAACATTTAAATCTTAAACATAGCTTTCTCCTGAGTGTCTCTTTACCAGAAATATACAAACATTTAAATCTTAAACATAGGTTTCCCCTGATTGTCTCTTTACCAGAAATATACATACATTTATATCTTAAGCATAGCTTTCTCCGATTGTCTCTTTACCAGAAATATGCAAACATTTAAATCTTAGACATAGCTTTTTCCGATTGTCTCTTTACTAGAAATATACATACATTTAAATCTTAAGCATAGCTTTCTCTGATTGTCTCTTTACCAAAAATATACAAATATTTAAATCTTAGACATAGCTTTCCCCTGATTGTCTCCTTACCAGAAATAAAAATACATTTAAATCTTATACATAGCTTTCCCCTGATTGTCTCTTTACCAGAAATATACATACATTTAAATCTTAAACATAGCTTTCCCCTGATTGTCTCTTTACCAGAAATATACAAACATTTAAATCTTAAACGTTGCTTTCTCCTGAATGTCTCTTTACCAGAAATATACATACATTTAAATCTTAAGCATAGCTTTCTCCGATTCTCTCTTTACCAGAAATATACATACATTTAAATCTTAAACATAGCTTTCTCCGATTGTCTCTTTACCAGAAATATACAAACATTTAAATCTTAAACATAGCTCTCCCCTGATTGTCTCTTTACCAGAAATATACATACATTTAAATCTTAAACATAGCTCTCCCCTGATTTTCTCTTTACCAGAAATATACATACATTTAAATCTTAAACATAGCTCTCCCCTGATTGTCTCTTTACCAGAAATATACATACATTTAAATCTTAAACATAGCTCTCCCCTGATTGTCTCTTTACCAGAAATATACATACATTTAAATCTTAAACATAGCTCTCCCCTGATTGTCTCTTTACCAGAAATATACATACATTTAAATCTTAAACATAGCTCTCCCCTGATTGTCTCTTTACCAGAAATATACATACATTTAAATCTTAAACATAGCTCTCCCCTGGTTGTCTCTTTACCAGAAATATACATACATTTAAATCGTAAACATAGCTCTCCCCTGATTGTCACTTTACCAGAAATATACAAACATTTAAATCTTAAACATAGCTTTCCCCTGATTGTCTCTTTACCAGAAATATACATACATTTAAATCTGAGACATAGCTTTCCCCTGATTGTCTCTTTACCAGAAATATACAAACATTTAAATCTTAAACATAGCTTTCCCCCGATTGTCTCTTTACCAGAAATATACATACATTTAAATCTTAAACATAGCTTTCCCCTGATTGTCTCTTTACCAGAAATATACATACATTTGAATCTTAAACATAACTTTCTCCGATTGTCTCTTTACCAGAAATATACATACATTTAAATCTTAGACATAGCTTTCCCCTGATTGTCTCTTTACCAGAAATATACATACATTTAAATCTTAGACATAGCTTTCCCCTGGTTGTCTCTTTACCAGAAATATACAAACATTTAAATCTTAAACATAGCTTTCCCCTGATTGTCTCTTTACCAGAAATATACATACATTTAAATCTTAGACATAGCTTTCCCCTGATTGTCTCTTTACCAGAAATATACATACATTTAAATCTTAAACATAACTTTCTCCGATTGTCTCTTTACCAGAAATATACATACATTTAAATCTTAAACATAGCTTTCTCCGATTGTCTCTTTACCAGAAATATACAAACATTTAAATCTTAAACATAGCTTTACCCTGATTGTCTCTTTACCAGAAATATACATACATTTAAATCTGAGACATAGCTTTCCCCTGATTGTCTCTTTACCAGAAATATACAAACATTTAAATCTTAAACATAGCTTTCTCCGATTGTCTCTTTACCAGAAATATACATACATTTAAATCTTAAACATAGCTTTCCCCTGATTGTCTCTTTACCAGAAATATACATACATTTAAATCTTAGACATAGCTTTCCCCCGATTGTCTCTTTACCAGAAATATACATACATTTAAATCTTAAACATAGCTTTCCCCTGATTGTCTCTTTACCAGAAATATACATACATTTAAATCTTAGACATAGCTTTCCCCTGATTGTCTCTTTACCAGAAATATACAAACATTTAAATTTTAAACATAGCTTTCCCCCAATTGTCTCTTTACCAGAAATATACATACATTTAAATCTTAAACATAGCTTTCCCCTGATTGTCTCTTTACCAGAAATATACATACATTTAAATCTTAGACATAGCTTTCCCCTGATTGTGTCTTTACCAGAAATATACAAACATTTAAATCTTAAACATAGGTTTCCACTGATTGTCTCTTTACCAGAAATATACAAACGTTTAAATCTTAGACATAGCTTTCCCCTGATTGTCTCTTTACCAGAAATATACAAACATTTAAATCTTAGACATAGCTTTCCCCCCGATTGTCTCTTTACTAGAAATATACAAACATTTAAATCTTAAACATAGCTTTCCCCTGATTGTCTCTTTACCAGAAATATACATACATTTAAATCTTAAACATAGCTTTCTCTGATTGTTTCTTTACCATAAATATACATACATTTAAATCTTAAACATAGCTTTCTCCGATTGTCTCTACCAGAAATATACAAACATTTAAATCTTAAACATAGCTTTCTCCGATTGTCTCTACCAGAAATACACATACATTTTAATCTTAAACATGTTAAACAAAGCTCTCTAGGATGTGTCTCCATCTCTTCATATCATAGATTTGTGCTCAGATTTATATCTTTAGGCAATATGGACATACACCTCAGACTCCAGTTAAGATTGTATATGTACAGTTACCTCTCTTTAGTGTTTTATATTTCAGCTGGTGTTGTAGATATTACTGAATGTTACCTGTTTTATTTTTCAGCTGGTGTTGTAGATATTACTGAACGTTACCTGTTTTATATTTCAGCTGGTGTTGTAGATATTACTGAACGTTACCTGTTTTATTTTTCAGCTGGTGTTGTAGATATTACTGAACGTTACCTGTTTTATATTTCAGCTGGTGTTGTAGATATTACTGAACCAGAGGAGGAAGAGGAGGATCAACTAGATGAGGCTACCAGACAGTTTAATTTCTGGACACATCAGATACATATATTTTTTGTCAAGAAATTTTTCCCTGCTGCTGAGAAATATACTATGTTAAAACAAATGGCTGAGACTAAGAGGATAAATGATGCCAGAGAAAAGATGCAAGCTGAACAAATGGAAGATGAAGCTTAAATTGTTGACTTTTTGTGAACAATCTGTGATATTTTGTTTTTATAGGAAATTTTGATTATTTTAGTCATGATTGAAAAGTACTGTTACAGAATTATGTATGATTAAAGTAAATATATAACAGTTGTTTTGTCAGTCCTGACATTAAATGATTATAGTATAGAGGGAAAAGAAACATTCTAATTATTCATCACAAATGAACAAATTAATTTGTGAATGAAAAATTGGGGATATTTAACCATAATCCCATTTAAGTACGTATATATAGATATACAAAGCTACCAAATATGGAAGATTGTAAACCAAGCGATAGCAATTTACTTAAACCACAATCTCAACAAAGTAAACCAAGCGATAGCAATTTACTTAAGGTGGTACCATACACTTCAGGTAAAATTTGATCTGCTTGTTTAATTTTCTTATTTTTTTGGCAGTGTTTTTGAATATATCCACTCTAATAAATATCAAAATTTTAACAAATTCCAACCAACAGATTCAGAGCTATAAATTCACTAGCCACATAGCAGCTTTTCTCTCTGTGATTTTGATCACCGAGATGCTTGAAATCTGCATACAAACATCATATGATCAAAACGTTCAACTGATTTTAAAGAATGATCTCCCTGTAGTGTATGGTACCCCCTTAAACCACAATCTCAACAATTTAATCTTATTACTTGAAAGGTCCAGCCTCAGTTGGAGTTAGAAATTCAGCAAGTTTACAAATAGGAGAAATCTGTAGCTCTATAGTAAAAAACATGTTTGAAGCAACAGTTGACAGTTCAGCTGTTTACACATTTGGTATTTTCAAACTCTTAGCCTCTGATATCATAATTCATAAAAAGTACTTATTATGACAAATGAAACATATCAAACTTAGCTGAAATGTTTCTTGGATGATCTTTACCGAAAGTTTTTTTGTTTGGATCTATCAGAAATCCAAGAGGGTGGCAACCATGGCGCAAATATATAACAAAAAAAACCCTACATGATAATGAAAAAAGGTACATAGATAATCATTGGATGGTCACTTATAAAGCATTCATTTTTGTGTGATGCAGAAATCCAATTTGGGCAGCCTCTATTTTTTTTTTTAATTTCAGTTACTTTTCTTTGAGTTACCCTATTCTATGCAACATATAGCATTAAAAAAATAGCATTTCAAAGCAATATACGTGATATTTTGAACCCCTCCACTTTTTATGGAAATGTCTATACTAAGCCAGAAAAGTGAGAGGTCATGTATTTGTGTGTAAGAGTTATTAATTTTGCCTCTTTCTTCGATTTTGATATTTGATTTTGGAATTGTGGAATTGTTCCGACAGTGTGATATTTTTTGTTTTTCACTTTATTTTATTTGCTTGTAGTCATTGAAGGTGATACAAGTGTTCACAGGTTTTTGGTGTATTTTTGAATAGTGAATAGATAAATAAGTACATCTAGGTTAGTAAGTTATCTTTCGTTCTGGGAGTTTACACTCAAGTATAGGATATATTGTCATTGTGTTTATTTGTGGGTATGTATATTCTATATGACTATTTCTTGTTCAGAGCACCATCCTATCTTTTAAGTGACTGACAAACTATATATGTCAAGATCAGAGTACCACCTGATCTTCAGTAATTATTTTGTTTGTACCAAATATTCTGAAATAAGAAATGAACTGTTTCTCAGCATAAGCGATTTGTCTCAATCGATCAATACTTCACTTCTCACTTCAGGAAGTGAAACCTTAAGCTATGCAGATAATTGCTTTATTTTTTATTCAGTTTTCCGATTCATAAAAAGGTCTAAGTGATTTCTAATCGTTTAATGTACTAACCAAACATCATCCAGCATCCATACACACACACATACTTTTTCTTCATTTCTTTTTACTCGTTTACTATTTTCAGCTATATTATATGATAAAATAGTATTTTTCTTGTTTTCTTGTGCATTCTCAATATAATGTAATAATGATAGTATATATAGGAGAAGACTCCATAAGTTGGTAAAACTTGTGTCTGATCCTCTTTGTATCATTGATCAAATAAAATAATTATAAACTAAAAAAATAATTATTTACATGTAGATATGGAACTCAAATGATTATCAAATGAATGTATTTTTTTAGATGAACTGCAAGAACAGTGAAATTATCAAAGTGTTGATGACATTTGACTTTGTTTGCCGGCTTTCTGACAGACAACCTTAAAACTTGTGTAGCAACAAATGCACACCCTTTATGTCATACAGATTTACATTTTCATATACATTTCAGGTTGATTTCAACATTTTTCCAGTAAACTGCTAATAAAAATTTGCCGAAGTAGACCGAACTGTTTTATGACTATAAACAGCATATGATTGTTAAAAAGGATGCCATTGGACATGTCGGAGAAATATTAAAGTTGATTGGTCCTTTCTTTACTTAAACAAATACCCAAAGAACGACAGTTAATAAAACACACATGCTCTATAAAATTTGTTTAATCATAAATATGTAAATCTCAAATAAAATAAAAGGGTGACCCGCACCCTATTTCTATGTACATAAATTAATAGTCTAAAGCACATTTCTATGTAATGTAGATGTAATAATATAGACACCTTGTTTTATTCCATATATAAATATAACAGAAATGGTTGTAAGTAAACAATACCCCCCCCCCCCCCCACAACCTATTTTGGCTATTTTTGTTTGGGTCCTTTGGCTTTCCTGCTCCTGACGACCTTTAAATTATTAGGCTTTCCAGTCTTTCAACTGAGCATGCATGATGAAGGTTTTTTCCAGAAATGCTTCGTAAACATGTGTACACTCAATTAGATCTCTACATTTATAATGTTATAGTATAAAGTAATACATATGACAGAAACAGTCCACAACTCCTTTTAAATACTGCTTTACTGGTTCTCATTTCTTACGGTTATATAACCTTGTATACTAATTAGTAAGTATATATGCTTTTGACAGAAGATCTGACAATGGAATACAACTGGATGTATGAATATGTTCTTGTGACCATTTGGTTACTTTCAGAACTTTTGAGGGAACCTTTAATTCTATGTTGATGTATTGGTGAATGTCTGCTCAAGACATCGTTTAATCGTCAAATATCATTGTAGCCATGTTACTAATGTGAGGTGGGCTGAATCTGGAAGATCTCAACAAGATTCAACATAACATCTAATTACACCATTAGAATAATTATATATACAATCTTAAATATAGTAATATTTACAAAAAGCTATGAAAATGCTAGATAAAAATTCTATTGCACTGAAACACATATTTTACTATATATAGAATATTATCTACTTTCATTTTCAGTCAAGAATGATCCAACAGTAGTAATATGGATTACTATCATATGTAATAGTCTCATATTGATACATTATAAATAGCTATTTAAGTATTAATACCAGCTTAAAAGTCACATGTAATAAGTAGGTTATTATTGTCAGTTGATTTTTATTGACTTTTTTCATATGCTACCAAGAATTTTCATGGTTTGTATTTGCCATCACAGGGCCTTCTAATTTTTTTCTATTATTGATCTTGTTTGATTTCTTCATGGTGTGGCTTATAATCAATCACTTTATTTCTGCATAATGGTTTCCTTCGTTAATTTCAATGTTCATATATACCTGTAAAATTATAAGTATTTCAATATAAACGGTGATTATTCTGGAAAATTCACTAATGATAACAAAATGTTTGATTAGATAACTGGCGTTTAATACCAGTTTTAAAGAGAGAACATTACCATGCATCTTTTAGTATGTTAATAAGGTTGTGTTGACCGTCTTTGACATAACAATGCTCAGTCGTGATATGAGCTAACAGGAGCATAACATATTCAGCCAATACAAGCAATACAAACAACATATACTGTCCACTTACTGTCTATCAAATTGATCATTACCAGGATGTCGTCATGTTACTTAAAATTCATTCTTTCATATATGCATTTTTAAGACATCCAAATATGTTTATGTCGACATAACACACGATGGGTGCCATGCATAGTGCAGGATATGCTTACCATTTTGAAACACCCGGTGGTAATTGTTTTCATATCCATTCTTTTTATTTATTTTGTTGTCATGTTGTGTTAATTGGTGACTTTTTGTCTATCAAGACTTCGATTTTGTGCCTGTTTCGTAGCATTAGGATTGTGCCTTTATCTTGACAAAACAGGAATAGAATGCAATGATGTTTACATAATATGTATTAACCAATAAACTAATGAATAACTAACCTGGCTGTCGTCTAACATTCGTTGTAATCTCATCATCAACTCAGAAAAACACGGCCGACATTGTGATTTCTCATTCCAACACTGAAGCATCATGGCATACCTGAAAAACACGACTCGTATTGTTATTATCATTGAACAATGTCAGCTCATATACAGAAAATTTAGCTAAATTTTCTGTATATGAGCTGACATTTCATAACATTTCTAAAATTATGATCAAGTGAAAACAAATAGTGTCTCACGTTTTACTATTTGTCAGAAAAAATGAGTATATTCTCAGTTTGTAGATCTGTATTTTTCTGATTTGTTATATTGAATGTTTTGTGTTATGTATTATCAAATGTTTTTATTTTGGTTTCTTTATAAACGTATATCATTATGTGATATATGCAAGTAAGCAAAGTGCATATATCTTTAGCCCAACTCTAGATGCAATTTATATAATATCTTAAATGATTTGAGTTTCCAATTGTCCAATCTTGTAATGGTATTGGATAGACCGAAAAGCGAGCCTTGCAAGTTGCAAAATGAATTCAAATCTTAATAAACATAATTGAAAATGTTGTGCAAGTCCAACCAATTGAAAATATTTATCCATGCCCAACTGATTGAATATGTTGTGATACTCAACCAATTGAAGACGTTGTGCAGGTCTCTTTCTCTCTAAATAGCACGTGCACCATCCAGACACATGCAGCTTTTTGTATATTTAAGACACTAATTGTAATTAAATAAGATTAACTTATTTTTTCTAAGTAAATTATAAGGTGACTTACATTGCTGGATCACAATTTCCTGGTCTCCTCATTCTAAAACCTTGCTTTAATAAGTTACACATTTGCTGTGTATCAAGACCATGGTATGGGGTTCCTCCTAAAGTAGCTATTTCCCACAATAAAATACCAAAGGACCAACTACAAATACAAAGTAGCGAGAAATGTGACCGTCTGTTTACAACACAATATTCTGATAAACAATACAAAAATATGTATAAATTTAATATTTAGCATATAATTCAGAATAACATGTTATTTTTACCTTTTTATGCTATTTACTAGATGCAACATTGAGGAAATAAATTTTAATTCAATCTTCATTTTATTTTCAGAACCTTATGCAACTACATGTATTATGAAAATACTTACACGTCACTTTGTGTTGTATAAAGGGCGTTGAACAGTGATTCTGGTGCCATCCATCTAACTGGTACCCTTGTCTGTAATACAAAACAACATATGAGGTATGCTTATTTATGAAGACTCTATTATCACATTACTCAGAAATGTTGTCCCTTTACTGTTAATTATGTCTAAGTGTAATGTTGGATAGTCTCTCATGTTCATATCATTTCTTACTAATTCTTGCTACTAGGCTGATGTCATCGCTAACGGCGTATGTCTTTTCAGAAGCAGATACTGCGTACCCTTCACGTACACCAAGGTTTGTTTTCTGTACTATTTGTGGGGTCCGTGTTGCTCATCTTTCCAGTTTTCTCTATTGTTTATCTTCATTCTGCACTAAATGTTGTTCATGTCTCTGGATTTTCTATTTCTGATTGCGCCTTCCGTTTTTTATAATGGTAATGTACACAGATATACGTTTTTGAACTAAATTTTACTTTTGAAGAATGGTCAATTACTATTTACCTTGTCTAGTCCTAATTGTGTACATAGTATGAGTGTTTATTTCACAAATAATATATAGGAACTATTTTCAATTGCTTTTAAACTGAATCTGATAATGTGAAAATGGTGATATACAAATAGTTTCTTACATTAAAGCTCACACTGATTTAATACTACTCCAAAACTTACATTGGATGTTTTTACATATGTATCTTCATGTTTTGACAGGCCAAAATCTGCCACCTTTGCTGTTAAATTTTCATCAAGTAGTACATTACGGGCTGCTAAGTCCCTGTGTATTATCTAAAATGTAATGCAGATATTTTTTTATAAAACTAATTAACATTAAACATACCTCATATCTTTATATAGTGCCATAACAGTGAGTGTTGTAAAATAAAATCACATAATGAATGTTGCATTTCAAACGAGTTTCGAAAATCATTTTAGAATTGATACAAATACTCTTCGTGGGGTGCAAATAATACGTAATCCCCTCTTAGGACAAGGCACAATTGACGTTTGAAGAATGCCGCGCTCCTATGAAGACAAATTGTACAAATTCGTAATGGAGGCAGAGTGTGCTTAATGTTACAATTTCCTTTTGGCAATTACACCTTTTATTTTAAATGATGAATGTTTATAACCTGTTCTCGTCATGAATATAGTTGAAATACAGCTGATAAACAATTATATTGTAAAACAGACGCCTGAATGATGGAGACACGACAAGACATCTGAAGGAAAGGTATTACGATTACTGCACATACCTGTTTTTCTGCCAAATGGTCCAGACCAGATGCTGCATCAAAGGCGAACTTAAGCAGCATAGTCTGTTGTACTGGAGAAATAATTTTAGTATTGGCATACAAGTTGTGCTTTGCTTTTCTCTGCTTTCTCAGATAAGATCGCAAGTCTCCATTCTTAACAAATTCCATGGCTAGGTACATTGTTCCTGAAACGTAATGTACATCCGTCAATACCATGTTTTAACAGTGAATAACAATGAAATATATGCTATAATTTTAGAAAATTAATTATGTAAGCATATTCAATCGACAAATATTGTGTATGATTATATCATAGCGTTTTCAAAATATTAGATGAAAGTCTTTTCAACCATAAGATGTAGATCAGTTGTTTTCAGCACCAGCATACGATGACATCAAACAACATGCGTTCGGATGTTAATATAGCATACCTTGTATATGACATGCTCCAACTAAGCAAACAACATTCGGATGTTGACCAACTTTCTTCAGTATATTCAATTCATTCATAAAGTCATTCTTGTCTTTTTCGGATGCATTATCTGCAAAATAAGAATAATTATTCCCAATTGTCAATCAGATAATATCATTGTGCATTTTTCGAATAATTAAATAAGATTCAGACTATTGAAAATATATTTAACTCGGCCATATTGTTGTGTTTGCCCCAGATTTAAACTGTATCTTTAATCTGAGCATGATTTACCATTTAATTTATCTATTTTAATTGCAGGATGTAACTCCTCTATATGTGACATATTGAATTCAAAACCGTGTTATATATCATAAAGGTGCAAACATGTACATGTGTTAATGAACAAATAAAGTAACACAGATCATCAATATATCTTATATTTACCCCTTAAAGACTTAACCGCTACGGGAATTCTATGATCTCTGTCTTTCTTGAAGAATCCTTTCTTGACCATACCAAACTGACCAGTTCCTAGTTTTTCATTGGTCAGAACAAGGTTATACTTATTTAGTTCCCAGGGTCCACAAACCACTTGTTCGTATATGTGACTTGCTGGATCTAGGTGACTTCTCTGCACATTATAAATAGAAAATAAATGTTTATTATGAAATTGACCTACAACAGTCATATTTATATATTCGTTTGTGTTCCAGATATATATTTTACTAGTCTTGGGATTCTTCACGTTTTTTATAGCTGTAATTTAACTGTGATTCCCGTAGTATACTGACTTGTTATTCAATGTTTATGTCTTTTTTCTGTCACTGGTAGTGCAGCAACTCCGTGTGTATATTGTAGACAAAAAATGTCTAAAATATCTGCTAATTACATGTAGGTAAGTATTTAATTATTTTCTTCAAGGAAGTTAAATGTCAACTTTATCCATTTACATGTACATTTTTTCGTATTATCCTTTTTACTTTGGAAGGAATACAAAACACCATTCAGCAATTTATTCAATGCATGACAAATGAGATTCTTCAAAATACTAAATGTTTTAGTTGCCATGGTTACTATATATATAGATGTATGTAAAACATTATAAAACTATTACTCACAGTTGTTAGTCTGTAAAATTTACTAAACAATCGTCCATGGCGTGGTCTAATAAATACAAAGTACACCAGTGTAACTGTAAATAATACCACAAGTACAACTATACAGGATACTAGTACCGGTATTATTAATCTCTTCATGTCTAACTGGGCTTGGTCTACTGTTTCTGTAAAATGGTACATTTCGTATAATAAATTATGCATACGGCCGCATTTGACATAAGAATTATACGCATACCATGCATAATTGTACTAGGTTCTTCTCCCTCAAGGATTGGGGTCCATGGCCGGTTTTGGCTGTCCAATTTAGACCGTTTGGTTTACTTGCTCTCAAAGACACTTTATTACTTGGCTTTCAAATATTTGTGCTTTGAGAGTACCTGGCGAGGGTTGTTCCAATAAAAAGCACCGTGCGCGCTAGGCTTGGTGTATAGATTTGTTTGTACATTAAGTCTTGAATTTTAAAAGATCACATCACAACTCAAAATGAAATAAACGGGACAATGGACAATGAAAATTATTTATATGTATTTTTGCTAATATAATGTCTTGTGAGGTGTGATTAGTTACAACCAGAAAGATAAACATTGGCATTTCATATTGTATACAACACATATATTACGCGTTTGAGTGGAATCCATTATAGATGTATAATTTAAAAGTAATAACTTTGAAATCAAAGAGCACCAACCGTTCGGAACCTTTGCCGTTCAAATCTTTATTATACATTCAAATACGAATGGATAATTGTTGAATTATTGTCACTACAACTTCAAAAACAAAGGTAATATAAATACATGTTCAAACCTTTGATTGGTTGATTATTGTTTAACGTCCAGCGAGCAGTAGTATTTCAGCTATAATCAGGACGAGTTCAATCAAACAAAAAACTATATAGTAATGATGGAAGGATGGGTCAACCGGGTCAACGACTTTTGACTACCACTGAAAGCATGGATGAAAAGGTTAGTCTGTTGTAGCGGCTACAGTGCACTTACACTTTTTCGAAATCTACAAAAGAGGCCTTTATCGTACAGAGAGCGTGGTACTCTCCAAGCACGTTATCCAATAGCGTTCACGGTCAGGCTATCCGTATTTTAACATGACAACCCTACCCCTATCGAGAGGGCTCACCTATCTGCCACATGGGGACACGGTGATCATCTCTTTGGGTTTGAACCCTGGGAACATTCACCGGTACCCTGTCAAACCTTTGAATTCATAGATTCTGAATGAAAGTTTGAACTTCTACTGTAACATAACAGTAGCATGCTTAAGCGTACGTGTATGGTGCACGAAACTATATACTAAATAGAGGAAGAATCCATATCATATGATAATTGACTGATAGCATGCTTTTTTATAGACTTCTTCGTGATTTGTCTCTCCCCGCATGGTTACCAAACGACTGTAATAATAAAGAAAAATTAGAATTACCTGAGAGACTAAGTGCATGAATACAATTCCGGTTCAGGAACCTATTTCACAGAAAAATATCGGGTAATCGTAATTTTATTTGTTAGAGTTACCTGGTCTTATTATTACCCGGAAGTTCTAGGGATTTCATTATTGGACATAAAGAATTGAAAGAATTATTATTATTATATATCAATTTGTAATTGATAATACATTTTAAATCAATACATCAAAAAGATTTGAAATATACTTCGTAAATATATTTACAAAGATGGAATTACATAAGAAATTATCAAGTTACTTTCCTTTGTTATAGCACTGTCTGCATAGCCATTACGTGGATTTTGGTGGCACTTTGAGGCCAACACATTTAAGATGGTTCCACTCTAAACATCCATCGCAAACTATGGATGCATAAAGATGAACCTCAATTTTACAGACTGAACAGTTCCATTCGGCTGTTTCTTTTGTTTTACTAATTTTGTTTTTTAGACATTAGGTAATGTTTAAGTTGGCTCTCAAATTCCTTAAATGACTTAAACTTTTGTACAACTTCAAAAATGAAGGAATGGACTCATTCACATCCATTTTAAGATTCCCAGGTAATTCTAACAAATATGATTACGATTACCCGATTTTTTTCTGTGAAATAGGTTCCTTAACCGGAATTGTATTCCAGTACTTAGTCTTTCAGGTAATCCTAATTTTTCGTTATTATTACCCAATCCAGGTAAATCCGGTTAATCGTAGCCAGTGCCATTATTTTATACGTTCTACGGACTATTGATTTGTGATGTTTTAACAGTTCTATTGACTGCCGATAAGTATTGTTTTAATCGTTAAATGCCCTAAAATGGACTAATTGATATGTGCATTCCAATATAATTGTGGAGTATTCAAATGTATGTGAGTGCTCATCCCACGCTATTCCTGAGTGGGACGGCGGTGCCCCTGCCATAGGAGGGAGATTCAGAATAGGTAACAGGCATAAAATGGTGGAATCCTCCAGTTTGTAGTGTTAGTCATTGTAGAAGTATGTTTATAGATGAGCAGGGAGTTGTAATTAGAAAAGATAACAGATGTGATCCTAGGGAATACACAAAATCAATACAAACTAGCATGATAATTTTCTCTATGGGAAAAACAACAGTATCCATGTCTTCAAAATTGTCTTGTTTCAATAGAGCTGCACAATGATTATAATGTGCCTTATGCATGCAATGCAAAATTTAAAAAATACTACAAGTACACTGTACACTAGAGGTTACATAATTGACTAAACAATTGTTCAGTTTCATCAATACATGATATTGATATATTATAAAGTTGCAGCAGAAACTGATAAAAGAAAATTAGAATTGATCATTGATCATGCTGTGTATTTTTGGCTGCTACAAGTACCATTCATATGGACTTGAGGGAATGTCTGTCCCTATAATCATATCAATGTAATTTTTTGGCTGCAACAAGCATCATTTATATGGAATGTCTGCTTATTGTGGTCATATTGTATCTGGATTTACACCTTCCCTATGTAATACGTGTCTATAGACTATAGTAATCCTTAATAATACAGTCTTGTGTAATAAAGTTTGACATTGACAGAAGGTTGGTAGTTTTGTCCATGTACTCTTAAATCTTAATGTGTTGGTATATTGGTGATGATATTAAAGTCAACTGGAAAAATATCCCAAGTAAAATCATTCTTGGAAGTTTAATGTATCTTACATATACTGTGTATCAGAATAATTACTGTCTTGATGTGATATGGTCCTTCTATGTCTGTTAACTTAATGAGAGAAATTACTTATATTTCATAATTTGTTAAACAGTAATGTGTACTAGTAAGTGTCAAGTGAACATACAAATCAAAGATCTGACTTTTTGCTGTTCTTTATTTCAAGGTCTATAGTTACTGTGGGTTATTTAATTAATTATAATACATCTATGTATATAGAGTTGTTTTACTTTATTCTTCAATATCCTTTCTTACTTATATCTGTTTTGCTGTTGGAGATCAATTATTGTATCAAGAAGGGGTAGGGATCCCATTAGCCTATTTAAACCGGCATGGACCTGGATTTCCATCAGCATATTGTGTGATCTTTTTGGAGTTCAATTAGTTCTAATAATAAAACCCTAAATGCTCGCTTACTCGCAAGGGTTATAACGGGATGACATTACACGTAATGGAACAGCCGCCGAGATTTTTTGCGCTCGCTTACAGAGTTTCTGACGCCTGCATTTATCAATAATAAGACATAACCTTTCCTTTTGTCCATTATTATAGCAAGTTTTTATCACCTACCAGTATTTTAGAATGTAATTCCCACAAAATAAAAATCCATGTTTACTTTCTCTCTGAACATTTTGAATTTCGTCATTTCCGGCCTCGCTATTTGGATGTCGATACCATATTTGGGGATTTGAGGCGTGAATGTTTATATCACCCGTTTACTACATGTAGTAAGAAATACCATATTTAGAAAAGCTCCGCCTTCGGTAGTTTCCGGTTATGGCAAACGATCGATAAATTTGAATAAGGTTGTTGCTACCTTTGAAAAGCATATATTTCTCAGCCAAACCGATTTAACAAGGACTGGGATCATCAGTAATAGTTATGATGAAATGTTTGAAGCGTAAATAGTGAGTTTTTATGTTTCAACTGCAACTTTTTTTTTTGCTCCATTGTGACGAATGGGACCGCGTTGTAGCTCTACCAAGACACAAGTTTGTCACAGGAGCTACATTATTGCAGCTAGTGTTCAATGAGTTGAGTTGAAAGGTGATTGTTGACTTTGAATTGTTGACCATCATTGTTTAAGCTTTCTCTTTTAATAATATACAAATGTAGGTATACCGGTAACTGTTTTACATGATGCTTTCAAGACTGGTACATGTAAATGTATAAAATGTAGCTAAAGTATCAAAATTCATCATTCATATTTTAGTAGGATGTTGACTAAATTGTTTATATAAAACTTTCAAGTTAAAATGATCAAATTTATAATAGAATGAGGTGGAAATATTTCATCAATCAGAAAGGTATACATAGTATCATCTCAGCACAGTGTATTTAATGTGAACTTTTTTATTCTAAGTAGAACTTTATTACTTGCAGTTGTCTGATTTTATGATTTATTATTGTTAGATATGTACATGTATTTCCTAAAAATGAGAAATGTATTACCAGTACATGATGTACTCAAATAAATTTAACATACACCTACTATAAGTTTGAACATTTCCTCTATTTGTTATTGATGTTTAATTGGTAAGAATTAGAGGAAGTTGTAAGTTAAATACTTGAATGAAGCACCCTTCATGAGTAACAAGTTTATAGGAATATCCAGGAAGTAAAAATATCTATTTATATCTCAACTTGAAAACATGTAGAAGTGAGGTTAGATGTAGAACTATACAATGTAGCTCTTAGTGATTTTTTTCTTTGTAAAAATAAAAAATAAACTTTAATTAGCTCTTAAAAGGTACTCTTTTTCTACAGTAAAAAGTAAAAAATGACTTTATAAGATATGTTTTCGCAGGTAGAAGTGACGTATGCTTTGAAGTGTTTGATCTCTGTTTAGCACAGTGACACCCATGTACAATGAAGATGACTGTCTCAGTGATGGTTACTCTGCTGGCTTCAAGTGTGGTAGATTGTAGGTTTAATCCCTGGTCTGGTCAAACCAAAGACTATAAGACTGGTAGTTTTAACTTCTTTGTTAAAGAGACAGACCAGGTCAAACCAAAGACTATAGGACTGGTAGTTTTAGCTTCTTTGTTAAAGAGACAGCATTGAGTAATAACAAATAACAGTACTTCTTGTCTCAGTCGAGATGATGTGTCCCAGATGAGTGTCATCTCTGTCTGTGGACTGTTATTGTAGGTGTTACATTAAACTTTCTGGTCCAGTCAAAGATTTCTGAATGCATATTGCTAGGTGTTTTCTTTGGGTTTTGTTGACCCTTTCGGTTGAGTTTATATTAACCCTTTTGGAAATAAAATTTCAATTTTTATTTTTATTGTCCATCAGTAAACCATAAAGATGATCGACATTTTGCAAAAAACTGCATTAAAATTTGATGAAAAATGATTTTGGAATTTGCCCCATTTGGACCCCTTATATGCCAAAAAAGTGATAGTTACATAATAATACTATGCCGTTTTCTGAAAGGGATTCTCCTAAGGAATTCATTAAAAATCACATCAAAATCAGATGAAAAATAAACTCTCAATGTACAAATAACAGAAACATCCATTTTTGTACCTTAGGGCCTCTTGTTTGGAAACAAAACCATTCTGTTTACAGACGGATAACGACACACGATAACATAATATGGCCCTAAAAATTTTGCGGTGTCGGTATAAAAAAAACAACATATAAATAACAATAATTTTGGTAATTTTGTTGTATGAAGATAATTTTGCTGAAAACAGATATGATAAATAATAGCCTACTGATATTGTTTACCTAACCTCCAGTATATCAACACATATATCTGATGGTATTGATCTATCTATATCTTATATAATAATGGCCATCCTAGAATGTCTTAATGAGTTACTTTCCCCATGTCTAGACTCTGACTGTGTGAATTGTGAAGAAAGTTTGGTGCTGATCACTTTATAACAGCATGTGCTGTATATATTATCATACTGCATTGTGTACCACATTCATAGTTTAATCTAATTGAACAATAAATTTTATACTGGTAATTTGTGTACCACATTCATAGTTTAATCTAATTGAACAATAAATTTTATACTGGTAATTTGTGTACCACATTCATAGTTTAATCTAATTGAACAATAAATTTTATACTGGTAATTTGTGTACCACATTCATAGTTTAATCTAATTGAACAATAAATTTTATACTGGTAATTGAATCTAGACATGCCCTTTGGAAACATAACGACAAAAGTAAAGATTACGGGCTAAGCGCCTTTTAACACTCATTTTCGGTTACGATTTATGCTCATTGTTGAAGACTCTAATGTTACTGTGGAATGCATAGCAGCAATAAAGTCATTGGTATTTTACTGAAATTAGTGTTTAAGTGTAATGGTGGATAGTCTCTCATGTTCATTTTCATCCATCTCCGTTCTTACTAATATAAGTCACTAACGGCCAGAACGAAACTATTTTAACTATTGTATTTAGAATAGATTTTAAAATGTCTGAAAGATTTCTAATTGTGTAAGTCATACATATTATGATTGATATAGAACCACGAATGTCATACCAAACTTATCAATTGTATTGTATTTGGTGGCAGAGGAAACATCTTAGATATATTTAGCGACATACTAGCTTTACAAAACTTACGATCAAGACATTGAAGACCAGTATACCCCACATCACAACCATGGTCACAAATTCCATTTGAAACATTACAGGCTGTTCCCGCAGCACAAAATCCACATTTATATACACACACATTACCATAATATCCTGTAGGACAACCTATGAAATAAAAGGGAAAATGCAACTTTGTCATAATATCCTTCAGGACAACCTGTGTAACAAACGGATGAAGGTAACAACGTGTAAAACACATAGATTTACTCATGCTTTTCCTATAATATGGATAATTAGATCCCGATTTTTCAGCCAATTTATGGGATTACTATTCCAACCTCTGTAAAGAAGTACAAGAAGTCTAAGAAGTCAGAAAACATCATCTATTTAGAGTAACGTAGAAATAATGGTTTTCTGATACGTGTTTCTCATTCATGATCATGAGTACGAAAACCTCACCGAAAACTTAGGATGTGTAGTTTGATATGATAACACCATTTGAAATGGT
This sequence comes from Bathymodiolus brooksi, assembly GCA_963680875.1. Classification (NCBI taxonomy): domain Eukaryota; kingdom Metazoa; phylum Mollusca; class Bivalvia; order Mytilida; family Modiolidae; genus Bathymodiolus; species Bathymodiolus brooksi. Next base: position 151,496,907 of record OY804575.1, read on the forward strand.
GACAATCTTAAAATTTCGCAAATTTCATATATTACCCCAAAAAAATGTGAAATCATATTATGACATATCCTGTACAACATGTATGTAAACACTTAATGTCGAGACCAAAAACTAGATGGAACTAAACTATTCTATTGGTAAAGAGGCTAGACGTTGAAATGCTTATAAAGAGAGCTCAGCTGTTAACTATATGCATTTTGTCATGTAAATAAATTATTCGAATACTTTTGTAAATACAAATGTATATATATTAGAATAAGAGAATGCTTACTTTGTTGGCATCTAAGTCCTTGCCACCCTGGTTCACACCCCAATGAACACCTGCCACTGACAGGATCACAGTCTTCACCATTCCGACATTGTCCACAGAATTTTACACACTGAGAACCATATGTCCCGTTTGTACATTCTGAATATGACAGAAAATATGCATTAATATTTGTACTTTATAATATATTCCATATTATGCAATTCACTATAATAGGTAATCTTGAAAATGCTATTCAAATACAAACTATTTGTATGCAAAAAGGATATGTATGTAGATAAACTTGGCAGAAAGTCATCAATGATGATGTTACTTGAAACATATATAATGCCCCTAAGCCATAGATTAACGATATTCTTCAATTTAACCGTTATGCTTAAAAAAGAAAAAAACTATTTGGATTCATACTGGAGAGTATGATAAAAAAAAACTTACTATTTTGGCACATTTCTCCATACCAGCCTGGAGCACAAGATGAAGTACATATGCCTGTAATGTGGTGACAAGTACCGTTATTACAGTGACCACACTGAGACTGACATCGTGTTCCGAAATTACCAGGTGGACACACTATAATAAATATGATTTGACAGACAATTAACAAATTACAAAGAGCAACAAAAAGCATTTTAAATATCACATCTATTTTACACTTTTGGGGACTAATAGGTCCATACTACAACTAAATAAATTATATATATTTGGCATTATATGCATTGGTTGTATTTATGTTGTAGGTATTATTTCATTCCAGTTATTTAATGATTTCTTCTATACCAGGCCTTTCAAGAAGACCATTTTGTTTACTGATTGATACAGGCTAGTCGCCAGATAATACAATAACATGTACTGGCCCTGTTATTGCAGTGTAAGTATCACTCTTGTTATGGTATACTTTTATGAGTTAAAGCGAATGTGTTTGACTGGTACTACGATGGGGTTGTGATTCCATAACCTGGTTTGCCACGCCACACGTTTGTACATATCTCAAGTCAGGACATATATCTTCATTGTCTTCTGTCATTGTGTAGTGTAGTTTGGTGTGCCCTTGTATTAGCTTGATTTCTTATATTTGATAGAATTGTAAACATTAATGCTTAATTTTATTTGTATTCAACGTTGTATTAAATGCATACATAAATTCATAAAACTTTCAATTTCAATGAGAGGCAGTTATCAATTTGATTTCTTCTTTCATTCGACAAGTCATTTATTTAGTAAACATGCAACTCACTTTTTGTGGTAAAAATGCTACCTTGAAGGCTTATTAATATCCAAATGTAAACAAATGTTAATTGCTTTTAAGATTTTCCTAAGATTTCATGTCTTTAGAGATTTCCTTTTAAATATTTTAAACCAATCTTTATAACTACACTGATTGCAGCTGTGTTGGCCATTGTGATGTCTATCCTTCTTCTATTTACGGCTTCTGGTGACCTCTTTTGATATATTCAAACATTTCTTAAATATAACACCAATTTGTACTGTGTTTCTTACTTCTGTTGCATTTTGATCCGACCCATCCATCTCTACAACCACTACTACACTGTCCTGTTTCGTGGTGACACGGTCTGTTTCCAGTACATCTACCACACCTGGAAGCACAGTCCATCCCAAACCGACCTGTTTCACATTCTAAAAAGTAAGCATCATCAAACTTGATTTTATTCGATATATTAAGCGTCATGGGGACGAATGTTTTACCCTGAACCTAAACAACTACTTGAATTAACATTATCTTTCTCATCAACCAGCATAGAAACATGTTATAACCTATTGTGTCTTTGTTAAACATACAATTAGTATTCATGACTGTCCCCTGAAAACTCAGAGGTATAGAAATGGAGCAAAGTTTCTTAGTTCAGTGGTACAACAACCTTTAAACGGGTGATTACTGGTTGTGAGATAGAAAAAGGAAATACACGACCCCGATGGATTTTGCATGAATGAAAGTCATGAGTTATTGATGGACCATTCATTATTATATTATACCTCTGTCGCATTGTTCTCCCGTCCATCCTGGTTTACAGCCTGCACTGCAGTGACCTGTCATCAGGTTGCATTTCTTATCCTGTCGACAGTGCCCACATCTTCCCAAACAATCTAACCCAAATGAAAAGGCTGGACATGCTGAAAACAAAAACAAAATACTGCCGATATTTCCTATAAAATGTATACTGGTATAAAGTCATGGCAACAAAACGTTCAGTACACACATACAAAAATAGAAATAAACCTTGCAAAAAATAAATTATTTCTTTTGTAATCTTTTTTTTTTGTCTTTAATATCTTTGAGCGCTAACATATACAGATCTGTAATTGAGGAGGAATAAATAGGGTAAAAAATATCTTATGACAAAATAAATTATAGCAATATTAATAGCAATTCAAATGTGTTTCTCATCACGTATGGTATAGCGTTTTTATCAACGTTAGATGCATTAAACACATAATTTATAACATATTACATAATTTATAACATATTTTAGGATAGTGTCCAGTCTGTCAACGCCTCCTACATATTCGAGATAGGCAAGTACCAAATATCATGGTTTTATCTCTACTTAAATTGCCTTATCTCAAATGAACATTAAAAATCTCATTTGCACAACAGTTTTAATACCAAGGTATGTTTTATGTGACAGTTGTACACCTTAAACGTAACATAATTAAACGAAAATAATATTTGTTCTACCTTCTGCATTAAGTTAATTACGCAATAATTTATCAAAAACTTGAAATATTAAAAACTGCGCAACTAATAAAATATCGCATAAAATTTATCATTTTACTAAAAATAAGAACAGGGTTGGGAATACTTCTTGAAGTAGTTTAGGATTTGACCTATAACCAACATAGAGATAAGACAACGTGGTGGCGTCTGATCAAACGTTTATTTCCCTTTAATTATACACAGGTTATCCAAACCTTTCATACATTTGTCCTGTTAAATAGAAAAGAAAATAAATAACCACAAAAGAATCCTACTGAACATGCCTTGAAGATAAAAATGATATAAAATCATCTCATTTGCTAGATTTTCATTCTAAAATGAGCTCTATTGTTAAGTAATGAGGATAAGTTTTGTTATTATATAGGCATCTGTTTCATTTCTCACGGTTATATAACAGACTGATATCAACAAGTACATACATTCATTACACATCTGTCCTTTCCAACCAGCAACACACCCATTACGGCACACGCCTGTTTGAACATTACATGCCTCGTCGTTACGACAGTGTCCACAACTCCTACCACAATTTGGACCATACGTGTAGTCATCACAAGCTGTCGTGAGTAAATATACATACAGAGATATATGAATAGGTCAGTTGTTGACGTGAACCAGTATACAAACATAGCATAAAACAGCCATACAGTTAGCTATAACATAGATCTTTGGTTGGTAGTTTTAATTCCATGTAGAAAATAAGCATAGATAATTTAGAAAGATACCTGGATACAAATATGTAATTGAAAGGGACGCAAAGACCGTTAGCGTGATTTCATTTAATATTGCGTGCGTCCATTCCATCAAAAACAACCCAACACAAAACACAAAAAAGCTTGTATCTTGTCTACAAGTTGCTTACACATTCACGAAGATAGTTGTTAGCTGAATACCACTTTACACAAGGTTAAGGTCATATCACCCTTATTGATGAGTAGTTGATCAGTTGTTATGTTATAACTTGAGAAATCTATTTTACCTATGAAAACTGTCTTTTTTGACATTATAAAAATGATATATAATCTCGAGTATATTATACGACACAAGTCTGAAAAGATCTGACGAACAGCTGAACCCTTGGCTTCTGTAGTAAGGTGAAAATAGAAGATCATCTGCTATTTTCGTTGAGACAGACCAGCGTTATGGAATTTGCAAACGAAGAGTCTGACATAAAGAAGCAAGACGTCATTCTTTAACTTTAAGCCAATCAATAACTCATCGATTGATTGCTGAAATGAGGCTATTGGCCAATCAACATTCTACTTTCCGCGTCAGACGATATTATTTATTACTTTCTATATAATATACACAGGACTGGAATGTCATTTTTACCTTGATCACAACTCACTCCTTTCCAGCCATGACGACAACCGCCATAGCAATTCCCTGATTCACCACACCTCATTATACAATTTTCTGAGCACACTCGTTGACAATCTTCTCCAGGAGTACAAGCTAAAAACAGAAAATAAACATCTTTTACAGTATAGAACTAAAAGTCAAACGGGCAGTCGGTAAATTCTGATTAATTATATTGCAAAATAAGATTTTGGCATCCGATCTCCTTAACTAAGACCAACTTCGATCAATTAACATGTCCAAGGAATAAAGCAGTATACAAGGTCGGCTACGGTAAATAGGTCTTTCAACTTATCATTATGATAATGATCTAGTAATAAATATATTTGAAAATATGTATGTACTATGTTCTGTTATATTAATAACATGAATTAAGGAAATAAAAAAACAACAACATAAGTTTATAAAGGGAATGAACTAATATTATGACTAGATAGAGCAGTTCGTTCTAACTTACTGAGTAGGACGAATATGATTAAATCTACATAACGTAGGTGAAAGAACAAAATGTACGTCCAGATATATTGATGGACATTTCAAATTGAACATGCCAGGTACTTAAATACATCTGTTCACGCAGTTTTAACTTGATATTACATGTACTTTGGTATGGATAGCAGACATAATGAAAATCAATTTGACGTTTAATAGGTCACTTGATGTAGTATTTAGTCAAGTATTTTGTATCTTAAACCTCTTGGAAAACAAAAGGTGCCGTCGTGGGATTGACGATCTAAGTATATCATCAGTGTTGAAGTACTACAATTGAGAGTGGTGCAGTTGATACGACTCTTTACGAATAATTTCGAACTTAAATTATCAATGTTGTAAAAAAAAAAGGGTATATACTAAAAGGCAAAAGAAAAAATACTTTTGTATGTCAGTATAGGTTTTACATGACATCAGTTATAATATGATGAAATACAGTAACGCACTCCAATCTAATTAGGTGCAATTCAACTAGAGGGTACAATGATTCACCATTCAACTAGAGGGTACAATGATTCACCATTCAACTAGAGGGTACAATGATTCACCATTCAACTAGAGGGTACAATGATTCACCATTCAACTAGAGGGTACAATGATTCACCATTCAACTAGAGGGTACAGTGATTCACCATTCAACTAGAGGGTACAATGATTCACCATTCAACTAGAGGGTACAATGATTCACCATTCAACTAGAGGGTACAATGATTCACCATTCAACTAGAGGGTACAATGATTCACCATTCAACTAGAGGGTACAATGATTCATCATTCAACTAGAGGGTACAATGGTTCACCATTCAACTAGAGGGTACAATGATTCACCATTCAACTAGAGGGTACAATGATTCACCATTCAACTAGAGGGTACAATGATTCACCATTCAACTAGAGGGTACAATGATTCAAAATCAAGGTTTCACAGTACAATGGCCAACATGTTACGACTGTTGGTATTGTTGACAGATTATAGCCGACGTCTCGTTGTCATGATGACGAGTGAAATTATAACATGTGGAATACGATATCACTCCTACTATAATGTCTATCGGAGATCTACCATAGTGATTAGTTTTGTAGTCTTCGTAGAACACCAGATGTGATCGATAGTATTAGAGCCTGGAAAATTAGAACTACTGTTGATATATCAATTTACTATCTGTTTCTGACAACATTTTCTTCGATTTACGGATTCTGATAACCCCTTTGGTATGTTCAAACTCTTCTTAGCGTACAACAAACAACATAGCCTGATTTCAGACCATCACACGTTGTTCACAAAATGCCGTAGAACACAAGTCAATTAATACATAACCTACTCTGCGAAACTTTCGAGCGCGACCCCCTGAATGCAAAAGAGTATTCATCGCAAATCATTACTCAATTGGTTCTTCAATCGCCAACGCAATCGTTCCTCTCACAAATCCCGACATTAATGTCGATGTTCTTCGACCTCGATATCCACGCATCTACTATAGGTTGAATATTTGTTCGTGCACTAACACTCTACCTTGAACACCATTAGTTGAGACTGTAACTGGAAGCAACATATCCCGACAGTGACACAGACTAACAAACATGTCATCAAATGCGACTTTTGGTCGCCAATAACGAGGTCGCCCTCTTGCTGAAACCTACGTTGGCGATACAATGTCAAAGATCTACAATCAATAACCATTGTGATATCTGTATCGATCCCGACTTGAATAGGTAACAGACATGTCACAGCCCACAATGGGAAATTTACAATTGGGAACATTGAAAATTTATTCATCACGAGTTTCTAAAATTCATAAAACGTGATAGTCATTACAAATGAAACTGATTATTCTATATCTAACATTTCTTTTTCTTTCGATTTATTATATCAATTTGCAAAACGAGCGTTTTTATTAATTTTATTTGTAGTCCTAAAATGTAAAATCACCTAGATTATAATGTTATTTTTTTTCAATGAGCAATGCTATGGATTAGCTCTCGCATAGACAATGTACATTGATTTTGTCATTAGTCTACTTAGCACCGGATTAAAAGCTAATAGCATCTAGATTATAGCAAATTTTACAACATCACGCGCCAAATATTAAACAAGATAGACATCTGTCTATATTTCATTCTATGTTTTACCTGTGTATCATAATCTACGCCAGATATCCTTTTGGTAATTTGACATTAGGATGATCACCACACTTGAGACGTCCTTTTGTTATTTTCGTCATTGTTTTATACACCCACTATAAAATGGCGCCACATGCGACAAAACAATTACTTCTGTACAATTATCATGCTTTATTTATAATTATACTACAATATATTTATGGGTAAAATAACATTTCAGTACAAAATATGGGCAGTCATGGTCGTGATCGCATGGTAGTTGGATTTACAGCTACCTATGCAATCAGTGCCCATCACGACTAAAGTCCTGAGTTCGAATCCAGTTCATGGGGAGATGTACTCGATACTTTATTTGATGAAGTTTGCCAGTGACTTGCGACAGGTCGGCGGTTTCCTCCACCTTTAAAAATGTCGGCCAAGTAAAATATTCGTGAAAGTGGCGCTAAACACCATAATCCTACTCCTAATCAATACAAAATAGTATATAGCACACCTTATAGCAGATTTACACTTACGCCGTTTTTATTTTTATTTTATTTTTCTGACCTTTCCGACTAAACATTTTCTTATTAGATATCTATTATTTATGCATTTTTACTTTAAATGTTGGGTTGCTAAAATTATAGCTGTTTAATGCCACTTTCATCAACATCTCAATTACATTAAATAATTTGAGATAAAAGAAAGAAACAAAACAAAAACAGCTTCCTCTGCGTCTGCACACCACGATATACCAGTAGCTGAAATACTGCTAAATGCATAATGTTCCAGATTATTGCATTTTTTATAATAACGTTGTTCGCCCGGATATATGGAAGGGTTGGCATTTTATTCACACGTGGAAAATACTTGCACGACTGTATCATTTCACTGTGAGGCGAATGTTGGGCCCAATCAATTTGGCTTAACCTCGCCGTTTTCTTTTAAAAAGCCAGGAATGTGAGCGATCATGTATTTGTGTGTTACGATTTTGGTATTGAATGTTTGAGTTGTTAATGTGGTGTGGTATTTTTTGTTTTTCATTTCATTACTTCCTGTGTATCAGTTTTATTTGTGGATGGAATTGAAGCAAGTCACTGATACACTTTTCACAACTTGCCACTGGAGAGAATCAAACTCACAACTTTGTGATGATAGTCACCGAATGTATATACAGATCGCCACTGATAACCCCCCAGTTAGTGAGTTATTATAGTTTAACGCCAAAATGAGCGATATTTCAGCTATATCAAGGGGAGAACAAGTTGTACTCAGTGACATGACAACGATGTCCGCCTTGGATTGTTACAGGTCTAGTTCACTGACACAACCATCTGTGGGTAGACGTCGCTCTACTCTGACACATTATCCTAATTCCGAGCCAACCAGCATTTGCACTTTCTCCTAAATGCTGCAAGGAACAACACATGTCAATTGTATAGTCTGGTTTGACATGACCGAGGCTCGAACCCACTACCTACCACACTACATGCAATAACGTTTACCGTTACACCACCGATGCGGTTCTCGTTTAAATGAGGGGCACTGTTTCAGCAGGTCGTCGGCATACCAATGGGTACGAATTGTGCCCCTCTTCTAGCCGATTTATTTCTATACTCATATGAGTCGGAGTTTCTTCAAAATTTTGTAAAAGATAAGAAGATTCATGAAGTTAGAGCCTTTAATTTCACATACAGGTATATTGATGACGTTTTATCTATCAATAATCCTAGATTTGCAGAATTTCTTCTATTGATATATCCTCCAGAGCTGGAAATTAAAGAGACCACAGACACAGCTTTGTCCGCATCATCTTTGGAATTATTCCTCGACAGTGGTCAACTCAATACTAAAATTTATGATAAACGGGATGACTTCAATTTTAAAATCATAAATTTTCCAAATATGTGCAGCAATATACTAGCTTCGCCTGCAGATTCGCCTTTTTCGATCTCTTAAAAATTTATATTTCGATACCAAGATCTTGTCGAAAAATATTCTGTCTCTGCAGAGACGATAATAAACGATGGATTTTCATAAAGTAATATGGAAAATGTATAAAGATAAGGATTAAGTAATCGTGGTTTAGACATGACGTACTTCAACATCATTTGAAATCAAATTGTGTTAGAAGATGACCGTTTTGTTAAACCGTTCTGCAGAGACGATAATAAACAATGGATTTTCATAAAGTACTGCGTTGACTACTATTATACCTCATTTGTCCCAGTATTGTTATATATATATATATTATTTAGAAGCTACCACTTTACAACCAGGGTAGAAGCAGTCTATAGATAATAAATACAAATTATATACAATAAAATGATAATTATACATAAACGAAAGTCCATATCTAAAAATGCATAAGACAACAACACACTCTCCCAATATTCGTATTAGGTAGTTCATCTGATTTTCTGACTTACTTTTCAGGTATGTATTAATATGATAGTTTGACTTCATTGATCTGTTGATAAAATGGCTTAGATACTTGTATTCGTTTACTTCGTCAATATTCTCATTACCCAACACCCAGTTACTGTTTTTGTTCAGGTTTTTGCCTATAACCATGACTTTAGATTTCTTTGAGTTAAATCTTAGGTTCCATTTACATGCAAAATTGTGTGATATTTGTAATATTTTTTGTAATTCGTCCTGAGAGTTTGCCATAAGAACTACATCATCTGCGAAAAGCAGACAATTTATAAGCTGGGAAGTGATATCTATGCCAAAATTACTTTGGCGAAGCATATCAACTAAATCATTCATTAGTACCGAAAAAAGAGTAGGGAATAAAACACAACCTTGTTTAACTCCGTGTTCTTGTTCGAACCAGTCAGATTCAAAATCTCAAAAAACTGCTTTATTTTCAACATTCCTATATATTTCTTTAATGAGTCTCCAACTTTCCCCTTGAATACCACTTTCCCACAACAACGCGAACAGACCTTCTCTTCAAACTCGATCGAAGGCCTTAGAAAGGTCTAAAAAGGCCAAATATAAAGGTTTTTTCAAGGATTTATACAAGGAAGAAATACCTTGTAAGGTGAAAAGATGGTCTTCTAATCGGCGAGACTTTCGAAAGGATCTTTGGTTCTCACCCAATATATTCTTATTCTCTAAATGATCTAATACCGAAATTTCTAGAGTTTTTGCAAACAGCTTATATACATTAGAGGATAAAGTGATACCTCTATAATTGTCTAGGTCGTAAACAGATCCTGATTTATACAGTGGCTTGACTATTCCTTTTTGTCAATCGTCAGGTATTAGCTCAATATCTGATATAGCAGTAAAAGGTTCCGTGAGAGAACTTACCATTGAATCGCCCCCATATTTTAGAAAATCATTCGGTATATCATCAACACCTGGTGCTTTACCAGATTTCAATGACTTGAGAGTGACAGAAATGGATTCATTGTTAAATACAACTGGAAGATAAGTTTCGTCATTTCCTATACTTACCTGTTTTTCTTCAACATAATTTAGGATGTATTTACGAAAGTCAGGGTTTACAGTAGAGTCCTTACCAATCCTACTAGAGTGACTACTAAGACATTTACTTAATCAGCGTTGTCTTCAATTCGTTTCTCTTTATTTGAAGGGTCAATAATATGTTCAGGGTTTGAAATGTCCCTAGATCCCTTTAGATAATTCCAAAAGTTTTTACTTTTATTTTTAGAGGATACGCAATTATCTGAAGAAAAAAAATCATCTTATTATGGGACTCTTTAATAGCTTTCTACGTTTACGATATAAGTTAGAAATATTTTGGCCAAGTTCGCTATCACGTGGTCTATGTTTATTGTGAAGGTGTTGTAACTGGTTAGCTTCACGTCTAGATTTTAACATTCTATCTAAATCTTTGTCCCAAAAATTCTTATAATTCTTAACCCTAAGGGCTTATTTTATGACAGATTTAGCAGCACAGTTCACTTTGTTTTTCCAGACGTTCCAGAGCTGGTTTACGAAATTGTATACCACTCTTCATCAAAATTCTTTCAAGTTATTTTGAAATGCATCCCAATTGTTACCTTCATTAATTTTCCAGAAGAATTTATTGCTGACATTACTGTGCTTTTTGGGTATATGGACATCATTAATTTGAATACTAAGAATTACGTGATCGCTATGAAGATCATATTTACCAGATTCATCAATAAAGACAGAGTCTACATTTTTGCACATAATTTTTGAAAGCAATATATAGTCTATTGCCGACTTTTGGTCGTTAACTATTCTTGTAAAGAAACCTGCACAGCAGTTCATAGAATTAGCTATGCTTAATTCAGCCGCATCAGTGAACTGTAATAACCCTACTCCATTATAACTCTGTTTATTTTCAAATGAAACAATTTTGTCCGTAAATTCACATTTACCCAAACAACGACCATTATAGTCTCCAGTGAAGCAAATTGCATACCCTTTCGAATAGAAAAACGTACAGTTTTTCCAAAAGTTCATCAAATAATTTATCCGTCAGGGGTTTGTCTATTCCATCGTTTGGAAAATACGCAACACCTACTGCAGTTTTGACGCCATTTATTCGAGTCAGGACCCACAGACGTTCAAACCCATCGTCCTTGCTGCCAACGAGATTTACATCAAGGACCGTTACTTTATCGTTAATACAGATCCCGATTCCCCCTTTATCATTAGAAAGTTTGCGACACTTACCAGTCCACCTGTACTTAGCGTGTAAGTCCCTTGGCTTGTTGTCGGTCTTTAGAAAAGTCTCAACTAAACAGAAAACATATGGGGATTTTTCTTCTAAATGTTTGTTTACTTCTTGAATTTTACCTTTTAGGCCTCTAATATTTAAATAATCAATACGAAACAGTGACTTTTTAAACTTTTTTCCACCTTTTGTTTTATTTTGGCCACCTCTGTGATGGCGGCTTTTCTTATGCATTGTTGCAGATTGACACGGAAAATGTTTATCTATAGTACCAGTTTTGGAGCTGTCGCCTTTAACGGCGCTAACATCTTGGCCTATAACCTAAAAACTACAATGCCTTATGACCATACTCATTACATTAGCTACATAAAATGTAGTCACCATGACGACAGTTTTTAGACACATAGTTGGATTCACCACAATACCAGCATAGCACATCAGATTTACTATTTACATAATCATCATGAGAATACCTTCTTCTATAATGTTTCTGACCATTTAACCTGTATGTATTTGACTGAGCATAAGATGCATTTCTTCTATCTGACTGACCTGAATTGTGACGTCTAACATTTTGATGGTTATGGCGGACATCACCATCACTATGCCTAGAGCGAACTTGACTGTTTGAGTCATGTTCCTTACGCCTATGTGCATGGTTATGTTCTCCCCGAGCACGACCAACCTTTGAATCACGATTAACATAGTTTTCTTGAATACACCTAATACCAAGATTTTCAGCTAACTTGTATGTACCTCTATTGTTTAGATGAACGCCATCTGCGTTGTACATAGTAACATTTATGCTATCAGTAGGTTGCAGTCTAAAACAATCGTCGTTGTCAATGCAAAAACAGTTTTCATCACTTGCTATTTTACTCAGGGTTTCATTGCCTGTTGCTATGCTACCAAACTTATCGTCTAAGCGAGGGTACATTGATGAGATCACAGCATTATTACATTTTGATTGTGCAGTCTTTACAAGAATTTGAAAGTCATCCTTGAAGTCTTCTGGATTGAAAAAAGTGTTAGTACAGTTATTACTTCCTACCTGTAGGATGATGTTGTCATACTTTTCGTTGTCTGGCTTGTTTAGTAGAGCTGCTGTGATATCTGAAACATGGCCGCCACGTATACAAATAGGCTCGGTATCAATGTCAAAGTCTTTTTGATTGATATCACGGATGATTGAACTCCCAGTAAGTAAAGTTCCGTGATTTTGTTCTCTAAGTTCTTCTGTATTGGTTTTCATAGTTTCTCCTAGTAAATCCTGTTCTAAAGAACGATTTTCCTTTTCATTGGTGTTAAGTCTCTGTCGCAATCTAATATTTTCATCCTGTAGATGTGCTGTTTCAGTAATCTTTTCGGCTAACTTTAGTTCGGTCTCTTCATACTTAGACACAAATTTCGACAATATAGACTCGATGTTCTTAATGCGGCTAGGTAACATTCTGCATTCTAAACATACCCAAAATCCATTTTCAGCGACATTGTCGTCCATGACGCAAGCGACATGAAACCAAATTTGGCAGAGATTGCGCGAATCATATCACCTGGCTTATCAGAACTACATACGCAGGTGTTATTACTTTGTGTGGACTTTCCATTTTTCTTTCCTTTTCATGTCTTTTTATCCTTAGTTTTTGAATAGTTAGTACTGTTTTTGTCTGTTGGATCCTGTGTTGCAGGCACGTCGGTTTCAATGGAAGCGACATTCTTCACGGTCGTTACACTATCGTCTAAGTCCTCCTGAATAGATATATCCTGTCTTTCTGTCTCCTGTGATTCTTGTGGATCAATGAAAAGGGGTTCGTTCTGAGTGATGAAAAGCTCGTCCAACGAGTCCGACAAATTTTCAATGTCTACTCCATTTGTCGGTAAATTCGTTTTTGTCTGTTCTGTTTCAGTGTTATTATTATCTTTGGCATGTTTAACTGTCTGGTGCCTAGTTCTAATCGGAGACTTAACTTTTCCCAGTTCTTTTTGTCTTTTTCTTTGGCTAAACTGTCTGATGCTTTCATTGTTCAGTGCGTTAGACATATAGTGACAACTGGATTTTATTATATCTTCGGATACAATACCATTTAATTCTTCCTTCATTTCTTCTATCATTATGTCTCTGTAATTGGCCTTGCGAAAGTTTTTCAGTTCTTCATTCGGCAACTTTCTCACAACGTCCAAGTATTTCTCTTTAATACTTTTTTCCGCTTCATTAAAAACTTGTTGGATTTCAAGTGGTAATCTCAATATTTCCATTGTTAATCTTTTGACCAATTTCGTCCGTTATGTAGTATACATACAGATTACCTACGGCAAGGTAGGGTCCAAAGTCCAACTTAATTGTACGGTTCGATCGGAGTTTTTACACTGGGTAGTTTAAAACCCTGGTGAAAAGTGTTCATTGTTGTGTAATGTCTATTTATTTTCAATGTTTATATCATCAAATGATGAAAAATATTACAAAATGACAAAACTCACATTTGGAGAAAGTATTGGTCCATATAATAATAGATCCACAAAAAGTTTGCAAAAAATTGTTCACATAATACAGTAAATCACAGACAATTGGAGAGCAATAGAAAGTACGTTTGCACAACAAGGGCAATAACACCATCTGTAAAAATGCTGTTATAGTGACAACCGGAACCTTTTAACCGTAATGGAAGCGGGAGGTTTGGCGCCGTAAAATCGAATTCAACCCACCATTTCTTTGGAAATGCCTGTACCAAGTCAGGGCCATTGCGGTTCTCCCAGTTTTCCGGTTGTTGACTGATTTTGTCTGTTTGTTGACTTATGAGTTTTGCCTTTCCCTTTGGACGATTGCTCGGTGTTCGGTAATTTTGTTATTACCCTTATTCAAAAGCGACAATATTAAATACGTTAAACTATATTTATACTACACGAGTTTTTTTATACAAATTTTTTTCTTCGCTTATGAAAGTATATTTCTTTCGATATTTGATGAATAAACCCACGAGTGTTTGAACAATTAAGCACGAAACGACAGTTGAAATGGCCGTGAATAACATACTGTATGAAAGGTTAAGAAATGATTTATTTCTTAACCTGTCCTGTCATTTGAATATTAATAATCTACTCTTTGGTGATTCTAACCTCCCAGATTGTGAAAATGAAAGTAATTTCCTTGTAATTCAAGATTTTATAATAAAATCTAAACGTTTTACACCTAGAATATAAATGTATCTTGCTTTTACTTGTTGCATAATATTAGATCTGTCATTTTATTGTTCGTTGTACAAATTGTCACCCTTTCACTTCATATGCTTATTTAAACAAATGTGTATATTATTAATGTGCATGTCCTACCCATCTTATATGTATTTTTCTTTTCTTTTCTTTTTTGGTATCTGGGAGAAGAATTTATATAAGTGCTGCGTCACTTGTTTTCTGATCCCTATGTATATACTATTTTTATAACTAATGCAATTTGTTCAATACATATTGTTTACGCTAACATACTGTAGCAATGTAGGTTGGTCTAATCTCTAAAACATTGTCTTAATGAATCGAGAGGAAAAGACAACTTAAGATCTGTACTACTCAAACATACAATTACCGGTTTAATATAAGAACTTCACATTTCCTGTCCAGTTTGATTTGGTGTGGCATGGATCAAATGACTCTTTATATTGCTTATTACTTGACAGTACGCTTTTGACATACGTGAGAAATGATTGGATTTCATACTTGACATCCTGTAGTTATTAGTACTGAAATGTCTTATCAAGTCTTTTGAAGGTTAAAGCAGTTATGTCAAATGATATTTTTGTTATTCAAAAAGAATGTTTTAATATTGTCCAATTGATATGTCTTCTATTCGAAATGGATGTTTTGCCTTGGCTATAACTGTATTCTGTTCAAAGTATTACTTCTTCATAATTTTGGGAGTATTTATACATTTATGAATTATCTTAATCAACTAAATATGTTGTTAAAGTGCATTTCATGTCCCGGTGTGTTAATCTTCGACTGCAAAATAAATATTCCTGTCTTTCTCTATTGCACGATTTTTAAAATACAATTTGCTATATACTTTTTTAATGTATCCCTTTTTTTTTAAAACTAAAAAGACAGTTTGAAGATAATCTTAGATTACTAATCAACAAGAAACGAATAAAAAAATAAAACAACAACATTATATTAAAATGAAAACTTCAAAATTATATGTGTCACATATTTTCTAACCAATGATCGAATAAAAACGTAGATATCAAATTTAGTGCACACGACGCGTTTCTGAATGAACCTTCATCAGGTGACACTCAAAATAACCTTCATCAGGTGACACTCAAAATAACCTTCATCAGGTGACACTCAAAATAACCTTCATCAGGTGACACTCAAAATAACCTTCATCAGGTTCACTCAAAATAACCTTCATCAGGTGACACTCAAAATAACCTTCATCAGGTTCACTCAAAATAACCTTCATCAGGTGACACTCAAAATAACCTTCATCAGGTGACACTCAAAATAACATTCATCAGGTTCACTCAAAATAACATTCATCAGGTTCACTCAAAATAACCTTCATCAGGTTCACTCAAAATAACCTTCATCAGGTGACACTCAAAATAACCTTCATCAGGTGACACTCAAAATAACCTTCATCAGGTTCACTCAAAATAACCTTCATCAGGTTCACTCAAAATAACCTTCATCAGGTTCACTCAAAATAACCTTCATCAGGTGACACTCAAAATAACCTTCATCAGGTGACACTCAAAATAACCTTCATCAGGTGACACTCAACATCGAACGATTGCAAAATCAAATAAATTAAACGTGTTAGGGAGAAATACAACCAGAGGGGCTAAATAGGATAGCAAAAATCAGCTGAGGTCACTTATGCCTGCGGGAGGAGAACCTTAGTTTTGAACCCCTGAGTATATAAATATAGGACATAGTGTCTCTGTTGCGGGGTACGACCCTTCCGAAAACGATGTCCGTTAGTTATGTGGGACGAGCTAAATATACAACTCGTGTTCAGGACGGGAGGTAAAAGAGACGATCCAAATTCACAACTCTCCATGAGGACGGGACGTAAATGAATACATAACTCGCTGTTAGAACGGTACGTAAATCAGAGTGTCGCGTATGACAAATCCAACGCGAAAAGGACAGAATTAGCAGATCTCCTAATGATCGTTGATGTTCCGTTTCAAGGCAAAAATGTCGACCCTAAGCTCGTTTTCCTTTGGAAATCTAAACTTCCGGCTCACCCCACCCATCTCACTGGTGCAGCTGTATTCATTATGCATTCCATCCCACCGTTTCATTTAGCATTTTCACTCTACATGTAGTTTTAATATATGGCTCAGTATTTTCATCAAATGCTTCGTTTTAATCGCTACATCTACTTTACTTCCGAACATAAGTGATACAATCTATTAAATTGATATATATTTAGAAACGAAAATATTAAATATGCACTTAGATTGTGAGCCTATTAGTGTTATCATGAAATCAGCGGAAATATAAGATTCTAAAATAAACATACATGTTTGTGAAGTGAACAATTGTCACATACGAAATACGGGCCTACCACCACCCTAGTAGTTTATGCTTTAAACTTTACAGTTCATAAATAATGTATTTATTAAAACTAAGGCCGATCTCTCTCAAGCATATCAACTTTTGGCTCCTGATTGAAGCCCTTTAATTTATTTCATCACAAAACATTTAAATCATTTTGCTTTAAGCGTAACTGATGAAGGTTATTCCAGAAACATGTCATGCGCACTAAATTTCCTATCTACGTTTTCATAAAACGCATGCTATTAACGGAAAGTTGGTATCTGACTTGGAATAAAAACTAGCCCGTATTTGCATGACGTGTTGTGACCATTTTAGGTACAACCATATTTTCAATATTCTTTATTACAATCCATACTCACCCAAAGCAACTGCGGAGGGTGTAGATAGTTAGCAACAACGGAAACCTATGGGTACCACCTACCGTCGCGCATAGATAAGACCACTGACGAAAACTAAATTTTAGAGGGCAATTCATCACAATATATAACACAGGTGTACAAACATGTCATACAAAAAGGATACGTCGAATATATTTCTATTTTAGTTACCTTTTCCATCTTAGGTGAAGGTGATGCTAACGGCTTACAAAGACATGATTGTTTTTATAAATCCTCGTTAATAAAAATAAGCATATACAAATTTCTGAAACTGAAATGTAATAAAACTAAGCAACTCAGTTTGCCGTAAAATGTAAAATATTCAATATCAACGTTAGAGAAATACCAATGGGACAATCGTGAATGGACAATATTGAGCACAAGACACTGAATGAAGACAGTATTGAGCACAAGACACTGAATGAAGACAATATTGAGCACAGGACACTGAATGAAGACAATATTGAGCACAAGACACTGAATGAAGACAATATTGAGCACAGGACACTGAATGAAGACAATATTGAGCACAAGAAACTGAATGAAGACAATATTGAGCACAAGACACTGAATGAAGACAATAGTGAGCACAAGACAGTGAATGAAGACAATATTGAGTACAAGACAGTGAATGAAGACAATATTGAGCACAAGACACTGAATGAAGACAATATTGAGCACAAGACAGTGAATGAAGACAATAGTGAGCACAAGACAGTGAATGAAGACAATAGTGAGCACAAGACACTGAATGAAGACAATATTGAGCACAAGACAGTGAATGAAGACAATAGTGAGCACAAGACACTGAATGAAGACAATATTGAGCACAATACAGTGAATGAAGACAATAGTGAGCACAAGACAGTGAATGAAGACAATAGTGAGCACAAGACACTGTATGAAGACAATATTGAGCACAAGACAGTGAATGAAGACAATAGTGAGCACAAGACACTGTATGAAGACAATAGTGAGCACAAGACACTGAATGAAGACAATAGTGAGCACAAGACAGTGAATGAAGACAATATTGAGTACAAGACAGTGAATGAAGACAATATTGAGCACAAGACACTGAATGAAGACAATATTGAGCACAAGACAGTGAATGAAGACAATAGTGAGCACAAGACAGTGAATGAAGACAATAGTGAGCACAAGACACTGAATGAAGACAATATTGAGCACAAGACAGTGAATGAAGACAATATTGAGCACAAGACAGTGAATGAAGACAATAGTGAGCACAAGACACTGAATGAAGACAATAGTGAGCACAAGACACTGAATGAAGACAATATTGAGCACAAGACAGTGAATGAAGACAATAGTGAGCACAAGACACTGAATGAAGACAATATTGAGCACAATACAGTGAATGAAGACAATATTGAGCACAAGACAGTGAATGAAGACAATAGTGAGCACAAGACACTGAATGAAGACAATATTGAGCACAATACAGTGAATGAAGACAATAGTGAGCACAAGACAGTGAATGAAGACAATATTGAGTACAAGACAGTGAATGAAGACAATAGTGAGCACAAGACAGTGAATGAAGACAATAGTGAGCACAAGACACTGTATGAAGACAATAGTGAGCACAAGACACTGAATGAAGACAATATTGAGCACAAGACACTGAATGAAGACAATATTGAGCACAATACACTGAATGAAGACAATAGTGAGCACAAGACACTGTATGAAGACAATATTGAGCACAAGACAGTGAATGAAGACAATAGTGAGCACAAGACACTGAATGAAGACAATATTGAGCACAAGACAGTGAATGAAGACAATAGTGAGCACAAGACACTGAATGAAGACAATATTGAGCACAATACACTGAATGAAGACAATATTGAGCACAAGACACTGAATGAAGACAATATTGAGCACAACACACTGAATGAAGACAATAGTGAGCACAAGACACTGAATGAAGACAATATTGAGCACAAGACACTGAATAAAGACAATATTGAGTACAAGACACTGTATGAAGACAATATTGAGCACAATACACTGAATGAAGACAATATTGAGCACAAGACACTGAATAAAGACAATATTGAGCACAAGACACTGAATGAAGACAATATTGAGCACAAAACACTGAATGAAGACAATAGTGAGTACAATACACTGAATGAAGACAATATTGAGCACAAGACACTGAATGAAGACACACAAAGCAAAAACACAGAAACCAAAAGATGAACAAAGCGAATTCCACCAAAATACCGCGGGTGAACACAGGTGTACGAAGGGTAAGCAGTTCCTGTTTCTTATAAGAAGTCAAGTCCGGTAAAAGTGTTGTATAATTTTCCAATGGTTTCAGAAAGTGAGTGAGTAATTGGTGTGTAACGTCAAAATTTCACTAAATAACTATTTGTTTGTTTGATGGTGTTTAACGCCACTATCAACAATATTTCAGTTATATCGTGGCGGTCAGATTTATTGGTGGAGGAAACCGGAGGACCCGGAGAAAACCACAGACCTGTCGCACGTCACTGACAAACTTTATCACATAATGTTATACACCTCGCCCTGATCGAGATTAGAACTCACAACATCAGTGGTGATAAGCACTGATTACATAGGTAGTTGTAAATAACTATATCTTCGGGAGAACAAGTAACATTTTGATTAAAATATTATGATGTCTGTTTTGTAGTTTGTACTATATCAACAAAATGAGTTGAACTGTGATATTGCTAGCTCCCTGAAAGAACAATCCACATGTAAAACATATGGCGCCAATCGGAAAAAAACATTATCATGACTTCCAGCGAAACAGTATTTGTTCCCTATTGATGTAGGCTTGGCAAATAACAACTTAATGGTCTTTAGTTTGTCTCAACGTGGGAACGAATCCATTATCTACTACTCTAGATGCGAGCACACGAGCCTATTCACTACCGAATCGGAAAGAAATTAAATTTAGCAGAAGTCATGGATTACATGTAAGTCTCATGATCATGCATTACTTTAAAATGTAGAAGTTTTTGCCATTGTGTCGAATACAACTTCGAAATAGGATTAAGTTTGATCTAAACTGGTACAATAGTTTCCTAAAAGATCATTATATTTTGTATTACGTTATTATACATACGTAGAATCTCGAGGGAGAAATGCTTGTAAACAATCTTTCTAATTTCACATCATAAACTACAGATGATATCAATGTCTTTTTTTAAATAATACTCGTGTTGTTACGAAAATATATATTAATCATTTTCACTCATAAATTTGTGTGATAACATGATGATATTATCATCACCATCTTAACAGGAATACTTGTGTCGTTGTTTCACATGTACTGGAATTGACATTGAGATCAAAAGTTGTAAAAAATGTAAGTTATTATAACAATATACAAAGTATGTTTAACAATTTGCCATGGGTAATCTCCTCGGGTAAACATTTTATATTACACCACTTACAATAAACCATATTGTTATATAGCGTACAATAACAGTTCTGCTATTCCTCTATATATAGCTCTTATGATGCTATCAAAGAAGTATAAAACACTAGTCATTTTCAGATGTTTATGTCTAAGCATTTGAAAATATCTGAAAAGTAACGATCTGGCTACGGCCTTGAACAACAAACAGTGTTAATATGACTAAAATCTAAACTGTTATAGTCTATAATATCTATGTATCTTGAGTGAGCTGGCGCGTTTATTCGTACCTATCCGATATCAATAAAATGAAGAAGAAAAATACCACACTGTCGGAACAATTCCAAAATCAAATAACAACATAGAAGAAAGACGCAAAATCGATATCCCTAACGCATACATGACCGTTCACTTTCATGACTTTGTACAGACACTTCAATAAGAAGTGGCGGGGTTATGCAAGTGCTTTCCACGTGAATACAATTCCAACCCTCACACATAACCTGGACAATATGCATTATTTGTTGAAATGTTCATAACACAAACTGCTGATCAGATTGACACGGAAGAGCATATATTCCCAGTATATAATGATCTTCCATAATCACCCCTTCTCTTGCATGGCAGTCCCTCGTCCCATATGACCATTATTTAGAATAACAGCATATTGAACCATTACAACTTATTAAATCACATATCAGGAAAGTGAAACAAAAGCATGATGGAAGCCTCGGCCTTTCATCCGTAGCGATTTCTATAATTTCAAATGCTGTACAGTAAAAGCTATTCCTGAAAACTATAAACTATTACCTTAAAGAACAGTTTCAAGATACCAAAGGAGTAATCATAATCCGTATATCGAAGAAGCACAGACAACGTAATGGCCAAAAGAAAAAGTACAAAAGGATAAACCATCATCTACAAAACATACACATAAAACTAAAGATCGAGTAACACGAACCCCACTAAAAACCGAGGGTGAACTCAGGTGCTCCGGAAGGTGTAAGCAGGGGTCATTTGTGACATATATATTCCATATCAGTCAACGAAGTCATTGGTTGAAGGAAAAACACTACGACAAATGTGATGACTTCACTTTTCCAATGGTCAACTTCCCTTTCATCAGTAGCAATATTCCAGTATTACCAGCATATGGCGTTTACATGTCACAGCTCATACGTTATTCTAGGTCTTGTGCCCAATACAGTGATTTTCTGGACAGAACTCTGCTGCTGACGCAAAAGCTACTCAAAGAAGGCTACGTTGCTTCTACGTTAAAGTCATTACAACAATATTTCTACGGTCGTTATCATGATCTTGTTGACCGTTACGAAATATCCATCTTCCAAATGGCAACTGATCCCCTTTTATGTAGATTTTGTCTTTCCTCTTTCGCCGACAAGATAACTAGACCTGACTATATGCATAACACGGTGGGTGTCTTATATGAAACTAGAACTGTTCACCCTTCGCGAGCACCTGTGTTAGCCCTTGGCTTATTGAGGTATGTGTTGTTCGCGAGCACCTGTGTTAACCCTTGGCTTATTGAGGTATGTGTTGTTCGCGAGCACCTGTGTTAACCCTTGGCTTATTGAGGTATGTGTTGTTCGCGAGCACATGTGTTAACCCTTGGCTTATTGAGGTATGTGTTGTTCGCGAGCACCTGTGTTAACTCTTGGCTTATTGAGGTATGTGTTGTTCGCGAGCACCTGTGTTAACCCTTGGCTTATTGAGGTATGTCTTGTTCGCGAGCACCTGTGTTAACCCTTGGCTTATTGAGGTATGTGTTGTTCGCGAGCACCTGTGTTAACCCTTGGCTTATTGAGGTATGTGTTGTTCGCGAGCACCTGTGTTAACCCTTGGCTTATTGAGGTATGTGTTGTTCGCGAGCACCTGTGTTAACCCTTGGCTTATTGAGGTATGTGTTGTTCGCGAGCACCTGTGTTAACCCTTGGCTTATTGAGGTATGTGTTGTTCGCGAGCACCTGGGTTAACCCTTGGCTTATTGAGGTATGTGTTGTTCGCGAGCACCTGCGTTAACCCTTGGCTTATTGAGGTATGTGTTGTTCGCGAGCACCTGCGTTAACCCTTGGCTTATTGAGGTATGTGTTGTTCGCGAGCACCTGTGTTAACCCTTGGCTTATTGAGGTATGTGTTGTTCGCGAGCACCTGTGTTAACCCTTGGCTTATTGAGGTATGTGTTGTTCGCGAGCACCTGAGTTAACCCTTGGCTTATTGAGGTATGTGTTGTTCGCGAGCACCTGTGTTAACCCTTGGCTTATTGAGGTATGTGTTGTTTGCGAGCACCTGTGTTAACCCTTGGCTTATTGAGGTATGTGTTGTTCGCGAGCACCTGTGTTAACCCTTGGCTTATTGAGGTATGTGTTGTTCGCGAGCACCTGTGTTAACCCTTGGCTTATTGAGGTATGTGTTGTTCACGAGCACCTGTGTTAACCCTTGGCTTATTGAGGTATGTGTTGTTCGCGAGCACCTGTGTTAACCCTTGGCTTATTGAGGTATGTGTTGTTCGCGAGCACCTGTGTTAACCCTTGGCTTATTGAGGTATGTGTTGTTCGCGAGCACCTGTGTTAACCCTTGGCTTATTGAGGTATGTGTTGTTCGCGAGCACCTGTGTTAACCCTTGGCTTATTGAGGTATGTGTTGTTCGCGAGCACCTGAGTTAACCCTTGGCTTATTGAGGTATGTGTTGTTCGCGAGCACCTGTGTTAACCCTTGGCTTATTGAGGTATGTGTTGTTCGCGAGCACCTGTGTTAACCCTTGGCTTATTGAGGTATGTGTTGTTCGCGAGCACCTGTGTTAACCCTTGGCTTATTGAGGTATGTGTTGTTCGCGAGCACCTGTGTTAACCCTTGGCTTATTGAGGTATGTGTTGTTCGCGAGCACCTGTGTTAACCCATGGCTTATTGAGGTATGTGTTGTTCGCGAGCACCTGAGTTAACCCTTGGCTTATTGAGGTATGTGTTGTTCGCGAGCACCTGTGTTAACCCTTGGCTTATTGAGGTATGTGTTGTTCGCGAGCACCTGTGTTAACCCTTGGCTTATTGAGGTATGTGTTGTTTGCGAGCACCTGAGTTAACCCTTGGCTTATTGAGGTATGTGTTGTTCGCGAGCACCTGTGTTAACCCTTGGCTTATTGAGGTATGTGTTGTTCGCGAGCACCTGTGTTAACCCTTGGCTTATTGAGGTATGTGTTGTTCGCGAGCACCTGTGTTAACCCTTGGCTTATTGAGGTATGTGTTGTTCGCGAGCACCTGTGTTAACCCTTGGCTTATTGAGGTATGTGTTGTTCGCGAGCACCTGTGTTAACCCTTGGCTTATTGAGGTATGTGTTGTTCGCGAGCACCTGTGTTAACCCTTGGCTTATTGAGGTATGTGTTGTTCGCGAGCACCTGTGTTAACCCTTGGCTTATTGAGGTATGTGTTGTTCGCGAGCACCTGTGTTAACCCTTGGCTTATTGAGGTATGTGTTGTTCGCGAGCACCTGTGTTAACCCTTGGCTTATTGAGGTATGTGTTGTTCGCGAGCACCTGTGTTAACCCTTGGCTTATTGGGGTATGTGTTGTTCGCGAGCACCTGTGTTAACCCTTGGCTTATTGAGGTATGTGTTGTTCGCGAGCACCTGTGTTAACCCTTGGCTTATTGAGGTATGTGTTGTTCGCGAGCACCTGAGTTAACCCTTGGCTTATTGAGGTATGTGTTGTTCGCGAGCACCTGTGTTAACCCTTGGCTTATTGAGGTATGTGTTGTTCGCGAGCACCTGTATTAACCCTTGGCTTATTGAGGTATGTGTTGTTCGCGAGCACCTGTGTTAACCCTTGGCTTATTGAGGTATGTGTTGTTCGCGAGCACCTGTGTTAACCCTTGGCTTATTGAGGTATGTGTTGTTCGCGAGCACCTGTGTTAACCCTTGGCTTATTGAGGTATGTGTTGTTCGCGAGCACCTGTGTTAACCCTTGGCTTATTGAGGTATGTGTTGTTCGCGAGCACCTGTGTTAACCCTTGGCTTATTGAGGTATGTGTTGTTCGCGAGCACCTGTGTTAACCCTTGGCTTATTGAGGTATGTGTTGTTCGCGAGCACCTGTGTTAACCCTTGGCTTATTGAGGTATGTGTTGTTCGCGAGCACCTGTGTTAACCCTTGGCTTATTGAGGTATGTGTTGTTCGCGAGCACCTGTGTTAACCCTTGGCTTATTGAGGTATGTGTTGTTCGCGAGCACCTGTGTTAACCCTTGGCTTATTGAGGTATGTGTTGTTCGCGAGCACCTGTGTTAACCCTTGGCTTATTGAGGTATGTGTTGTTCGCGAGCACCTGTGTTAATCCTTGGCTTATTGAGGTGTGTGTTGTTCGCGAGCACCTGTGTTAACCCTTGGCTTATTGAGGTATGTGTTGTTCGCGAGCACCTGTGTTAACTCTTGGCTTATTGAGGTATGTGTTGTTCGCGAGCACCTGTGTTAACCCTTGGCTTATTGAGGTATGTGTTGTTCGCGAGCACCTGTGTTAACCCTTGGCTTATTGAGGTATGTGTTGTTCGCGAGCACCTGTGTTAACCCTTGGCTTATTGAGGTATGTGTTGTTCGCGAGCACCTGTGTTAACCCTTGGCTTATTGAGGTATGTGTTGTTCGCGAGCACCTGTGTTAACCCTTGGCTTATTGAGGTATGTGTTGTTCGCGAGCACCTGTGTTAACCCTTGGCTTATTGAGGTATGTGTTGTTCGCGAGCACCTGTGTTAACCCTTGGCTTATTGAGGTATGTGTTGTTCGCGAGCACCTGTGTTAACCCTTGGCTTATTGAGGTGTTTGTTGCTTATCTTTATAGTTTACTGTGTTGTGGTTTTTGTTTTGTTTGTTTTCGTTCTATGTTTTGTACCCAATGTTACATATGTGCCTGGATTGTCCATTCTCTATTGCCTCTTCGGTTCTCTCTAACGATTATGTAGAATAAGAAGAATAATCCCTATATCGAAGAACAGACAACACAATGGCCAAAAGAAAAAGTACAAAAGGACAAACACGATCTACAAAACAGATGCTCCGGAAGGGTAAGTAGTTTCTGCTCCACTAGGGGCACCCGTCGTGTTAATCTAGTTACAAACCCGGTGATAAGTCATGAATGAGGAAAGGACCGGGAAGTGTTTACGACAAGTGGAACATATCCGTGGTCATTTGTGACACAGATATTCCATAGCGGTCGACCAAGTCATGGTGGCGACCGTAAAACTTTCGTAGTGATGACTTCAACTTAGCTAAGAGGAACCCTTGGTTCTGTAGCTTCCTCTATAAAGGAAATCCTAATAGGAACCACAAGTTCTGGAATATCGTATCAACTAAGAGATATATACTCCATATACAGGTGCTGCTGAAATGCTCATACATATAAATGGAAAGTTCACAATTTCGATGCGTAGGTCAAGATATGAAGCAGACCTATCTGTATATGTGGTATCCTTTATTTCAAGCTCAATGGGATAGATGCGATCAACACAATTATCAAACCTAGAATTATTTAGTGAAAGGTTAAACTGTCCTATTAATGGCATTCGATATGAAACAACATTAGTCAAAACGAAACATCAGAGCGAAATGTAGAATAATAAAATCAGTTAATTAAGTATGTACTAAGGAACATAAGTACAAGCGAAACATCAGAACGACACCAAGTCAATGTAGAATAATATAGTCAATTAAAACTATTTGTAAGAGTAACCGGCATTAGTAAAAACGAAACACCAAGTCAAATTTAGAATAGTCACTTAAAAGTGTGTTGACGAAACGATCTCAATTCAAGCTACGTCATATAGCTGTAGAAATATATAATGTTACAGCAAAGAGTAAAAACGAAACAATAACACATTAAAAAATATGCATGTGCCTATATATTTTATATATTAAATTCTAACTCTTACATCTTTGGGTCGAATATTCGGACGTCTATATAAAATAGTTAGCACAAGCTAGTATCCTTTCGAGTTCCGGGGAACGGTAGATTCGTTGTATAATTGTCTGTGGATTCTACATCTCATAATATAACTACATGTAATATAGGTATCCTTGTATACAGTTTACCAAGGGAGTGCTTCAAGATTTTATGTATAGTTCGGAAAAAAGTGTCTAGACATTCGACAGGGGTATTGTTGCGAAAAAAAGGTCGCACACACCCACACAGCAGAAGAACGTGGCAATTATCAACACAAACTCTGAATTGTCAAGCAACACAACAGTTCTGGCTTGACGTACCATGAAATACATGTGCAGAGTAAATATCAAAGATATTCCACCAGTCAAAATAAGTATATTGTTAAAAATATAAATAAAACACTAGAAATTATTCAGAAAAAGATTACAATTTTATAATGTTTGATTGGCGATGCTATTTGTATTATATTAAACATAACAATATTATAGTATTATTACGTGATGTTTTTCCTATTGGCCCGAGGCGCAGCCGAAGCCCAATACAGCAGACCAAGGACCTATAACTAGGCCAATATGAAAAACATCACGTAATGATACCTTTATTAATTAACCAGTCCAATATCTTTCGGGAATTTTCCTTGCGATTGTCGAAACGTTTAGCGGATTCCGATCTAGCTGTTATTGGACTGACTGGAAAATATTCGTATTGGTCTGGTTTTGCCGTATTGGCCCAATGAAAGTTTTTATATTGTATTGACAGATTTGATCATATAAAGGCTAATAAATCAAAGTTGATTAATAATAATTTATATATAAGTTTGAAAAATAATTATATGACTTGTCCTTGATAAATATAAACCATGCTTCCGAAACAGTAATTTGTCTATATGTATAAAAATAAATTAGTTGAAGAAAAAGAACAAATACATACCCGAATCTACACGCGAAATTACAGGAAAAACAAAAATAATCCAATTAAAAACCTGCATCACGACAAGTCTTATGAATTTTCTTCATAAAATAATTATAATTATAATATAGCACAATATTTTTTTCTCTCAAAATATTAAATACTAATGACAGATATTATGACATTTGCTTAATAGAAGTTAACATGTACAGAAACACTAGAGGTTACTTCCGCTGTTGGATTTTAATTGGACAAAACTATATGAGACTGCGTCACGTACTGAGCCTCTCTGTTACAGAATGATTAGGCCATGTGTTCAACGTTTTCCATTGTTGATAAAGAGTTCAGATAAATTCCTCCTATTGTTTCACATTCCCAAAAAAAATATCATCAATGATAAAATATTTAAGTGTGAATGGTATTCTTTATTAGTTTTAAAAATTACACAGAAATGTTTTTGTTCTGCCTTCTATATGCAAATATTTGTATGATGAGCGTGTTATTAGCTCACCTGGCCAAAGACCATGTGAGCTATTGCCATCACTTGGCGTTCGTCGTCCGTCGTCGTCCGTCCGTCATACGCCGTAAACGTTTAACCACATTTAAATCTTCTCCTCTGAAACCCCTGAACCAAATTAAACCAAACCTGGCAGGGATGATCCCTTAGTGGGTCCCTTTCAAAATTGTGTCCGACAGATCCGCCCTCCATTCAAGATGGCTACTAGAAATAGAAATTTCTTCAATTGTCCATTGCTGCTTTATTACAAATCTAAATGAGATCAAATTTTAGCTGCAGCTACATGACACGGAGTAGTTTATAGTTTAACATATATTCCGGGTTTTTCTCTGAAATTTTCTTTCAGCCGATTTATATCGATTATGCAAATTAGGCATATTTTGATAAAAGATCACATTTAAATCTTTTCCTCTGAAACATTTGAACCAAATTACACCAACCCTGGCGGGGATGGTCCTTGGGTGGGTCCCATTTCAAAATTGTGTCCGACAGCTCCGCCCTCCATTCAAGATGGCTGCTGTTACTAAAAATAGAAATTTCTTCAATTGTCCATTGCTGCTTTATCATAAATCAAAATGAGCTCCAATTTTAACTGCAGCTACATTGCAGTGAGGAGTTTTACATATACAGTGTAGTCCGAGTTTTTCTGTGGAATTTTTCGTTCAGCCGATTTATACAGATTATGCAAATTAGGAATATTTTGATAAAAGATCACATTTAAATCTTCTTCTCTGAAACCGCATAATCAAATTAAACCAAATTTGGCTGGGATAGTCCTTGGGTAGTCCCATTTCAATATTGTGTCCGACAGCTCCGCCCTGCATTCAAGATGGCTGCTGTTACTAAAAATAGAAATTTCTTCAATTGTCCATTGCTGCTTTATTATAAGTCAAAATGAGGCTCAAAATTTTACTGCAACTACATGACAATGAGTAGATTAACATATATTCTGGTTTTTTTTGTGAAATTTTCTTTCAACCGATTATTACCGATTATACAAATTAGACATATTTTGATAAAAGATTACATTTAAAGCTTCTCCTCTGGAACTGCTGAACCAAGTTAAAGCAAATTTGGCTGGGATGGTTCTTGGGTGGTCCCCTTTCAATATTGTGTCCGACAGAGCCGCCCTCCATTCAAAATGGCTGCTGTTACTAAAAATAGAAATTTCTTTAGTTTTCAATTTCGGCTTTATTACAAATCAAAATGAACTCAAATTTAAACTGCAGCTACATGGCAATGAGTAGTTTAACATATATTCTGGGTTTTTCTGTGAGATTTTTTCAGCCAGTTTATTCTGTTTAGAAATATTGCGAGATAAAAATCACATCAAAATCTTTTGCTCAGAAATTTGAATTGAAATGATCTTTGGGTGGTCCACTTTCAAAATTATGTGTAACACCCCCATTTTCTATCAACTTTAGATGTCAAATTGAAAACCAGGTGAACGATTACAGGCTCCAGGGAGCCTCTAGTTGTATTAGGTCAGTGTCACTATGCCGATATTTGTTCTACTAAAAAAAGCAAAATTGTTGTGGTCATGAAGAGCAAATCTTTGGCTATAAATAATAACAAAATAGTAGCTTCTTGGAATATTCTGGTTCCCCAAACAAGTTTTAAAGATCTTATCTTGCTTATTTGAATTTGGACATTAATAATCTGAAATCAAATAGTATGCATGTTTTTCCTTAGAAAGAAGAATAAATATGTAGCTTATTTTGCGAAGGCTCACCGGAACTATATAATTTAGGATATATGTTTTTGTTCATAGTAATTTTCACTCATGCAGTTTAAGCCTGTTATTGTAATCCATGTTTCCGTGGGAGAATCAATTATTTAAAACAAACCTACACCTATCTGCTATATAATCCAGAAAGGCGACAAACCACCACAATATTAATGAAATATCTGACAATTGGAATTTTTCGGGTCAAACCGGTTGTTGTAGAAAATTTGGGTAATAACAAAATTACCGAACTCCGAGCAATCTTACAAAGGGAAAGTCAAAACTCATAAGTATATAAACAGACAAAATCAGTCAACAACCGGAAAACTGTGAAAACCGTAATGACCCTGACTTGGTACAGACATTTCTAAAGAAATGGTGGGTTGAATCAGATTTTAAAGCGCCAAACCTCCCCCTTTCATTACGGCTCAAAGTGTCCGGCTGTCACTATACCAGTATTTATAACAATACTTGAACAAAACAGGTAAAACAGTTGTCATAACAGCACCAAACTCAGTGAAGGGAATGTCAAAAATATCTTTACGTCACACATTGATAAAAAATATTTTTGACATTTTTGTTCTTGACCACTTATCTTTATACATTTTCACTATATGAAAATCCATCGTTTATCATCTTTTCTGCAGAGACGGAATATATTTCGACAAGATTTTGGTATCGGAATATAAACTTTTTAAGAGATCGAATAAGGCGAATCTTTTTATAGCCCTGGTCCAGTAGCCTGATTCTCAGATGAAGATGACGTTTCAGGAAATCAGAATAATTGCTACTGGCCCTTGCATAACGAATCAATTGCGAGATGTAAACACCATATGCAGGAGAAGCTGGTATATTGCTGCACATATTTGGAAAATTTATGATTTTAAAATTGAAGTCGTCCCGTTTATCATATATTTTAGTACTGATTTGACCACTGTCGTCAAATTCGAGGTAAAAGTCCAAAAATGATGCGGACGAAGCGGTATCTGTGGTCTCTTTAACTTCCAGCTCAGGAGGATATATCAATGGAAGAAATTCTGCAAATCTAGAATTATTGATAGATAAAACGTCATCAATATACCTGTATGTGAAATTAAAGGCTCTAGCCTAATGAATCTTCTTATCTTTTACAAGCTTTTGAAGAAACTCCGACTCGTATGAGTATAAAAATAAATCGACTAGAAGAGGGGCACAATTCGTACTCATTGGTATGCCGACGACCTGCTGAAACAGTATCCCTCCAAAGGAGACAAATAAGTTATCGATGAGGAACTCCAGCATACTGATCACTTGTTCCTCGGAGTAGCATGTTTTACCTTTTTGAATTTTGTTTGAAAAATATGTGGAATTGTAGCATAACACAACACATTTTGAGCCATAGTTTCTATGACTGAAAGCTTTGTGATTTGTTTCTTTTAAGCGGGTTTTTAATTTGTCATGCGGTAGGGTGGTATATAGAGTTGAAAAATCAAAAGTTTTGATGGAGGATACCTGAGAAAAAGATCTTGATTTAAGGTTATCCAAAAGATTTTTTTAGAGTTTTTCAAAATCCACATGTGATTTATGCCACTACGCGAGTAAACAGTTTCACAATATTTTTGTTGTCCCTCTTTTACTGCAGACAGAATCTTTGTCAGGTGAATAGACAATTCTTTCGTCGAACAAGTTGATGATCCCGCTATGTACCTTTCTTTGCATGGTGTCTTATGGAGTTTAGGTATCCAATATAAATAGGGTAAATCCTCAGACTCTTTACCAGAGGGAATGCTTAAAGAGGTCATGAATGATCTGTGGTTAGCTAGGATTTCATCTTTGTCGAACGAAGTAGGTTTGTATGTGGTATTACTAGAGGTGTTGTTATTTATGCCTAATTCCTTGATTAGGCATTCGAAGTAATATGATTTACATACAAACACGATATTGTTGGAAGCCTTGTCCGCAGGAACGATAACATATTTGTCATGAAGAGAGTAAGACACTTAACAGCTTCTTGGTCTTTAAATATAGACTTAGGTCGACTATAAACTTGTTATTTCAATTATCATTTCATATATACTGATTGATACGTTTATAACGAACACAAGTTGACATACAAAAATCATGTGGGTAAATAGATGGGCATATGACTTAACGTTGTGATTACCACAAGTAATAGGAGAAATAGAGTGGTTGGAACATTTTACTTAACGAATGGCCACTAACGACAACTCTAAGCAAACCGTTCTTCATTAGGATCTGCTACCAAATGCATTTGACGTGCTAGACACTACAAGCAAGACGTGTGGTATTCTGCAAACATCAGACATGCATTGTCTCTTCATTACGATATATGGTGTATTTAATTCTTCCCAAAGAACCATCGGACACCTCTTTGAGAGAGTTTGCAATATGTAGGAAAACATAGGCACTATGTCTACATTGCTGGGTTTACTCGATGCCTTCCAATATATGTAATGCAAGTACGTCATTAAAAGTAACGACAGTGAATATGTATTATTCTAAATGTACTAGTCACCCCTTCCCTCGTGCAATAGTATTAAAACTAGCCTTTACTATGCATCACGCTGTGCTATAAATAAGTTTGAATGGATTCGTTCAACTTTGTTTCATTAAAAGAATGATCAACGTAGGTAGATGTTGTCTTAGGTATGCGCAAATATCATTTCATCCCAGACATCGGCTAGATTGCACGCTTCCTCGCGCAAACCTTGAAGAGTTTGAAGAGATATCAATAGAATCCGTAAAATGAAGGACAGACAACACAATGGCTACAAGAAAAGGATCAACGCTCTACAAAAGCGCTAAATAGAAAACTAAAGATAGAGCAACACGAACTCCACTAAAAACCGTGACTGAACTCAAGTACTTAGGAATGGTAAGCAGTTCCTGCTCCAATAGTGACACCGGTCGTGTTACTCTAGTTACAAACCCAGTTATAAGTCATGAATGTAGAAAGGACCGGCAAGTGCTTACGACAAGTAGAAGATATCCATGGTCATTTGTGACAAATATTTTCCTTAACTGTTACGATCGTCATGGTGACGATCGTACAGCTTTCAAAATGATGACTTTACGTTTGGTGTTTATACATCGTACATAAATATATTAAAGTGTAGTATATAAAAATATCGTTTTTACACTGATGACTCTTCATATTGGGTTAATTCGAAATCACATATAAGTTGGTAGTTCTTCTGGTCTGTGTTAAGACCATTATGAAAAAAGGTTTAAACAGTGATGATCATCATATTCATCAATATCAACAAAACGAAAAATCACCTCTCATCTTAACTGAACTCACTGAACCAAAAGGACCATGACATGTGACGTTAGAAATCCAGGTTGTGGCTTGGGACCACCACACAAATATTGCAGGGTTAAACCGGTTAATGGGATCCCAACACTCCTCTCTTGATAACTGGATCCCATCCCTCCTCTCTGATAACTGGATCAACCCTCCTTTCTTGATAACTGGATCAACCCTCCTCTCTGATAACTGGATCGGCCCTCCTTTCTTGATAACTGGATCAACCCTCCTCTCTGATAACTGGATCAACCCTCCTTTCTTGATAACTGGATCAACCCTCCTCTCTGATAACTGGATCCCAACCCTCTTCTCTTGATAACTGGATCCCAACCCTCTTCTCTTGATAACTGGACCAGTCCTCCTTTCTTGATAACTGGATCAACCCTCCTCTCTGATAACTGGATCCCAACTCTCTTCTCTTGATAACTGGATCCCAGCCCTTCTATCTTGATAACTGGATCCCAACCCTTCTCTCTTGATAACTGGATCCCAACCCTCTTCTCTTGATAACTGGATCCCAGCCCTTCTATCTTGATAACTGGATCCCAGCCCTCCTCTCTTGATAACTGGATCCCAGCCCTTCTATCTTGATAACTGGATTCCATCCTTCCTTTCTTGATAACTGGATCAACCCTCCTCTCTGATAACTGGATCAACCCTCCTTTCTTGATAACTGGATCAACCCTCCTCTCTGATAACTGGATCGGCCCTCCTTTCTTGATAACTGGATCAACCCTCCTCTCTGATAACTGGATCAACCCTCCTTTCTTGATAACTGGATCAACCCTCCTCTCTGATAACTGGATCCCAACCCTCTTCTCTTGATAACTGGATCCCAACCCTCTTCTCTTGATAACTGGATCAGCCCTCCTTTCTTGATAACTGGATCAACCCTCCTCTCTGATAACTGGATCCCAACCCTCTTCTCTTGATAACTGGATCCCAGCCCTTCTATCTTGATAACTGGATCCCAACCCTCTTCTCTTGATAACTGGATCCCAGCCCTTCTATCTTGATAACTGGATCCCAACCCTTCTCTCTTGATAACTGGATCCCAACCCTCTTCTCTTGATAACTGGATCCCAGCCCTTCTATCTTGATAACTGGATCCCAGCCCTCCTCTCTTGATAACTGGATCCCAGCCCTTCTATCTTGATAACTGGATTCCATCCTTCCTCTCTTGATAACTGGATCAACCCTCCTCTCTGATAACTGGATCCCATTCCTGCTCTCTTGATAACTGGATCCCAGCCCTCCTCTCTTGATAACTGGATCAACCCTCCTCTCTGATAACTGGATCAACCCTCCTCTCTTGATAACTGGATCCCAGCCCTCCCCTCTTGATAACTGGATCCCAACCCTCCTCTCTGATAACTGGATCCCAACCCTCCTCTCTGATAACTGGATCCCAGCCCTCCTCTCTGATAACTGGATCCCAGCCCTCCTCTCTGATAACTGGATCCCAACCCTCCTCTCTTGATAACTGGATCCCAGCCCTCCCCTCTTGATAACTGGATCCCAACCCTCCTCTCTGATAACTGGATCCCAGCCCTCCTCTCTGATAACTGGATCCCAGCCCTCCTCTCTTGATAACTGGATCCCAACGCCCCTCTCTGATAACTGGACCAAGCCTCCTCTCTGATAACTAGATCCCAACCCTCCTCTCTGGATAACTGGATCCCAGCCCTCCTCTCTTGATAACTGGATTCCAACCCTCCTCTCTGATAACTAGATCAACCCTCCTCTCTGATAACTAGATCAACCCTCCTCTCTTGATAACTGGATCCCAGCCCTCCTCTCTGATAACTGGATCCCAACCATCCTCTCTTGATAACTGGACCCCAGACCTCCTCTCTTGATAACTGGATCCCAACCCCCCTCTCTTGATAACTGGATCCCAACCCCCCTCTCTTGATAACTGGATCAACCCTCCTCTCTGATAACTAGATCCCAACCCTCCTCTCTCGATAACTGGATCCCAGCCCTCCTCTATTGATAACTGGATTCCAACCCTCCTCTCTGATAACTAGATCAACCCTCCTCTCTGATAACTAGATCAACCCTCCTCTCTGATAACTGGATCAACCCTCCTCTCTGATAACTAGATCCCAACCCTCCTCTCTCGATAACTGGATCCCAGCCCTCCTCTATTGATAACTGGATTCCAACCCTCCTCTCTGATAACTAGATCAACCCTCCTCTCTGATAACTAGATCAACCCTCCTCTCTGATAACTGGATCAACCCTCCTCTCTGATAACTGGATCCCAACCCTCTTCTCTTGATAACTGGATCCCAGCCCTTCTATCTTGATAACTGGATCCCAGCCCTCCTCTCTTGATAACTGGATCCCAGCCCTCCTCTCTTGATAACTGGATCAACCCTCCTCTCTGATAACTGGATCAACCCTCCTCTCTTGATAACTGGATCCCAGCCCTCCCCTCTTGATAACTGGATCCCAACCCTCCTCTCTGATAACTGGATCCCAACCCTCCTCTCTGATAACTGGATCCCAGCCCTCCTCTCTGATAACTGGATCCCAACCCTCCTCTCTTGATATCTGGATCCCAGCCCTCCCCTCTTGATAACTGGATCCCAACCCTCCTCTCTGATAACTGGATCCCAGCCCTCCTCTCTGATAACTGGATCCCAGCCCTCCTCTCTTGATAACTGGATCCCAACCCCCCTCTCTGATAACTGGACCAACCCTCCTCTCTGATAACTAGATCCCAACCCTCCTCTCTTGATAACTGGATTCCAACCCTCCTCTCTGATAACTAGATCAACCCTCCTCTCTGATAACTAGATCAACCCTCCTCTCTTGATAACTGGATCCCAGCCCTCCTCTCTGATAACTGGATCCCAACCATCCTCTCTTGATAACTGGACCCCAGACCTCCTCTCTTGATAACTGGATCCCAACCCCCCTCTCTTGATAACTGGATCAACCCTCCTCTCTGATAACTAGATCCCAACCCTCCTCTCTCGATAACTGGATCCCAGCCCTCCTCTATTGATAACTGGATTCCAACCCTCCTCTCTGATAACTAGATCAACCCTCCTCTCTGATAACTAGATCAACCCTCCTCTCTGATAACTGGATCAACCCTCCTCTCTGATAACTAGATCCCAACCCTCCTCTCTCGATAACTGGATCCCAGCCCTCCTCTATTGATAACTGGATTCCAACCCTCCTCTCTGATAACTAGATCAACCCTCCTCTCTGATAACTAGATCAACCCTCCTCTCTGATAACTGGATCAACCCTCCTCTCTGATAACTAGATCCCAACCCTCCTCTCTCGATAACTGGATCCCAGCCCTCCTCTATTGATAACTGGATTCCAACCCTCCTCTCTGATAACTAGATCAACCCTCCTCTCTGATAACTAGATCAACCCTCCTCTCTGATAACTGGATCAACCCTCCTCTCTGATAACTGGATCCCAACCCTCTTCTCTTGATAACTGGATCCCAGCCCTTCTATCTTGATAACTGGATCCCAGCCCTCCTCTCTTGATAACTGGATCCCAGCCCTCCTATCTTGATAACTGGATCCCAACCCTCCTCTCTTGATAACTGGATCCCAGCCCTCATCTCTTGATAACTGGATCCCAACCCTCCTCTCTTGATAACTGGATCCCAACCATCCTCTCTTGATAACTGGATCCCAGCCCTCCTCTATTGATAACTGGATCCCAACCCTCCTCTCTTGATAACTGGATCCCAACCCTCCTCTCTTGATAACTGGATCCCAGCCCTCCTCTCTTGATAACTGGATCCCAACCCTCCTCTCTTGGTAACTGGATCCCAACCCTCCTCTCTTGATAACTGGATCCCAGCCCTCCTCTCTTGATAACTGGATCCCAGTCCTCCTCTCTTTATTACTGGATTACAACCCTCCTCTCTTGATTACTGGATCTCAAACGGCAATGCATATATGAACACTAAAAGAAACACATACTGTCATAGAATGAAGGACAGCATATCTATGGACAGTACAGTCTCCAGGATCAATGAATCCTCTTAGTCAACTCTGTGAGAAGTGCTTGAATATACCAAAGGAGTAATCAGAATCCGTAAATCGAAGAAGAATAGACAACACAATGGTCATAAGAAAAAGGACAAAAGGACAAACACCGATCTACAAAACATACACATAAAACTAAAGATCGAGTAACACGAAACCCACTAAAAACCGGGTTGAACTCATGTGCTCCGGAAGGGTAGGTAGTTCCTGCTCCACTAGTGGCACCCGTCATGTTAATATAGTTGCAAACCGGTGATAAGTCATGAATGAGGAAAGGATCGGGAAGTGTTCACGACAAGTGGAACACATCCGTAGTTCGTGCACTAAAATTCTTTGGAAATTAAACAGTGCGCCATAGCATTTCACACCATCCTAGTGCATTCCAAGTAATAAAGGATTAGACTGGCAAGCATGAGCAGCAGAAAGACTAAATGGGAGAATATTACAAATGTTTTATAATATATATAGTAATAATGCAGCCAGTTATCTTAGTGATTTAATTCGACCAACAATTCCAAGTAAAACATTTGAACCATTCCATATTGTCAGTGACATATTATCTTTCTGCATACTGTCAATTACCTATGACTCCTTCAACTATTCGTCACTTCGAAATTTGGATTCTATTTCAATATTTAAAACTGAATAAAGAAAACAGATTCATTAAATATGACGATATTACGTGACTTAACATTGTGTTAACCCAGATTCGGTGTTTTGCTTGTTTTTTGAATTATGATTTGTTCCACTTGAATATAGTTACAGATCCACCTTATCACTGTGACACCAACCGTGAACTTCAATCATATATTCTCTGATTCTTCTAAATACATAGCTTGAAAGAATGCATTGCTACAAAGTCTCAGCTATCTGTGTTTTAGACATCAGTCGTTTGACCTGTGGTAATCCTACACTGTCAAATGAACAGAGCGCAAATATGTGACCTTAGTCGGCTTAGGCCCTTTGGTTTACTTGCTCCCAAAACGCTTTAAACTATTTGTCTTTTCAACATGTCGACTTTGAGCGTACCCGATGAAGATTATTTCAGAACGCGGCCGCACTAAATTAGATATCTGCGTGTTTATCACTGGGTCGATACCTCAGCTGGTAGACTATTGTTCTCCGAGGGCATCATCCGCCCAGTAGTCAGTGTTTCTGTACTGACACTGTGTATTATATATCTACGTGTTTATCACTGGGTCGATACCTCAGCTGGTAGACTATTAGTCCCCGAGGGCATCATCCGCCCAATAGTCAGTGTTTCAGTACTGACACTGTGTATTAGATATCTACGTGTTTATCACTGGGTCGATACCTCAGATGGTAGACTATTGTTCTTCGAGGGCATCATCCGCCCAGTAGTCAGTGTTTCTGTACTGACACTGTGTTATATATATATACTTGTTTATCACTGGGTCGATACCTCAGCTGGTAGACTATTGGTCTCCGAGGGCATCATCCGGCCAGTAGTCAGTGTTTCTGTACTGACACTGTATTATATATCTGCGTGTTTATCACTGGGTCGATACCTCAGCTGGTAGACCATTAGTCTCCGAGGGCATCATCCGCCCAGTAGTCAGTGTTTCTGTACTGACACTGTGTATTAGATATCTGCGTGTTTATCACTGGGTCGATACCTCAGCTGGTAGACTATTGTTCTCCGAGGGCATCATCCGCCCAGTAGTCAGTGTTTCTGTACTGACACTGTATTATATATCTGCGTGTTTATCACTGGGTCGATACCTCAGCTGGTAGACCATTAGTCTCCGAGGGCATCATCCGCCCAGTAGTCAGTGTTTCTGTACTGACACTGTGTATTAGATATCTGCGTGTTTATCAC
Source organism: Bathymodiolus brooksi (assembly GCA_963680875.1). Taxonomy (NCBI): domain Eukaryota; kingdom Metazoa; phylum Mollusca; class Bivalvia; order Mytilida; family Modiolidae; genus Bathymodiolus; species Bathymodiolus brooksi. Next base: position 151,536,159 of record OY804575.1, read on the forward strand.
TGGGTCGATACCACAGCTGGTAGACTATTGGTCTCCGAGGGCATCATCCGCCCAGTAGTCAGTGTTTCTGTACTGACACTGTGTATTATATATCTACGTGTTTATCACTGGGTCAATACCTCAGCTGGTAGACTATTGGTCTCCGAGGGCATCATCCGCCCAGTAGTCAGTGTGTCTGTACTGACACTGTGTATTAGATATCTACGTGTATATCACTGGTTCGATACCTCAGCTGGTAGACTACTAGTCTCCGAGGGCATCATCCGCCCAGTAGTCAGTGTTTCTGTACTAACACTGTGTATTAGATATCTGCGTGGTTATCACTGGGTCGATACCTCAGCTGGTAGAATATTGGTCTCTGAGGGCATCATCCGCCCAGTAGTCAGTGTTTCTGTACTGATACTGTGTATTATATATCTACGTGTATATCACTGGGTCGATACCTCAGCTGGTAGACTATTGGTCTCCGAGGGTATCATCCGCCCAGTAGTCAGTGTTTCTGTACTGACACTGTGTATTATATATCTACGTGTTTATCACTGGGTCGATACCTCAGCTGGTAGACTACTGGTCTCCGAGGGCATCATCCGGCCAGTAGTCAGTGTTTCTGTACTGACACTGTATATTAGATATCTGCGTGTTTATCACTGGGTCGATACCTCAGCTGGTAGACTATTGTTCTCCGAGGGCATCATCCGCACAGTAGTCAGTGTTTCTGTACTGATACTGTGTATTATATATCTACGTGTATTCACTGGGTCGATATCTCAGCTGGTAGACTATTAGTCCCCGAGGGCATCATCCGCCCAGTAGTCAGTGTTTCAGTACTGACACTGTGTATTATATTTCTACGTGTTTATAACTGGGTCGATACCTCAGCTGGTAGACTATTAGTCCCCGAGGGCATCATCCGCCCAGTAGTCAGTGTTTCTGTACTGACACTGTGTATTATATATCTACGTGTTTATCACTGGGTCGATACCTCAGCTGGTAGACGATTGGTCTCCGAGGGCATCATCCGCCCAGTAGTCAGTGATTCTGTACTGACACTGTGTATTAGATATCTGCGTGTTTATCACTGGGTCGATACCTGAGCTGGTAGACTATTGGTCTCCGAGGGCATCATCCGCCCAGTAGTCAGTGTTTCTGTACTGACACTGTGTATTAGATATCTACGTGTTTATCACTGGGTCGATACCTCAGCTGGTAGACTATTGGTCTCCGAGGGCATCATCCGCCCAGTAGTCAATGTTTCTGTACTGACACTGTGTATTTGATATCTGCGTGTTTATCACTGGGTCGATACCTCAGCTGGTAGACTATTGGTCTCTGAGGGCATCATCCGCCCAGTAGTCAGTGTTTCTGTACTGACACTGTGTATTAGATATCTACGTGTTTATCACTGGGTCGATACCTCAGCTGGTAGACTATTGGTCTCCGAGGGCATCATCCGCCCAGTAGTCAATGTTTCTGTACTGACACTGTGTATTAGATATCTGCGTGTTTATCACTGGGTCGATACCTCAGCTGGTAGACTATTGGTCTCTGAGGGCATCATCCGCCCAGTAGTCAGTGTTTCTGTACTGACACTGTGTATTATATATCTGCGTGTTTATCACTGGGTCGATACCTCAGCTGGTAGACTATTCGTCTCCGAGGACATCATCCGCCCAGCAGTCAGTGTTTCTGTACTGACACTGTGTACTAGATATCTGCGTGTTTATCACTGGGTCGATACCTCAGCTGGTAGACTATTGGTCTCCGAGGGCATCATCCGCCCAGTAGTCAGTGTTTCTGTACTGACACTGTGTATTATATATCTACGTGTATATCACTGGGTCGACCCCTCAGCTGGTAGACTATTGGTCTCCGAGGGCATCATCCGCCCAGTAGTCAGTGTTTGTGTACTGACATTGTGTATTATATATCTACGTGTTTATCACTGGGTCGATACCTCAGCTGGTAGACTATTGGTCTCCGAGGGCATCATCCGCCCAGTAGTCAGTGTTTCTGTACTGACACTGTGTATTATATATCTACGTGTTTATCACTGGGTCGATACCTCAGCTGGTAGACTATTGGTCTCCGAGGGCATCATCCGCCCAGTAGTCAGTGTTTCTGTACTGACATTATGTATTAGATATCTACGTGTTTATCACTGGGTCGATACCTCAGCTGGTAGACTATTGGTCTCCGAGGGCATCATCCGCCCAGTAGTCAGTGTTTCTGTACTGACACTGTGTATTAGAAATGTACGTGTTTATCACTGGGTCGATACCTCAGCTGGTAGACTATTGGTCTCCGAGGGCATCATCCGCCCAGTAGTCAGTGTTTCTGTACTGACACTGTAAATTAGATATCTACGTGTTTATCACTGGGTCGATACCTCAGCTGGTAGACTATTGGTCTCCGAGGGCATCATCCGGCCAGTAGTCAGTGTTTCTGTACTGACACTGTATATTAGATATCTGCGTGTTTATCACTGGGTCGATACCTCAGCTGGTAGACTATTGTTCTCCGAGGGCATCATCCGCCCAGTAGTCAGTGTTTCTGTACTGAAACTGTGTATTATATATCTACGTGTTTATCACTGGGTCGATACCTCAGCTGGTAGACTATTGGTCTCCGAGGGCATCATCCGCCCAGTAGTCAGTGTTTCTGTACTGATACTGTGTATTATATATCTACGTGTATATCACTGGGTCAATACCTCAGCTGGTAGACTATTGGTCTCCTAGGGTATCATCCGCACAGTAGTCAGTGTTTCTGTACTGACACTGTGTATTATATATCTACGTGTTTATCACTGGGTCGACACCTCAGCTGGTAGACTATTGGTCTCCGAGGGCATCATCCGTCCAGTAGTCAGTGTTTCTGTACTGACATTGTGTATTATATATCTACGTGTTTATCACTGGGTCGATACCTCAGCTGGTAGACTATTGGTCTCCGAGGGCATCATCCGCCCAGTAGTCAGTGTTTCCGTACTGACACTGTGTATTAGATATCTACGTGTTTATCACTGGGTCGATACCTCAGCTGGTAGACTATTGGTCTCCGAGGGCATCATCCGCCCAGTAGTCAATGTTTCTGTACTGACACTGTGTATTTGATATCTGCGTGTTTATCACTGGGTCGATACCTCAGCTGGTAGACTATTGGTCTCTGAGGGCATCATCCGCCCAGTAGTCAGTGTTTCTGTACTGACACTGTGTATTAGATATCTACGTGTTTATCACTGGGTCGATACCTCAGCTGGTAGACTATTGGTCTCCGAGGGCATCATCCGCCCAGTAGTCAATGTTTCTGTACTGACACTGTGTATTAGATATCTGCGTGTTTATCACTGGGTCGATACCTCAGCTGGTAGACTATTGGTCTCTGAGGGCATCATCCGCCCAGTAGTCAGTGTTTCTGTACTGACACTGTGTATTATATATCTGCGTGTTTATCACTGGGTCGATACCTCAGCTGGTAGACTATTCGTCTCCGAGGACATCATCCGCCCAGCAGTCAGTGTTTCTGTACTGACACTGTGTACTAGATATCTGCGTGTTTATCACTGGGTCGATACCTCAGCTGGTAGACTATTGGTCTCCGAGGGCATCATCCGCCCAGTAGTCAGTGTTTCTGTACTGACACTGTGTATTATATATCTACGTGTATATCACTGGGTCGACACCTCAGCTGGTAGACTATTGGTCTCCGAGGGCATCATCCGCCCAGTAGTCAGTGTTTGTGTACTGACATTGTGTATTATATATCTACGTGTTTATCACTGGGTCGATACCTCAGCTGGTAGACTATTGGTCTCCGAGGGCATCATCCGCCCAGTAGTCAGTGTTTCTGTACTGACACTGTGTATTATATATCTACGTGTTTATCACTGGGTCGATACCTCAGCTGGTAGACTATTGGTCTCCGAGGGCATCATCCGCCCAGTAGTCAGTGTTTCTGTACTGACATTATGTATTAGATATCTACGTGTTTATCACTGGGTCGATACCTCAGCTGGTAGACTATTGGTCTCCGAGGGCATCATCCGCCCAGTAGTCAGTGTTTCTGTACTGACACTGTGTATTAGAAATGTACGTGTTTATCACTGGGTCGATACCTCAGCTGGTAGACTATTGGTCTCCGAGGGCATCATCCGCCCAGTAGTCAGTGTTTCTGTACTGACACTGTAAATTAGATATCTACGTGTTTATCACTGGGTCGATACCTCAGCTGGTAGACTATTGGTCTCCGAGGGCATCATCCGGCCAGTAGTCAGTGTTTCTGTACTGACACTGTATATTAGATATCTGCGTGTTTATCACTGGGTCGATACCTCAGCTGGTAGACTATTGTTCTCCGAGGGCATCATCCGCCCAGTAGTCAGTGTTTCTGTACTGAAACTGTGTATTATATATCTACGTGTTTATCACTGGGTCGATACCTCAGCTGGTAGACTATTGGTCTCCGAGGGCATCATCCGCCCAGTAGTCAGTGTTTCTGTACTGATACTGTGTATTATATATCTACGTGTATATCACTGGGTCAATACCTCAGCTGGTAGACTATTGGTCTCCTAGGGTATCATCCGCACAGTAGTCAGTGTTTCTGTACTGACACTGTGTATTATATATCTACGTGTTTATCACTGGGTCGACACCTCAGCTGGTAGACTATTGGTCTCCGAGGGCATCATCCGTCCAGTAGTCAGTGTTTCTGTACTGACATTGTGTATTATATATCTACGTGTTTATCACTGGGTCGATACCTCAGCTGGTAGACTATTGGTCTCCGAGGGCATCATCCGCCCAGTAGTCAGTGTTTCCGTACTGACACTGTGTATTAGATATCTACGTGTTTATCACTGGGTCGATACCTCAGCTGGTAGACTATTGGTCTCCGAGGGCATCATCCGCCCAGTAGTCAGTGTTTCTGTACTGACACTGTGTATTATATATCTACGTGTATATCACTGGGTCGATATCTCAGCTGGTAGACTATTAGTCTCCGAGGGCATCATCCGCCCAGTAGTCAGTGTTTCAGTACTGACACTGTGTATTATATATCTACTTGTTTATCACTGGGTCGATACCTCAGCTGGTAGACTATTGGTCTCCGAGGGCATCATCCGCCCAGTTGTCAGTGTTTCTGTACTGACACTGTGTATTATATATCTACGTGTTTATCACTGGGTCGATACCTCAGCTGGTAGACTATTGGTCTCCGAGGGCATCATTCACCCAGTAGTCAGTTTTTAGGTACTGGTATGGTTTATTAGATATATACGTGTTTATTACTATCACTGGGTCGATACCTCAACTGGTAGACTATTGGTCTCCGAGGGCATCATCCGCCGAGTAGTCAGTGTTTCTGTACTGACACTGTGTATTATATATCTGCGTGTATATCACTGGGTCGATACCTCAGCTGGTAGACTATTAGTCCCCGAGGGCATCATCCGCCCAGTAGTCAGTGTTTCTGTACTGACACTGTGTATTAGATATCTACGTGTTTATCACTGGGTCGATACCTCAGCTGGTAGACTATTGGTCTCCGAGGGCATCATCCGCCCAGTAGTCAATGTTTCTGTACTGACACTGTGTATTAGATATCTGCGTGTTTATCACTGGGTCGATACCTCAGCTGGTCGACTATTGGTCTCCGAGGGCATCATCCGCCCAGTAGTCAGTGTTTCTGTACTGACACTGTGTATTAGATATCTACGTGTTTATCACTGGGTCGATACCTCAGCTGGTAGACTACTGGTCTCCGAGGGCATCATCCGCCCAGTAGTCAGTGTTTCTGTACTGACACTGTGTATTATATATCTGCGTGTTTATCACTGGGTCGATACCTCAGCTGGTAGACTATTGGTCTCCGAGGACATCATCCGCCCAGCAGTCAGTGTTTCTGTACTGACACTGTGTACTAGATATCTGCGTGTTTATCACTGGGTCGATACCTCAGCTGGTAGATTATTGGTCTCCGAGGGCATCATCCGCCCAGTAGTCAGTGTTTCTGTACTGACACTGTGTATTATATATCTACGTGTATATCACTGGGTCGATACCTCAGCTGGTAGACTATTGGTCTCCGAGGGCATCATCCGCCCAGTAGTCAGTGTTTGTGTACTGACATTGTGTATTATATATCTACGTGTTTATCACTGGGTCGATACCTCAGCTGGTAGACTATTGGTCTCCGAGGGCATCATCCGCCCAGTAGTCAGTGTTTCTGTATTGACACTGTGTATTATATATCTACGTGTTTATCACTGGGTAGATACCTCGCTGGTAGACTATTGGTCCCCGAGGGCATCATCCGCCCAGTAGTCAGTGTTTCTGTACTGACACTATGTATTAGATATCTACGTGTTTATCACTGGGTCGATACCTCAGCTGGTAGACTATTGGTCTCCGAGGGCATCATCCGCCCAGTAGTCAGTGTTTCTGTACTGACACTGTGTATTAGAAATCTACGTGTTTATCACTGGGTCGATACCTCAGCTGGTAGACTATTGGTCTCCGAGGGCATCATCCGCCCAGTAGTCAGTGTTTCTGTACTGACACTGTGTATTATATATCTACGTGTATATCACTGGGTCGATATCTCAGCTGGTAGACTATTAGTCTCCGAGGGCATCATCCGCCCAGTAGTCAGTGTTTCAGTACTGACACTGTGTATTATATATCTACTTGTTTATCACTGGGTCGATACCTCAGCTGGTAGACTATTGGTCTCCGAGGGCATCATCCGCCCAGTTGTCAGTGTTTCTGTACTGACACTGTGTATTATATATCTACGTGTTTATCACTGGGTCGATACCTCAGCTGGTAGACTATTGGTCTCCGAGGGCATCATTCACCCAGTAGTCAGTTTTTAGGTACTGGTATGGTTTATTATATATCTACGTGTTTATCACTGGGTCGATACCTCAGCTGGTAGACTATTGGTCTCCGAGGGCATCATCCGCCCAGTAGTCAGTGTTTCTGTATTGACACTGTGTATTATATATCTACGTGTTTATCACTGGGTAGATACCTCGCTGGTAGACTATTGGTCCCCGAGGGCATCATCCGCCCAGTAGTCAGTGTTTCTGTACTGACACTATGTATTAGATATCTACGTGTTTATCACTGGGTCGATACCTCAGCTGGTAGACTATTGGTCTCCGAGGGCATCATCCGCCCAGTAGTCAGTGTTTCTGTACTGACACTGTGTATTAGAAATCTACGTGTTTATCACTGGGTCGATACCTCAGCTGGTAGACTATTGGTCTCCGAGGGCATCATCCGCCCAGTAGTCAGTGTTTCTGTACTGACACTGTGTATTATATATCTACGTGTATATCACTGGGTCGATATCTCAGCTGGTAGACTATTAGTCTCCGAGGGCATCATCCGCCCAGTAGTCAGTGTTTCAGTACTGACACTGTGTATTATATATCTACTTGTTTATCACTGGGTCGATACCTCAGTTGGTAGACTATTGGTCTCCGAGGGCATCATCCGCCCAGTTGTCAGTGTTTCTGTACTGACACTGTGTATTATATATCTACGTGTTTATCACTGGGTCGATACCTCAGCTGGTAGACTATTGGTCTCCGAGGGCATCATTCGCCCAGTAGTCAGTGTTGAGGTACTGGTATGGTTTATTAGATATATACGTGTTTATTACTATCACTGGGTCGATACCTCAGCTGGTAGACTATTGGTCTCCGAGGGCATCATCCGCCGAGTAGTCAGTGTTTCTGTACTGACACTGTGTATTATATATCTACGTGTATATCACTGGGTCGATACCTCAGCTGGTAGACTATTAGTCCCCGAGGGCATCATCCGCCCAGTAGTCAGTGTTTCTGTACTGACACTGTGTATTAGATATCTACGTGTTTATCACTGGGTCGATACCTCAGCTGGTAGACTATTGGTCTCCGAGGGCATCATGCGCCCAGTAGTCAATGTTTCTGTACTGACACTGTGTATTAGATATCTGCGTGTTTATCACTGGGTCGATACCTCAGCTGGTAGACTATTGGTCTCCGAGGGCATCATCCGCCCAGTAGTCAGTGTTTCTGTACTGACACTGTGTATTAGATATCTACGTGTTTATCACTGGGTCGATACCTCAGCTGGTAGACTATTGGTCTCCGAGGGCATCATCCGCCCAGTAGTCAGTGTTTCTGTACTGACACTGTGTATTATATATCTGCGTGTTTATCACTGGGTCGATACCTCAGCTGGTAGACTATTGGGTTCCGAGGACATCATCCGCCCAGCAGTCAGTGTTTCTGTACTGACACTGTGTACTAGATATCTGCGTGTTTATCACTGGGTCGATACCTCAGCTGGTAGACTATTGGTCTCCGAGGGCATCATCCGCCCAGTAGTCAGTGTTTCTGTACTGACACTGTGTATTATATATCTACGTGTATATCACTGGGTAGACACCTCAGCTGGTAGACTATTGGTCTCCGAGGGCATCATCCGCCCAGTAGTCAGTGTTTGTGTACTGACATTGTGTATTATATATCTACGTGTTTATCACTGGGTCGATACCTCAGCTGGTAGACTATTGGTCTCCGAGGGCATCATCCGCCCAGTAGTCAGTGTTTCTGTATTGACACTGTGTATTATATATCTACGTGTTTATCACTGGGTCGATACCTCAGCTGGTAGACTATTGGTCTCCGAGGGCATCATCCGCCCAGTAGTCAGTGTTTCTGTACTGACACTGTGTATTATATATCTACTTGTTTATCACTGGGTCGATACCTCAGCTGGTAGACTATTGGTCTCCGAGGGCATCATCCGCCCAGTAGTCAGTGTTTCTGTACTGACACTGTGTATTAGATATCTACGTGTTTATCACTGGGTCGATACCTCAGCTGGTAGACTATTGGTCTCCGAGGGCATCATCCGGCCAGTAGTCAGTGTTTCTGTACTGACACTGTATATTAGATATTAGCGTGTTTATCACTGGGTCGATACTTCAGCTGGTAGACTATTGGTCTCCGAGGGCATCATCCGCCCAGTAGTCAGTGTTTCTGTACTGAGACTGTGTATTATATATCTACGTGTATATCACTGGGTCGATACCTCAGCTGGTAGACTATTGGTCTCCGAGGGTATCATCCGCCCAGTAGTCAGTGTTTCTGTACTGACACTGTGTATTATATATCTACGTGTTTATCACTGGGTCGACACCTCAGCTGGTAGACTATTGGTCTCCGAGGGCATCATCCGCCCAGTAGTCAGTGTTTCTGTACTGACATTGTGTATTATATATCTACGTGTTTATCACTGGGTCGATACCTCAGCTGGTAGACTATTGGCCTCCGAGGGCATCATCCGCCCAGTAGTCAGTGTTTCTGTACTGACACTGTGTATTATATATCTACGTGTTTATCACTGGGTCGATACCTCAGCTGGTAGACTACTGGTCTTCGAGGGCATCATCCGCCCAGTAGTCAGTGTTTCTGTACTGACACTGTGTATTAGATATCTGCGTGTTTATCACTGGGTCGATACCTCAGCTGGTAGACTATTGGTCTTCGAGGGCATCATCCGCCCAGTAGTCAGTGTTTCTGTACTGACACTGTGTATTAGATATCTGCGTGTTTATCACTGGGTCGATACCTCAGCTGGTAGACTATTGGTCTCCGAGGGCATCATCCGCCCAGTAGTCAGTGTTTCTGTACTGACACTGTGTATTATATATCTACGTGTATATCACTGGGTCGATATCTCAGCTGGTAGACTATTGGTCTCCGAGGGCATCATCCGCCCAGTAGTCAGTGTTTCAGTACTGACACTGTGTATTATATATCTACTTGTTTATCACTAGGTCGATACCTCAGCTGGTAGAAAATTGGTCTCCGAGGGCATCATCCGCCCAGTTGTCAGTGTTTCTGTACTGAAACTGTGTATTATATATCTACTTGTTTATCACTGCGTCGATACCTCAGCTGGTAGACTATTGGTCTCCGAGGGCATCATTCGCCCAGTAGTCAGTGTTTAGGTACTGGTATGGTTTATTAGATATATACGTGTTTATTACTATCACTGGGTCGATACCTCAGCGGGTAGACTATTAGTCTCCGAGGGCATCATCCGCCCAGTAGTCAGTGTTTCTGTACTGACACTGTGTATTATATTTCTGCGTGTTTATCACTGGGTCGATACATCAGCTGGTAGACTATTAGTCCCCGAGGGCATCATCCGCCCAGTAGTCAGTGTTTCTGTACTGACACTGTGTATTATATATCTACGTGTTTATCACTGGGTTGATACCTCAGCTGGTAGACTATTGGTCTCCGAGGGCATCATCCGCCCAGTAGTCAGTGTTTCTGTACTGACACTGTGTATTATATATCTACTTGTTTATCACTGGGTCGATACCTCAGCTGGTAGACTAATGGTCTCCGAGGGCATCATCCGCCCAGTAGTCAGTGTTTTCGTACTGACACTGTGTATTATATATCTACGTGTTTATCACTGGGTCGATACCTCAGCTGGTAGACTATTGGTCTCCGAGGACATCATTCGCCCAGTAGTCAGTGTTTAGGTACTGGTATGGTTTATTAGATATATACGTGTTTATTACTATCACTGGGACGATACCTCAGCTGGTAGACTATTGGTCTCCGAGGGCATCATCCGCCCAGTAGTCAGTGTTTCAGTACTGACACTTCGTATTATATTTCTACGTGTTTATCACTGGGTCAATACCTCAGCTGGTAGACTATTGGTCTCCGAGGGCATCATCCGCCCAGTAGTCAGTGTTTCTGTACTGACATTGTGTATTATATATCTACGTGTTTATCACTGGGTCGATACCTCAGCTGGTAGACTATTAGTCCCCGAGGGCATCATCCGCCCAGTAGTCAGTGTTTCTGTACTGACACTGTGTATTATATATCTACGTGTTTATCACTGAGTCGATACCTCAGCTGGTAGACTATTGGTCTCCGAGGGCATCATCCGCCCAGTAGTCAGTGTTTCTGTACTGACACTGTGTATTATATATCTACTTGTTTATCACTGGGTCGATACCTCAGCTGGTAGACTAATGGTCTCCGAGGGCATCATCCGCCCAGTTGTCAGTGTTTCTGTACTGACACTGTGTATTATATATCTACGTGTTTATCACTGGGTCGATACCTCAGTTGGTAGACTATTGGTCTCCGAGGGCATCATCCGCCCAGTAGTCAGTGTTTCTGTACTGATACTGTGTATTATATATCTACGTGTATATCACTGGGTCGATACCTCAGCTAGTAGACTATTGGTCTCCGAGGGTATCATCCGCCCAGAAGTCAGTGTTTCTGTACTGACACTGTGTATTATATATCTACGTGTTTATCACTGTGTCGACACCTCAGCTGGTAGACTATTGGTCTCCGAGGGCATCATTCGCCCAGTAGTCAGTGTTTAGGTACTGGTATGGTTTATTAGATATATACGTGTTTATTACTATCACTGGGTCGATACCTCAGCGGGTAGACTATTAGTCTCCGAGGGCATCATCCGCCCAGTAGTCAGTGTTTCAGTACTGACACTGTGTATTATATTTCTACGTGTTTATCACTGGGTCGATACATCAGCTGGTAGACTATTAGTCCCCGAGGACATATTCCGCCCAGTAGTCAGTGTTTCTGTACTGACACTGTGTATTATATATCTACGTGTTTATCACTGGGTCGATACCTCAGCTGGTAGACTATTGGTCTCCGAGGGCATCATCCGCCCAGTAGTCAGTGTTTCTGTACTGACACTGTGTATTATATATCTACTTGTTTATCACTGGGTCGATACCTCAGCTGGTAGACTAATGGTCTCCGAGGGCATCATCCGCCCAGTAGTCAGTGTTTCCGTACTGACACTGTGTATTATATATCTACGTGTTTATCACTGGGTCGATACCTCAGCTGGTAGACTATTGGTCTCCGAGGACATCATTCGCCCAGTAGTCATTGTTTAGGTACTGGTATGGTTTATTAGATATATACGTGTTTATTACTATCACAGGGACGATACCTCAGCTGGTAGACTATTGGTCTCCGAGGGCATCATCCGCCCAGTAGTCAGTGTTTCAGTACTGACACTTCGTATTATATTTCTACGTGTTTATCACTGGGTCAATACCCCAGCTGGTAGACTATTGGTCTCCGAGGGCATCATCCGCCCAGTAGTCAGTGTTTCTGTACTGACATTGTGTATTATATATCTACGTGTTTATCACTGGGTCGATACCTCAGCTGGTAGACTATTAGTCCCCGAGGGCATCATCCGCCCAGTAGTCAGTGTTTCTGTACTGACACTGTGTATTATATATCTACGTGTTTATCACTGAGTCGATACCTCAGCTGGTAGACTATTGGTCTCCGAGGGCATCATCCGCCCAGTAGTCAGTGTTTCTGTACTGATACTGTGTATTATATATCTACTTGTTTATCACTGGGTCGATACCTCAGCTGGTAGACTAATGGTCTCCGAGGGCATCATCCGCCCAGTTGTCAGTGTTTCTGTACTGACACTGTGTATTATATATCTACGTGTTTATCACTGGGTCGATACCTCAGCTGGTAGACTATTGGTCTCCGAGGGCATCATCCGCCCAGTAGTCAGTGTTTCTGTACTGATACTGTGTATTATATATCTACGTGTATATCACTGGGTCGATACCTCAGCTAGTAGACTATTGGTCTCCGAGGGTATCATCCACCCAGAAGTCAGTGTTTCTGTACTGACACTGTGTATTATATATCTACGTGTTTATCACTGTGTCGACACCTCAGCTGGTAGACTATTGATCTCCGAGGGCATCATCAGCCCAGTAGTCAGTGTTTCTGTACTGACATTGTGTATTATATATCTACGTGTTTATCACTGGGTCGATACCTCAGCTGGTAGACTATTGGTCTCTGAGGGCATCATCCGCCCAGTAGTCAGTGTTTCTGTACTGACACTGTGTATTATATATCTACGTGTTTATCACTGGGTCGATACCTCAGCTGGTAGACTACTGGTCTCCGAAGGCATCATCCGCCCAGTAGTCAGTGTTTCTGTACTGACACTGTGTATCAGATATCTGCGTGTTTATCACTGGGTCGATACCTCAGCTGGTAGACTATTGGTCTCCGAGGGCATCATCCGCCCAGTAGTCAGTGTTTCTGTACTGACACTGTGTATTAGATATCTACGTGTTTATCACTGGGTCGATACCTCAGCTGGTAGACTATTGGTCTCCGAGGGCATCATCCGCCCAGTAGTCAGTGTTTCTGTACTGACACTGTGTATTATATATCTACGTGTTTATCACTGGGTCGACACCTCAGCGGTAGACTATTGGTCTCCGAGGGCATCATCCGGCCAGTAGTCAGTGTTTCTGTACTGACACTGTGTATTAGATATCTGCGTGTTTATCACTGGGTCGATACCTCAGCTGGTAGACTATTGGTCTCCGAGGGCATCATCCGCCCAGTAGTCAGTATTTGTGCACTGACACTGTGTATTAGATATCCACGTGTTTATCACTGGGTCGATACCTCAGCTGGTAGACTATTGGTCTCCGAGGACATCATCCGCCCAGTAGTCAGTGTTTCTGTACTGACACTGTGTATTATATATCTACGTGTTTATCACTGGGTCGATACCTCAGCTGGTAGACTATTGGTCTCCGAGGGCATCATCCGCCCAGTAGTCAGTGTTTCTGTACTGACACTGTGTATTAGATATCTACGTGTTTATAACTGGGTCGATACCTCAGCTGGTAGACTACTGGTCTCCGAGGGCATCATCCGCCCAGTAGTCAGTGTTTCTGTACTGACACTGTGTATTAGATATCTGCGTGTTTATCACTGGGTCGATACCTCAGCTGGTAGACTATTGGTCTCCGAGGGCATCATCCGCCCAGTAGTCAGTGTTTCTGTACTGACAGTGTGTATTATATATCTACGTGTTTATCACTGGGTCGATACCTCAGCTGGTAGACTATTGGTCCCCGAGGGAATCATCCTCCCAGTAGTCAGTGTTTCCGTACTGACACTGTGTATTATATATCTACGTGTTTATCACTGGGTCGATACCTCAGCTTGTAGACTATTGGTCTCCGAGGACATCATCCGCCCAGTAGTCAGTGTTTCTGTACTGACACTGTGTATTAGATATCTAGGTGTTTATCACTGGGTCGATACCTCAGCTGGTAGACTATTGGTCTCCGAGGGCATCATCCGCCCAGTAGTCAGTGTTTCTGTACTGACACTGTGTATTATATATCTACGTGTTTATCACTGGGTCGATACCTCAGCTGGTAGACTATTGGTCTCCGAGGGCATCATCCGCCCAGTAGTCAGTGTTTCCGTACTGATACTGTGTATTATATATCTGCGTGTTTATCACTGGGTCGATACCTCAGCTGGTAGACTATTGGTCTCCGAGGGCATCATCCGCCCAGTAGTCAGTATTTCTGTACTGATACTGTGTATTATATATCTACGTGTTTATCACTGGGTCGATACCTCAGCTGGTAGACTACTGGTCTCCGAGGGCATCATCCGCCCAGTAGTCAGTGTTTCTGTACTGACACTGTGTATTAGATATCTGCGTGTTTATCACTGGGTCGATACCTCAGCTGGTAGACCATTGGTCTCCGAGTGCATCATCCGCCCAGTAGTCAGTGTTTGTGTACTGACACTGTGTATTAGATATCTACGTGTTTATCACTGGGTCGATACCTCAGCTGGTAGACTATTGGTCTCCGAGGGCATCATCCGCCCAGTAGTCAGTGTTTCTGTACTGACACTGTGTATTAGATATCTACGTGTTTATCACTGGGTCGATACCTCAGCTGGTAGACTATTGGTCTCCGAGGGCATCATCCGCCCAGTAGTCAGTGTTTCTGTACTGACACTGTGTATTAGATATCTACGTGTTTATAACTGGGTCGATACCTCAGCTGGTAGACTATTGGTCTCCGAGGGCATCATCCGGCCAGTAGTCAGTGTTTAGGTACTGGTATGGTTTATTAGATATATACGTGTTTATTACTATCACTGGGTCGATACCTCAGCTGGTAGACTATTGGTCTCCGAGGGCATCATCCGCCCAGTAGTCAGTGTTTCTGTACTGACACTGTGTATTAGATATCTACGTGTATATCACTGGGTCGATACCTCAGCTGGTAGACTATTGGTCTCCGAGGGTATCATCCGCCCAGTAGTCAGTGTTTCTGTACTGACACTGTGTATTATATATCCACGTGTTTATCACTGGGTCGACACCTCAGCTGGTAGACTATTGGTCTCCGAGGGCATCATCCGCCCAGTAGTCAGTGTTTCTGTACTGACATTGTGTATTATATATCTACGTGTTTATCACTGGGTCGATACCTCAGCTGGTAGACTATTGGTCTCCAAGGGCATCATCCGCCCAGTAGTCAGTGTTTCTGTACTGACACTGTGTATTATATATCTACGTGTTTATCACTGGATCGATACCTCAGCTGGTAGACTACTGGTCTCCGAGGGCATCATCCGCCCAATAGTCAGTGTTTCTGTACTGACACTGTGTATTAGATATCTGCGTGTTTATCACTGGGTCGATACCTCAGCTGGTAGACTATTGGTCTTCGAGGGCATCATCCGCCCAGTAGTCAGTGTTTCTGTACTGACACTGTGTATTAGATATCTGCGTGTTTATCACTGGGTCGATACCTCAGCTGGTAGACTATTGGTCTCCGAGGGCATCATCCGCCCAGTAGTCAGTGTTTCTGTACTGACAGTGTGTATTATATATCTACGTGTTTATCACTGGGTCGATACCACAGCTGGTAGACTATTGGTCCCCGAGGGCATCATCCTCCCAGTAGTCAGTGTTTCCGTACTGACACTGTGTATTATATATCTACGTGTTTATCACTGGGTCGATACCTCAGCTGGTAGACTATTGGTCTCCGAGGAAATCATCCGCCCAGTAGTCAGTGTTTCTGTACTGACACTGTGTATTAGATATCTACGTGTTTATCACTGGGTCGATACCTCAGCTGGTAGACTATTGGTCTCCGAGGGCATCATCCGCCCAGTAGTCAGTGTTTCTGTACTGACACTGTGTATTATATATCTACGTGTTTATCACTGGGTCGATACCTCAGCTGGTAGACTATTGGTCTCCGAGGGCATCATCGGCCCAGTAGTCAGTGTTTCTGTACTGATACTATGTATTATATATCTACGTGTTTATCACTGGGTCGATAACTCAGCTGGTAGACTATTGGTCTCCGAGGGCATCATCCGCCCAGTAGTCAGTATTTCTGTACTGATACTGTGTATTATATATCTACGTGTTTATCACTGGGTCGATACCTCAGCTGGTAGACTATTGGTCTCCGAGGGCATCATCCGCCCAGTAGTCAGTGTTTCTGTACTGACACTGTGTATTAGATATCTACGTGTTTATCACTGGGTCGATACCTCAGCTGGTAGACTATTGGTCTCCGAGGACATCATCCGCCCAGTAGTCAGTGTTTCTGTACTGACACTGTGTATTAGATATCTACGTGTTTATCACTGGGTCGATACCTAAGCTGGTAGACTATTGGTCTCCGAGGGCATCATCCGCCCAGTAGTCAGTGTTTCTGTACTGACAGTGTGTATTATATATCTACGTGTTTATCACTGGGTCGATACCTCAGCTGGTAGACTATTGGTCTCCGAGGGCATCATCCGCCCAGTAGTCAGTGTTTGTGTACTGACACTGTGTATTAGATATCTACGTGTTTATCACTGGGTCGATACCTCAGCTGGTAGACTATTGGTCTCCGAGGGCATCATCCGCCCAGTAGTCAGTGTTTCTGTACTGACACTGTGTATTAGATATCTACGTGTTTATCACTGGGTCGATACCTCAGCTGGTAGACTATTGGTCTCCGAGGGCATCATCCGCCCAGTAGTCAGTGTTTCTGTACTGACACTGTGTATTAGATATCTACGTGTTTATAACTGGGTCGATACCTCAGCTGGTAGACTATTGGTCTCCGAGGGCATCATCCGGCCAGTAGTCAGTGTTTCTGTACTGACACTGTGTATTATATATCTGTGTGTTTATCACTGGGTCGATGCCTCAGTTGGTAGACTATTGGTCTCCGAGGGCATCATCCGCCCAGTAGTCAGTGTTTCTGTACTGACACTGTGTATTATATATCTACGTGTTTATCACTGGGTCGATACCTCAGCTGGTAGACTATTGGTCTCCGAGGGCATCATCCGCCCAGTAGTCAGTGTTTCTGTACTGACACTGTGTATTAGATATCTACGTGTTTATAACTGGGTCGATACCTCAGCTGGTAGACTATTGGTCTCCGAGGGCATCATCCGGCCAGTAGTCAGTGTTTCTGTACTGACACTGTGTATTAGATATCTGCGTGTTTATCACTGGGTCGATACCTCAGCTGGTAGACTATTGGTCTCCGAGGGCATCATCCGCCCAGTAGTCAGTGTTTCTGTACTGACACTGTGTATTAGATATCTACGTGTTTATAACTGGGTCGATACCTCAGCTGGTAGACTATTGGTCTCCGAGGGCATCATCCGGCCAGTAGTCAGTGTTTCTGTACTGACACTCTGTATTAGATATCTGCGTGTTTATCACTGGGTCGATACCTCAGCTGGTAGACTATTGGTCTCCGAGGGCATCATCCGCCCAGTAGTCAGTGTTTCTGTACTGACAGTGTGTATTATATATCTACGTGTTTATCACTGGGTCGATACCTCAGCTGGTAGACTATTGGTCTCCGAGGGCATCATCCGCCCAGTAGTCAGTATTTCTGTACTGATACTGTGTATTAGACATCTACGTGTTTATCACTGGGTCGATACCTCAGCTGGTAGACTACTGGTCTCCGAGGGCATCATCCGCCCAGTAGTCAGTGTTTCTGTACTGACACTGTGTATTAGATATCTGCGTGTTTATCACTGGGTCGATACCTCAGCTGGTATACTATTGGTCTCCGAGGGCATCATCCGCCCAGTAGTCAGTGTTTGTGTACTGACACTGTGTATTAGATATCTACGTGTTTATCACTGGGTCGATACCTCAGCTGGTAGACTATTGGTCTCCGAGGGCATCATCCGCCCAGTAGTCAGTGTTTCTGTACTGACACTGTGTATTAGATATCTACGTGTTTATCACTGGGTCGATACCTCAGCTGGTAGACTATTGGTCTCCGAGGGCATCATCCGCCCAGTAGTCAGTGTTTCTGTACTGACACTGTGTATTATATATCTACGTGTTTATCACTGGGTCGATACCTCAGCTGGTAGACTATTGGTCTCCGAGGGCATCATCCGCCCAGTAGTCAGTGTTTCTGTACTGATACTGTGTATTATATATCTACTTGTTTATCACTGGGTCGATACCTCAGCTGGTAGACTATTGGTCTCCGAGGGCATCATCCGCCCAGTAGTCAGTATTTCTGTACTGATACTGTGTATTATATATCTACGTGTTTATCACTGGGTCGATACCTCAGCTGGTAGACTATTGGTCTCCGAGGGCATCATCCGCCCAGTAGTCAGTGTTTCTGTACTGACACTGTGTATTAGATATCTGCCTGTTTATCACTGGGTCGATACCTCAGCTGGTAGACTATTGGTCTCCGAGGGCATCATCCGCCCAGTAGTCAGTGTTTGTGTACTGACACTGTGTATTAGATATCTACGTGTTTATCACTGGGTCGATACCTCAGCTGGTAGACTATTGGTCTCCGAGGGCATCATCCGCCCAGTAGTCAGTGTTTCTGTACTGACACTGTGTATTAGATATCTACGTGTTTATCACTGGGTCGATACCTCAGCTGGTAGACTATTGGTCTCCGAGGGCATCATCCGCCCAGTAGTCAGTGTTTCTGTACTGACACTGTGTATTATATATCTACGTGTTTATCACTGGGTCGATACCTCAGCTGGTAGACTATTGGTCTCCGAGGGCATCATCCGCCCAGTAGTCAGTGTTTCTGTACTGACACTGTGTATTAGATATCTACGTGTTTATAACTGGGTCGATACCTCAGCTGGTACACTATTGGTCTCCGAGGGCATCATCCGGCCAGTAGTCAGTGTTTCTGTACTGACACTGTGTATTAGATATCTGCGTGTTTATCACTGGGTCGATACCTCAGCTGGTAGACTATTGGTCTCCGAGGGCATCATCCGCCCAGTAGTCAGTGTTTGTGTACTGACACTGTGTATTAGATATCTACGTGTTTATCACTGGGTCGATACCTCAGCTGGTAGACTATTGGTCTCCGAGGGCATCATCCGCCCAGTAGTCAGTGTTTCTGTACTGACACTGTGTATTAGATATCTACGTGTTTATCACTGGGTCGATACCTCAGCTGGTAGACTATTGGTCTCCGAGGGCATCATCCGCCCAGTAGTCAGTGTTTCTGTACTGACACTGTGTATTATATATCTACGTGTTTATCACTGGGTCGATACCTCAGCTGGTAGACTATTGGTCTCCGAGGGCATCATCCGCCCAGTAGTCAGTGTTTCTGTACTGACACTGTGTATTAGATATCTACGTGTTTATAACTGGGTCGATACCTCAGCTGGTAGACTATTGGTCTCCGAGGGCATCATCCGGCCAGTAGTCAGTGTTTCTGTACTGACACTGTGTATTAGATATCTGCGTGTTTATCACTGGGTCGATACCTCAGCTGGTAGACTATTGGTCTCCGAGGGCATCATCCGCCCAGTAGTCAGTGTTTGTGTACTGACACTGTGTATTAGATATCTACGTGTTTATCACTGGGTCGATACCTCAGCTGGTAGACTATTGGTCTCCGAGGGCATCATCCGCCCAGTAGTTAGTGTTTCTGTACTGACACTGTGTATTAGATATCTACGTGTTTATCACTGGGTCGATACCTCAGCTGGTAGACTATTGGTCTCCGAGGGCATCATCCGGCCAGTAGTCAGTGTTTCTGTACTGACACTGTGTATTAGATATCTGCGTGTTTATCACTGGGTCGATACCTCAGCTGGTAGACTATTGGTCTCCGAGGGCATCATCCGCCCAGTAGTCAGTGTTTCTGTACTGACACTGTGTATTAGATATCTACGTGTTTATAACTGGGTCGATACCTCAGCTGGTAGACTATTGGTCTCCGAGGGCATCATCCGCCCAGTAGTCAGTGTTTCTGTACTGACACTGTGTATTAGATATCTGCGTGTTTATCACTGGGTCGATACCTCAGCTGGTAGACTATTGGTCTCCGAGGGCATCATCCGCCTAGTAGTCAGTGTTTCTGTACTGACAGTGTGTATTATATATCTACGTGTTTATCACTGGGTCGATACCTCAGCTGGTAGACTATTGGTCTCCGAGGGCATCATCCGCCCAGTAGTCAGTATTTCTGTACTGATACTGTGTATTAGACATCTACGTGTTTATCACTGGGTCGATACCTCAGCTGGTAGACTACTGGTCTCCGAGGGCATCATCCGCCCAGTAGTCAGTGTTTCTGTACTGACACTGTGTATTAGATATCTGCGTGTTTATCACTGGGTCGATACCTCAGCAGGTATACTATTGGTCTCCGAGGGCATCATCCGCCCAGTAGTCAGTGTTTCTGTACTGACAGTGTGTATTAGATATCTACGTGTTTATCACTGGGTCGATACCTCAGCTGGTAGACTATTGGTCTCCGAGGGCATCATCCGCCCAGTAGTCAGTGTTTCTGTACTGACACTGTGTATTAGATATCTACGTGTTTATAACTGGGTCGATACCTCAGCTGGTAGACTATTGGTCTCCGAGGGCATCATCCGGCCAGTAGTCAGTGTTTCTGTACTGACACTGTGTATTATATATCTGTGTGTTTATCACTGGGTCGATGCCTCAGCTGGTAGACTATTGGTCTCCGAGGGCATCATCCGCCCAGTAGTCAGTGTTTCTGTACTGACAGTGTGTATTATATATCTACGTGTTTATCACTGGGTCGATACCTCAGCTGGTAGACTATTGGTCTCCGAGGGCATCATTCGCCCAGTAGTCAGTGTTTCTGTACTGACACTGTGTATTAGATATCTACGTGTTTATAACTGAGTCGATACCTCAGCTGGTAGACTATTGGTCTCCGAGGGCATCATCCGGCCAGTAGTCAGTGTTTCTGTACTGACACTGTGTATTAGATATCTGCGTGTTTATCAGTGGGTCGATACCTCAGCTGGTAGACTATTGGTCTCCGAGGGCATCATCCGCCCAGTAGTCAGTGCTTGTGTACTGACACTGTGTATTAGATATCTACGTGTTTATCACTGGGTCGATACCTCAGCTGGTAGACTATTGGTCTCCGAGGGCATCATCCGCCCAGTAGTCAGTGTTTCTGTACTGACACTGTGTATTAGATATCTACGTGTTTATCACTGGGTCGATACCTCAGCTGGTAGACTATTGGTCTCCGAGGGCATCATCCGCCCAGTAGTCAGTGTTTCTGTACTGACACTGTGTATTAGATATCTACGTGTTTATAACTGGGTCGATACCTCAGCTGGTAGACTATTGGTCTCCGAGGGCATCATCCGGCCAGTAGTCAGTGTTTCTGTACTGACACTGTGTATTAGATATCTGAGTGTTTATCACTGGGTCGATACCTCAGCTGGTAGACTATTGGTCTCCGAGGGCATCATCCGCCCAGTAGTCAGTGTTTCTGTACTGACACTGTGTATTATATATCTACGTGTTTATCACTGGGTCGATACCACAGCTGGTAGACTATTGGTCCCCGAGGGCATCATCCTCCCAGTTGTCAGTGTTTCCGTACTGACACTGTGTATTATATATCTACGTGTTTATCACTGGGTCGATACCTCAGCTGGTAGACTATTGGTCTCCGAGGACATCATCCGCCCAGTAGTCAGTGTTTCTGTACTGACACTGTGTATTAGATATCTACGTGTTTATCACTGGGTCGATACCTCAGCTGGTAGACTATTGGTCTCCGAGGGCATCATCCGCCCAGTAGTCAGTGTTTCTGTACTGACACTGTGTATTATATATCTACGTGTTTATCACTGGGTCGATACCTCAGCTGGTAGACTATTGGTCTCCGAGGGCATCATCCGCCCAGTAGTCAGTGTTTCTGTACTGATACTGTGTATTATATATCTACTTGTTTATCACTGGGTCGATACCTCAGCTGGTAGACTATTGGTCTCCGAGGGCATCATCGCCCAGTAGTCAGTATTTCTGTACTGAAACTGTGTATTATATATCTACGTGTTTATCACTGGGTCGATACCTCAGCTGGTAGACTACTGGTCTCCGAGGGCATCATCCGCCCAGTAGTCAGTGTTTCTGTACTGACACTGTGTATTATATATCTACTTGTTTATCACTGGGTCGATACCTCAGCTGGTAGACTATTGGTCTCCGAGGGCATCATCCGCCCAGTTGTCAGTGTTTCTGTACTGACACTGTGTATTATATATCTACGTGTTTATCACTGGGTCGATACCTCAGCTGGTAGACTATTGGTCTCCGAGGGCATCATTCGCCCAGTAGTCAGTGTTTAGGTACTGGTATGGTTTATTAGATATATACGTGTTTATTACTATCACTGGGTCGATACCTCAGCTGGTAGACTATTGGTCTCCGAGGGCATCATCCGCCCAGTAGTCAGTGTTTCTGTACTGACACTGTGCATTATATATCTACGTGTATATCACTGGGTCGATACCTCAGCTGGTAGACTATTGGTCTCCGAGGGCATCATCCGCCCAGTAGTCAGTGTTTCTGTACTGACACTGTGTATTAGATATCTGCGTGTTTATCACTGGGTCGATACCTCAGCTGGTAGACTATTGGTTTCCGAGGGCATCATCCGCCCAGTAGTCAGTGTTTCTGTACTGACAGTGTGTATTAGATATCTACGTGTTTATCACTGGGTCGATACCTCAGCTGGTAGACTATTGGTCTCCGAGGGCATCATCCGCCCAGTAGTCAGTGTTTCTGTACTGACACTGTGTATTATATATCTACGTGTTTATCACTGGATCGATACCACAGCTGGTAGACTATTGGTCCCCGAGGGCATCATCCGCCCAGTAGTCAGTGTTTCCGTACTGACACTGTGTATTATATATCTACGTGTTTATCACTGGGTCGACACCTCAGCTGGTAGACTATTGGTCTCCGAGGACATCATCCGCCCAGTAGTCAGTGTTTCTGTACTGACACTGTGTATTAGATAACTACGTGTTTATCACTGGGTCGATACCTCAGCTGGTAGACTATTGGTCTCTGAGGGCATCATCCGCCCAGTAGTCAGTGTTTCTGTACTGACACTGTGTATTAGATATCTACGTGTTTATCACTGGGTCGATACCTCAGCTGGTAGACTATTGGTCTCCGAGGGCATCATCCGCCCAGTAGTCAGTGTTTCTGTACTGATACTGTGTATTATATATCTACGTGTTCATCACTGGGTCGATACCTCAGCTGGTAGACTATTGGTCTCCAAGGGAATCATCCGCCCAGTAGTCAGTATTTCTGTACTGATACTGTGTATTTTATATCTACGTGTTTATCACTGGGTCGATACCTCAGCTGATAAACTATTGGTCTCCGAGGGCATCATCCGCCCAGTAGTCAGTGTTTCTGTACTGATACTGTGTATTATATATCTACGTGTTGATCACTGGTTCGATACCTCAGCTGGTAGACTATTGGTCTCTGAGGGCATCATCGCCCAGTAGTCAGTGTTTCTGTACTGACACTGTGTATTATATATCTTCGTGTTTATCACTGGTCGATACCTCAGCTGGTAGACTATTGGTCTCCGAGGGCATTATCCGCCCAGTAGTCAGTGTTTAGGTACTGGTATGGTTTATTAGATATATACGTGTTTATTACTATCACTGGTTCGATACCTCAGCTGGTAGACTATTGTTCTCTGAGGGCATCATCCGCCCAGTAGTCAGTGTTTCTGTACTGACACTGTGTATTATATATCTACGTGTATATCACTGGGTTAATACCTCAGCTGGTAGACTATTGGTCTCCGAGGACATCATCCACTCAGTAGTCAGTGTTTCTGTACTGACACTGTGTATTATATATCTACTTGTTTATCACTGGGTCGATACCTCAGCTGGTAGACTATTGGTCTCCGAGGGCATCATTCGCCCAGTTGTCAGTGTTTCTGTACTGACACTGTGTATTATATATCTACGTGTTTATCACTGGGTCGATACCTCAGCTGGTAGACTATTGGTCTCCGAGGGCATCATTCGCCCAGTAGTCAGTGTTTAGGTACTGGTATGGTTTATTAGATATATACGTGTTTATTACTATCACTGGGTCGATACCTCAGCTGGTAGACTATTAGTCTACGAGGGCATCATCCGCCCAGTAGTCAGTGTTTCTGTACTGACACTGTGCATTATATATCTACGTGTATATCACTGGGTCGATATCTCAGCTGGTAGATTATTAGTCCCCGAGGGCATGATCCGCCCAGTAATCAGTGTTTCAGTACTGACACTGTGTATTATATTTCTACGTGTTTATCACTGGGTCGATTCCTCAGCTGGTAGACTATTAGTCTCCGAGGGCATCATCCGCCCAGTAGTCAGTGTTTCTGTTCTGACACTGTGTATTATATATCTACGTGTTTATCACTGGGTCGATACCTCAGCTGGTAGACTATTGGTCTCCGAGGGCATCATCCGCCCAGTAGTTAGTGTTTCTGTACTGACACTGTGTATTAGATATCTGCGTGTTTATCACTGGGTCGATACCTCAGCTGGTAGACTATTGGTCTCCGAGGGCATCATCCGCCGAGTAGTCAGTGTTTCTGTACTGACACTGTGTATTATATATCTGCGTGTTTATCACTGGGTCGATACCTCAGCTGGTAGACTATTGGTCTCCGAGGGCATCATCCGCCCAGTAGTCAGTGTTTCTGTACTGACACTGTGTATTAGATATCTGCGTGTTTATCACTGGGTCGATACCTCAGCTGGTAGACTATTGGTCTCCGAGGGCATCATCCGGCCAGTAGTCAGTGTTTCTGTACTGACACTGTGTATTAGATATCTACGTGTTTATCACTGGGTCGATACCTCAGCTGGTAGACTATTGGTCTCCGAGGACATCATCCGCCCAGCAGTCAGTGTTTCTGTACTGTCACTGTGTACTAGATATCTGCGTGTTTATCACTGGGTCGATACCTCAGCTGGTAGACTATTGGTCTCCGAGGGCATCATCCGCCCAGTAGTCAGTGTTTCTGTACTGTCACTGTGTACTAGATATCTGCATGTTTATCACTGGGTCGATACCTCAGCTGGTAGACTATTGGTCTCCGAGGGCATCATCCGCCCAGTAGTCAGTGTTTCTGTACTGACACTGTGTATTATATATCTACGTGTTTATGACTGGGTCGACACCTCAGCTGGTAGACTATTGGTCTCCGAGGGCATCATCCGCCCAGTAGTCAGTGTTTCTTTACTGACATTGTGTATTATATATCTACTTGTTTATCACTGATTCGATGCCTCAGCTGGTAGACTATTGGTCTCCGAGGGCATCATCCGCCCAGTAGTCAGTGTTTCTGTACTGACACTGTGTATTATATATCTACGTGTTTATCACTGGGTCGATACCTCAGCTGGTAGACTATTAGTCTCCGAGGGCATCATCCGCCCAGTAGTCAGTGTTTCTGTACTGACACTGTGTATTAGATATCTACGTGTTTATCACTGGGTCGATACCTCAGCTGGTAGACTATTGGTCTCCGAGGGCATCATCCGCCCAGTAGTCAGTGTTTCTGTACTGACACTGTGTATTATATATCTACGTGTTTATTACTGGGTCGATACCTCAGCTGGTAGACTATTAGTCTCCGAGGGCATCATCCTCCCAGTAGTCAGTGTTTCTGTACTGACACTGTGTATTATATATCTACGTGTTTATCACTGGGTCGATACCTCAGCTGGTAGACTATTGGTCTCCGAGGGCATCATTCGCCCAGTAGTCAGTGTTTAGGTACTGGTATGGTTTATTAGATATATACGTGTTTATTACTATCACTGGGTCGATACCTCAGCTGGTAGACTATTAGTCCCCGAGGGCATCATCCGCCCAGTAGTCAGTGTTTCTGTACTGACACTGTGCATTATATATCTACGTGTATATCACTGGGTCGATATCTCAGCTGGTAGACTATTAGTCCCCGAGGGCATCATCCGCCCAGTAATCAGTGTTTCAGTACTAACACTGTGTATTATATTTCTACGTGTTTATCACTGGGTCGATTCCTCAGCTGGTAGACTATTAGTCCCCGAGGGCATCATCCGCCCAGTAGTCAGTGTTTCTGTTCTGACACTGTGTATTAGATATCTACGTGTTTATCACTGGGTCGATACCTCAGCTGGTAGACTATTGGTCTCCGAGGGCATCATCCGCCCAGTAGTCAGTGTTTCTGTACTGACACTGTGTATTAGATATCTGCGTGTTTATCACTGGGTCGATACCTCAGCTGGTAGACTATTGGTCTCCGAGGGCATCATCCGCCGAGTAGTCAGTGTTTCTGTACTGACACTGTGTATTAGATATCTGCGTGTTTATCACTGGGTCGATACCTCAGCTGTTAGACTATTGGTCTCCGAGGGCATCATCCGCCCAGTAGTCAGTGTTTCTGTACTGACACTGTGTATTAGATATCTGCGTGTTTATCACTGGGTCGATACCTCAGCTGGTGGACTATTGGTCTCCAAGGGCATCATCCGGCCAGTAGTCAGTGTTTCTGTACTGACACTGTGTATTAGATATCTACGTGTTTATCACTGGGTCGATACCTCAGCTGGTAGACTATTGGTCTCCGAGGGCATCATCCGCCCAGTAGTCAGTGTTTCTGTACTGACACTGTGTATTAGATATCTGCGTGTTTATCACTGGGTCGATACCTCAGCTGGTAGACTATTGGTCTCCGAGGACATCATCCGCCCAGCAGTCAGTGTTTCTGTACTGTCACTGTGTACTAGATATCTGCGTGTTTATCACTGGGTCGATACCTCAGCTGGTAGACTATTGGTCTCCGAGGGCATCATCCGCCCAGTAGTCAGTGTTTCTGTACTGACACTGTGTATTATATATCTACGTGTTTATGACTGGGTCGACACCTCAGCTGGTAGACTATTGGTCTCCGAGGGCATCATCCGCCCAGTAGTCAGTGTTTCTGTACTGACATTGTGTATTATATATCTACGTGTTTATCACTGAGTCGATGCCTCAGCTGGTAGACTATTGGTCTCCGAGGGCATCATCCGCCCAGTAGTCAATGTTTCTGTACTGACACTGTGTATTATATATCTACGTGTTTATCACTGGGTCGATACCTCAGCTGGTAGACTATTAGTCTCCGAGGGCATCATCCGCCCAGTAGTCAGTGTTTCTGTACTGACACTGTGTATTAGATATCTACGTGTTTATCACTGGGTCGATACCTCAGCTGGTAGACTATTAGTCTCCGAGGGCATCATTCGCCCAGTATTCAGTGTTTCTGTACTGACACTGTGTATTA
Organism: Bathymodiolus brooksi; assembly: GCA_963680875.1. Classification (NCBI taxonomy): domain Eukaryota; kingdom Metazoa; phylum Mollusca; class Bivalvia; order Mytilida; family Modiolidae; genus Bathymodiolus; species Bathymodiolus brooksi. The sequence continues at coordinate 151,563,738 of OY804575.1, forward strand.
TATATCTACGTGTATATCACTGGGTCGATATCTCAGCTGGTAGATTATTAGTCCCCGAGGGCATCATCCGCCCAGTAGTCAGTGTTTCAGTACTGACACTGTGTATTATATTTCTACGTGTTTATCACTGGGTCGAGACCTCAGCTGGTAGACTATTAGTCCCCGAGGGCATCATCGCCCAGTAGTCAGTGTTTCTGTACTGACACTGTGTATTATATATCTACGTGCTTATCACTGGGTCGATACCTCAGCTGGTAGACTATTGGTCTCCGAGGGCATCATCCGCCCAGTAGTCAGTGTTTCTGTACTGACACTGTGTATTAGATATCTGCGTGTTTATCACTGGGTCGATACCTCAGCTGGTAGACTATTGGTCTCCGAGGGCATCATCCGCCGAGTAGTCAGTGTTTCTGTACTGACACTGTGTATTAGATATCTGCGTGTTTATCACTGGGTCGATACCTCAGCTGGTAGACTATTGGTCTCCGAGGGCATCATCCGCCCAGTAGTCAGTGTTTCTATACTGACACTGTGTATTAGATATCTGCGTGTTTATCACTGGGTCGATACCTCAGCTGGTAGACTATTGGTCTCCGAGGGCATCAACCGGCCAGTAGTCAGTGTTTCTGTACTGACACTGTGTATTAGATATCTACGTGTTTATCACTGGGTCGATACCTCAGCTGGTAGACTATTGGTCTCCGAGGACATCATCCGCCCAGCAGTCAGTGTTTCTGTACTGACACTGTGCACTAGATATCTGCATGTTTATCACTGGGTCGATACCTCAGCTGGTAGACTATTGGTCTCCGAAGGCATCATCCGCCCAGTAGTCAGTGTTTCTGTACTGACACTGTGTATTATATATCTACTTGTTTATCACTGGGTCGACACCTCAGCTGGTAGACTATTTGTCTCCGAGGGCATCATCCGCCCAGTAGTCAGTGTTTCTGTACTGACACTGTGTATTATATATCTACGTGTTTATCACTGGGTCGATACCTCAGCTGGTAGACTATTAGTCTCCGAGGGCATCATCCGCCCAGTAGTCAGTGTTTCTGTACTGACACTGTGTATTAGATATCTACGTGTTTATCACTGGGTCGATACCTCAGCTGGTACACTATTGGTCTCCGAGGGCATCATCCGCCCAGTAGTCAGTGTTTCTGTACTGACACTGTGTATTATATATCTACGTGTTTATCACTGGGTCGATACTTCAGCTGGTAGACTATTAGTCTCCGAGGGCATCATCCGCCCAGTAGTCAGTGTTTCTGTACTGACACTGTGTATTATATATCTACGTGTATATCACTGGGTCGATACCTCAGCTGGTAGACTATTAGTCCCCGAGGGCATCATCCGCCCAGTAGTCAGTGTTTCTGTACTGACACTGTGCATTATATATCTACGTGTATATCACTGGGTCGATACCTCAGCTGGTAGACTATTAGTCCCCGAGGGCATCATCCGCCCAGTAGTCAGTGTTTCTGTACTGACACTGTGTATTATATATCTACGTGTTTATCACTGGGTCGATACCTCAGCTGGTAGACTATTGGTCTCCGAGGGCATCATCCGCCCAGTAGTCAGTGTTTCTGTACTGACACTGTGTATTAGATATCTGCGTGTTTATCACTGGGTCGATACCTCAGCTGGTAGACTATTGGACTCCGAGGGCATCATCCGCCGAGTAGTCAGTGTTTCTGTACTGACACTGTGTATTAGATATCTGCGTGTTTATCACTGGGTCGATACCTCAGCTGGTAGACTATTGGTCTCCGAGGGCATCATCCGCCCAGTAGTCAGTGTTTCTGTACTGACACTGTGTATTAGATATCTGCGTGTTTATCACTGGATCGATACCTCAGCTGGTAGACTATTGGTCTCCGAGGGCATCATCCGGCCAGTAGTCAGTGTTTCTGTACTGACACTGTGTATTAGATATCTACGTGTTTATCACTGGGTCGATACCTCAGCTGGTAGACTATTGGTCTCCAAGGACATCATCCGCCCAGCAGTCAGTGTTTCTGTACTGACACTGTGTACTAGATATCTGCGTGTTTATCACTGGGTCGATACCTCAGCTGGTAGACTATTGGTCTCTGAAGGCATCATCCGGCCAGTAGTCAGTGTTTCTGTACTGACACTGTGTATTATATATCTACGTGTTTATCACTGGGTCGACACCACTACTGGTAGACTATTGGTCTCCGAGGGCATCATCCGCCCAGTAGTCAGTGTTTCTGTACTGACATTGTGTATTATATATCTACGTGTTTATCACTGGGCCGATACCTCAGCTGGTAGACTATTGGTCTCCGAGTGCATCATCCGCCCAGTAGTCAGTGTTTCTGTACTGACACTCTGTATTATATATCTACGTGTTTATCACTGGGTCGATACCTCAGCTGGTAGACTATTAGTCTCCGAGGGCATCATCCGCCCAGTAGTCAGTGTTTCTGTACTGACACTGTGTATTAGATATCTACGTGTTTATCACTGGGTCGATACCTCAGCTGGTAGACTATTGGTCTCCGAGGGCATCATCCGCCCAGTAGTCAGTGTTTCTGTACTGACACTGTGTATTATATATCTACGTGTTTATCACAGGGTCGATACCTCAGCTGGTAGACTATTAGTCTCCGAGGGCATCATCCGCCCAGTAGTCAGTGTTTCTGTACTGACACTGTGTATTATATATCTACGTGCTTATCACTGGGTCGATACCTCAGCTGGTAGACTATTAGTCTCCGAGGGCATCATCCGCCCAGTAGTCAGTATTTCTGTACTGACACTGTGTATTATATATCTACGTGTATATCACTGGGTCGATATCTCAGCTGGTAGACTTTTAGTCCCCGAGGGCATCATCCGCCCAGTAGTCAGTGTTTCAGTACTGACACTCTGTATTATATTTCTACGTGTTTATTACTGGGTCGATACCTCAGCTGGTAGACTATTAGTCCCCGAGGGCATCATCCGCCCAGTAGTCAGTGTTTCTGTACTGACACAGTGTATTATATATCTACGTGTTTATCACTGGGTCGATACCTCAGCTGGTAGACTATTGGTCTCCGAGGGTATCATCCGCCCAGTAGTCAGTGTTTCTGTACTGACACTGTGTATTAGATATCTGCGTGTTTATCACTGGGTCGATACCTCAGCTGGTAGACTATTGGTCTCCGAGGGCATCATCCGCCGAGTAGTCAGTGTTTCTGTACTGACACTGTGTATTAGATATCTGCGTGTTTATCACTGGGTCGATACCTCAGCTGGTAGACTATTGGTCTCCGAGGGCATCATCCGGCCAGTAGTCAGTGTTTCTGTACTGACACTGTGTATTAGATATCTACCTGTTTATCACTGGGTCGATACCTCAGCTGGTAGACTATTGGTCTCCGAGGACATCATCCGCCCAGCAGTCAGTGTTTCTGTACTGACACTGTGTACTAGATATCTGCGTGCTTATCACTGGATCGATACCTCAGCTGGTAGACTATTGGTCTCCGAGGGCATCATCCGCCCAGTAGTCAGTGTTTCTGTACTGACACTGTGTATTATATATCTACGTGTTTATCACTGGGTCGATACCTCAGGTGGTGGACTATTAGTCTCCGAGGGCATCATTCGCCTAGTAGTCAGTGTTTCTGTACTGACACTGTGTATTAGATATCTACGTGTTTATCACTGGGTCGATACCTCAGCTGGTAGACTATTGGTCTCCGAGGGCATCATCCGCCCAGTAGTCAGTGTTTCTGTACTGACACTGTGTATTATATATCTACCTGTTTATCACTGGGTCGATACCTCAGCTGGTAGACTATTAGTCTCCGAGGGCATCATCCGCCCAGTAGGCAGTGTTTCTGTACTGACACTGTGTATTATATATCTACGTGTATATCACTGGGTCGATATCTCAGCTGGTAGACTATTAGTCCCCGAGGGCATCATCCGCCCAGTAGTCAGTGTTTCAGTACTGACACTGTGTATTATATTTTTACGTGTTTATCACTGGGTCGATACCTCAGCTGGTAGACTATTAGTCCCCGAGGGCATCATCCGCCCAGTAGTCAGTGTTTCTGTACTGACACTGTGTATTATATATCTACGTGTTTATCACTGGGTCGATACCTCAGCTGGTAGACTATTGGTCTCCGAGGGCATCATCCGCCCAGTAGTCAGTGTTTCTGTACTGATACTGTGTACTAGATATCTGCGTGTTTATCACTGGGTCGATACCTCAGCTGGTAGACTATTGGTCTACGAAGGCATCATCCGCCCAGTAGTCAGTGTTTCTGTACTGACACTGTGTATTATATATCTACGTGTTTATCACTGGGTCGACACCTCAGCTGGTAGACTATTGGTCTCCGAGGGCATCATCCGCCCAGTAGTCAGTGTTTCTGTACTGACATTGTGTATTATATATCTACGTGTTTATCACTGGGTCGATACCTCAGCTGGTAGACTATTGGTCTCCGAGGGCATCATCCGCCCAGTAGTCAGTGTTTCTGTACTGACACTGTGTATTATATATCTACGTGTTTATCACTGGGTCGATACCTCAGCTGGTAGACTATTAGTCTCCGAGGGCATCATCCGCCCAGTAGTCAGTGTTTCTGTACTGACGCTGTGTATTAGATATCTACGTGTTTATCACTGGGTCGATACCTCAGCTGGTAGACTATTGGTCTCCGAGGGCATCATCCGCCCAGTAGTCAGTGTTTCTGTACTGACACTGTGTATTATATATCTACGTGTTTATCACTGGGTCAATACCTCAGCTGGTAGACTATTAGTCTCCGAGGGCATCATCCGCCCAGTATTCAGTGTTTCTGTACTGACACTGTGTATTAGATATCTACGTGTTTATCACTGGGTCGATACCTCAGCTGGTAGACTATTGGTCTCCGAGGGCATCATCCGCCCAGTAGTCAGTGTTTCTGTACTGACACTGTGTAATAGATATCTGCGTGTTTATCACTGGGTCGATACCTCAGCTGGTAGACTATTGGTCTCCGAGGACATCATCCGCCCAGTAGTCAGTGTTTCTGTACTGACACTGTGTACTAGATATCTGCGTGTTTATCACTGGGTCGATACCTCAGCTGTTAGACTATTGGTCTCCGAGGGCATCATCCGCCCAGTAGTCAGTGTTTCTGTACTGACACTGTGTAATAGATATCTGCGTGTTTATCACTGGGTCGATACCTCAGCTGGTAGACTATTGGTCTCCGAGGACATCATCCGCCCAGTAGTCAGTGTTTCTGTACTGACACTGTGTACTAGATATCTGCGTGTTTATCACTGGGTCGATACCTCAGCTGTTAGACTATTGGTCTCCGAGGGCATCATCCGCCCAGTAGTCAGTGTTTCTGTACTGACACTGTGTACTAGATATCTGCGTGTTTATCACTGGGTCGATGCCTCAGCTGTTAGACTATTGGTCTCCGAGGGCATCATCCGCCCAGTAGTCAGTGTTTCTGTACTGACACTGTGTATTAGATATCTACGTGTTTATCTCTGGGTCGATACCTCAGCTGGTAGACTATTGGTCTCCGAGGGCATCATCCGCCCAGTAGTCAGTGTTTCTGTACTGACACTGTGTATTAGATATCTACGTGTTTATAACTGGGTCGATACCTCAGCTGGTAGACTATTGGTCTCCGAGGGCATCATCCGCCCAGTAGTCAGTGTTTCTGTACTGACACTGTGTATTAGATATCTGCTTGTTTATCACTGGGTCGATACCTCAGCTGGTAGACTATTGGTCTCCGAGGGCATCATCCGCCCAGTAGTCAGTGTTTCTGTACTGACAGTGTGTATTATATATCTACGTGTTTATCACTGGGTCGATACCACAGCTGGTAGACTATTGGTCCCCGAGGGCATCATCCTCCCAATTGTCAGTGTTTCCGTACTGAAACTGTGTATTATATATCTACGTGTTTATCACTGGGTCGATACCTCAGCTGGTAGACTATTGGTCTCCGAGGACATCATCCGCCCAGTAGTCAGTGTTTCTGTACTGACACTGTGTATTAGATATCTACGTGTTTATCACTGGGTCGATACCTCAGCTGGTAGACTATTGGTCTCCGAGGGCATCATCCGCCCAGTAGTCAGTGTTTCTGTACTGACACTGTGTATTATATATATACGTGTTTATCACTGGGTCGATACCTCAGCTGGTAGACTATTGGTCTCCGAGGGCATCCTCCGCCCAGTAGTCAGTGTTTCTGTACTGACACTGTGTATTATATATCTACGTGTTTATCACTGGGTCGATACCTCAGCTGGTAGACTATTGGTCTCCGAGGGCATCCTCCGCCCAGTAGTCAGTGTTTCTGTACTGATACTGTGTATTATATATCTACGTGTTTATCACTGGGTCGATACCTCAGCTGGTAGACTATTGGTCTCTGAGGGCATCATCCGCCCAGTAGTCAGTGTTTCTGTACTGACACTGTGTATTATATATCTACGTGTTTATCACTGGGTCGATACCTCAGCTGGTAGACTATTGGTCTCCGAGGGCATCATCCGCCCAGTAGTAAGTGTTTCTGTACTGATACTGTGTATTATATATCTGCGTGTTTATCACTGGGTCGATACCTCAGCTGGTAGACTATTGGTCTCCGAGGGCATCATCCGCCCAGTAGTCAGTGTTTCTGTACTGACACTGTGTATTAGATATCTGCGTGTTTATCACTGGGTCGATACCTCAGCTGGTAGACTATTGGTCTCCGAGGGCATCATCCGCCCAGTAGTCAGTGTTTCTGTACTGACACTGTGTATTATATATCTACGTGTTTATCACTGGGTCGATACCTCAGCTGGTAGACTATTGGTCTCCGAGGGTATCATCCGCCCAGTAGTCAGTGTTTCTGTACTGACACTGTGTATTAGATATCTGCGTGTTTATCACTGGGTCGATACCTCAGCTGGTAGACTATTGGTCTCCGAGGGCATCATCCGCCGAGTAGTCAGTGTTTCTGTACTGACACTGTGTATTAGATATCTGCGTGTTTATCACTGGGTCGATACCTCAGCTGGTAGACTATTGGTCTCCGAGGGCATCATCCGGCCAGTAGTCAGTGTTTCTGTACTGACACTGTGTATTAGATATCTACCTGTTTATCACTGGGTCGATACCTCAGCTGGTAGACTATTGGTCTCCGAGGACATCATCCGCCCAGCAGTCAGTGTTTCTGTACTGACACTGTGTACTAGATATCTGCGTGCTTATCACTGGATCGATACCTCAGCTGGTAGACTATTGGTCTCCGAGGGCATCATCCGCCCAGTAGTCAGTGTTTCTGTACTGACACTGTGTATTATATATCTACGTGTTTATCACTGGGTCGATACCTCAGCTGGTGGACTATTAGTCTCCGAGGGCATCATTCGCCTAGTAGTCAGTGTTTCTGTACTGACACTGTGTATTAGATATCTACGTGTTTATCACTGGGTCGATACCTCAGCTGGTAGACTATTGGTCTCCGAGGGCATCATCCGCCCAGTAGTCAGTGTTTCTGTACTGACACTGTGTATTATATATCTACCTGTTTATCACTGGGTCGATACCTCAGCTGGTAGACTATTAGTCTCCGAGGGCATCATCCGCCCAGTAGGCAGTGTTTCTGTACTGACACTGTGTATTATATATCTACGTGTATATCACTGGGTCGATATCTCAGCTGGTAGACTATTAGTCCCCGAGGGCATCATCCGCCCAGTAGTCAGTGTTTCAGTACTGACACTGTGTATTATATTTTTACGTGTTTATCACTGGGTCGATACCTCAGCTGGTAGACTATTAGTCCCCGAGGGCATCATCCGCCCAGTAGTCAGTGTTTCTGTACTGACACTGTGTATTATATATCTACGTGTTTATCACTGGGTCGATACCTCAGCTGGTAGACTATTGGTCTCCGAGGGCATCATCCGCCCAGTAGTCAGTGTTTCTGTACTGATACTGTGTACTAGATATCTGCGTGTTTATCACTGGGTCGATACCTCAGCTGGTAGACTATTGGTCTACGAAGGCATCATCCGCCCAGTAGTCAGTGTTTCTGTACTGACACTGTGTATTATATATCTACGTGTTTATCACTGGGTCGACACCTCAGCTGGTAGACTATTGGTCTCCGAGGGCATCATCCGCCCAGTAGTCAGTGTTTCTGTACTGACATTGTGTATTATATATCTACGTGTTTATCACTGGGTCGATACCTCAGCTGGTAGACTATTGGTCTCCGAGGGCATCATCCGCCCAGTAGTCAGTGTTTCTGTACTGACACTGTGTATTATATATCTACGTGTTTATCACTGGGTCGATACCTCAGCTGGTAGACTATTAGTCTCCGAGGGCATCATCCGCCCAGTAGTCAGTGTTTCTGTACTGACACTGTGTATTAGATATCTACGTGTTTATCACTGGGTCGATACCTCAGCTGGTAGACTATTGGTCTCCGAGGGCATCATCCGCCCAGTAGTCAGTGTTTCTGTACTGACACTGTGTATTATATATCTACGTGTTTATCACTGGGTCAATACCTCAGCTGGTAGACTATTGGTCTCCGAGGGCATCATCCGCCCAGTATTCAGTGTTTCTGTACTGACACTGTGTATTAGATATCTACGTGTTTATCACTGGGTCGATACCTCAGCTGGTAGACTATTGGTCTCCGAGGGCATCATCCGCCCAGTAGTCAGTGTTTCTGTACTGACACTGTGTAATAGATATCTGCGTGTTTATCACTGGGTCGATACCTCAGCTGGTAGACTATTGGTCTCCGAGGACATCATCCGCCCAGTAGTCAGTGTTTCTGTACTGACACTGTGTACTAGATATCTGCGTGTTTATCACTGGGTCGATACCTCAGCTGTTAGACTATTGGTCTCCGAGGGCATCATCCGCCCAGTAGTCAGTGTTTCTGTACTGACACTGTGTAATAGATATCTGCGTGTTTATCACTGGGTCGATACCTCAGCTGGTAGACTATTGGTCTCCGAGGACATCATCCGCCCAGTAGTCAGTGTTTCTGTACTGACACTGTGTACTAGATATCTGCGTGTTTATCACTGGGTCGATACCTCAGCTGTTAGACTATTGGTCTCCGAGGGCATCATCCGCCCAGTAGTCAGTGTTTCTGTACTGACACTGTGTACTAGATATCTGCGTGTTTATCACTGGGTCGATGCCTCAGCTGGTAGACTATTGGTCTCCGAGGGCATCCTCCGCCCAGTAGTCAGTGTTTCTGTACTGATACTGTGTATTATATATCTACGTGTTTATCACTGGGTCGATACCTCAGCTGGTAGACTATTGGTCTCTGAGGGCATCATCCGCCCAGTAGTCAGTGTTTCTGTACTGACACTGTGTATTATATATCTACGTGTTTATCACTGGGTCGATACCTCAGCTGGTAGACTATTGGTCTCCGAGGGCATCATCCGCCCAGTAGTAAGTGTTTCTGTACTGATACTGTGTATTATATATCTGCGTGTTTATCACTGGGTCGATACCTCAGCTGGTAGACTATTGGTCTCCGAGGGCATCATCCGCCCAGTAGTCAGTGTTTCTGTACTGACACTGTGTATTAGATATCTGCGTGTTTATCACTGGGTCGATACCTCAGCTGGTAGACTATTGGTCTCCGAGGGCATCATCCGCCCAGTAGTCAGTGTTTCTGTACTGACACTGTGTATTATATATCTACGTGTTTATCACTGGGTCGATACCTCAGCTGGTAGACTATTAGTCTCCGAGGGCATCATCCGCCCAGTAGTCAGTGTTTCTGTACTGACACTGTGTATTAGATATCTACGTGTTTATCACTGGGTCGATACCTCAGCTGGTAGACTATTGGTCTCCGAGGGCATCATCCGCCCAGTAGTCAGTGTTTCTGTACTGACACTGTGTACTAGATATCTGCGTGTTTATCACTGGGTCGATACCTCAGCTGGTAGACTATTGGTCTCCGAGGACATCATCCGCCCAGTAGTCAGTGTTTCTGTACTGACACTGTGTACTTGATATCTGCGTGTTTATCACTGGGTCGATACCTCAGCTATTAGACTATTGGTCTCCGAGGGCATCATCCGCCCAGTAGTCAGTGTTTCTGTACTGACACTGTGTATTAGATATCTACGTGTTTATCACTGGGTCGATACCTCATCTGGTAGACTATTGGTCTCCGAGGGCATCATCCGCCCAGTAGTCAGTGTTTCTGTACTGACACTGTGTATTAGATATCTGCGTGTTTATCACTGGGTCGATACCTCAGCTGGTAGACTATTGGTCTCCGAGGGCATCATCCGCCCAGTAGTCAGTGTTTCTGTACTGACAGTGTGTATTATATATCTACGTGTTTATCACTGGGTCGATACCACAGCTGGTAGACTATTGGTCCCCGAGGGCATCATCCTCCCAGTTGTCAGTGTTTCCGTACTGAAACTGTGTATTATATATCTACGTGTTTATCACTGGGTCGATACCTCAGCTGGTAGACTATTGGTCTCCGAGGACATCATCCGCCCAGTAGTCAGTGTTTCTGTACTGACACTGTGTATTAGATATCTACGTGTTTATCACTGGGTCGATACCTCAGCTGGTAGACTATTGGTCTCCGAGGGCATCATCCGCCCAGTAGTCAGTGTTTCTGTACTGACACTGTGTATTATATATCTACGTGTTTATCACTGGGTCGATACCTCAGCTGGTAGACTATTGGTCTCCGTAGGGCATCATTCGCCCAGTAGTCAGTATTTCTGTACTGATACTGTGTATTATATATCTACGTGTTTATCACTGGGTCGATATCTCAGCTGGTAGACTACTGGTCTCCGAGGGCATCATCCGCCCAGTAGTCAGTGTTTCTGTACTGACACTGTGTATTAGATATCTACGTGTTTATCACTGGGTCGATACCTCAGCTGGTAGACTATTGGTCTCCGAGGGCATCATCCGCCCAGTAGTCAGTGTTTCTGTACTGACACTGTGTATTAGATATCTATGTGTTTATCACTGGGTCGATACCTCAGCTGGTAGACTATTGGTCTCCGAGGGCATCATCCGCCCAGTAGTCAGTGTTTCTGTACTGACACTGTGTATTATATATCTACGTGTTTATCACTGGGTCGATACCACAGCTGGTAGACTATTGGTCCCCGAGGGCATCATCCGCCCAGTAGTCAGTGTTTCCGTACTGACACTGTGTATTATATATCTACGTGTTTATCACTGGGTCGATACCTCAGCTGGTAGACTATTGGTCTCCGAGGACATCATCCGCCCAGTAGTCAGTTTTTCTGTACTGACACTCTGTATTAGATATCTGCGTGTTTATCACTGGGTCGATACCTCAGCTGGTAGACTATTGGTCTCTGAGGGCATCATCCGCCCAGTAGTCAGTGTTTCTGTACTGACACTGTGTATTATATATCTACATGTTTATCACTGGGTCGATACCTCAGCTGGTAGACTATTGGTCTCCGAGGGCATCATCCGCCCAGTAGTAAGTGTTTCTGTACTGATACTGTGTATTATATATCTACGTGTTTATCACTGGGTCGATACCTCAGCTGGTAGACTATTGGTCTCCGAGGGCATCATCCGCCCAGTAGTCAGTGTTTCTGTACTGACACTGTGTATTAGATATCTGCGTGTTTATCACTGGGTCGATACCTCAGCTGGTAGACTATTGGTGTCTGAGGGCATCATCCGCCCAGTAGTCAGTGTTTCTGTACTGACACTGTGTATTATATATCTACGTGTTTATCACTGGGTCGATACCTCAGCTGGTAGACTATTGGTCTCCGAGGGCATCATCCGCCCAGTAGTAAGTGTTTCTGTACTGATACTGTGTATTATATATCTACGTGTTTATCACTGGGTCGATACCTCAGCTGGTAGACTATTGGTCTCCGAGGGCATCATCCGCCTAGTAGTCAGTATTTCGGTACTGATACTGTGTATTTTATATCTACGTGTTTATCACTGGGTCGATACCTCAGCTGATAAACTATTGGTCTCCGAGGGCATCATCCGCCCAGTAGTCAGTGTTTCTGTACTGACACTGTGTATTAGATATCTACGTGTTTATAACTGGGTCGATACCTCAGCTGGTAGACTATTGGTCTCCGAGGGCATCATCGGCCAGTAGTCAGTGTTTCTGTACTGACACTGTGTATTAGATATCTGCGTGTTTATCACTGGGTCGATACCTCAGCTGGTAGACTATTGGTCTCCGAGGACATCATCCGCCCAGCAGTCAGTGTTTCTGTACTGACACTGTGTACTAGATATCTGCGTGTTTATCACTGGGTCGATACCTCAGCTGGTAGACTATTGGTCTCCGAGGGCATCATCCGCCCAGTAGTCAGTGTTTCTGTACTGACACTGTGTTTTATATATCTACGTGTTTATCACTGGGTCGATACCTCAGCTGGTAGACTATTAGTCTCCGAGGGCATCATCCGCCCAGTAGTCAGTGTTTCTGTACTGACACTGTGTATTAGATATCTACGTGTTTATCACTGGGTCGATACCTCAGCTGGTAGACTATTGGTCTCCGAGGGCATCATCCGCCCAGTAGTCAGTGTTTCTGTACTGACACTGTGTATTATATATCTACGTGTTTATCACTGGGTCAATACCTCAGCCGGTAGACTATTGGTCTCCGAAGGCATCATCCGCCCAGTAGTCAGTGTTTCTGTACTGACACTGTGTATTATATATCTACGTGTTTATCACTGGGTCGACACCTCAGCTGGTAGACTATTGGTCTCCGAGGGCATCATCCGCCCAGTAGTCAGTGTTTATGTACTGACATTGTGTATTATATATCTACGTGTTTATCACTGGGTCGATACCTCAGCTGGTAGACTATTGGTCTCCGAGGGCATCATCCGCCCAGTAGTCAGTGTTCTGTACTGACACTGCGTATTATATATCTACGTGTTTATCACTGGGTCGATACCTCAGCTGGTAGACTATTAGTCTCCGAGGGCATCATCCGCCCAGTAGTCAGTGTTTCTGTACTGACACTGTGTATTAGATATCTACGTGTTTATCACTGGGTCGATACCTCAGCTGGTAGACTATTGGTCTCCGAGGGCATCATCCGCCCAGTAGTCAGTGTTTCTGTACTGACACTGTGGAATAGATATCTGCGTGTTTATCACTGGCTCGATACCTCAGCTGGTAGACTATTGGTCTCCGAGGACATCATCCGCCCAGTAGTCAGTGTTTCTGTACTGACACTGTGTACTAGATATCTGCGTGTTTATCAATGGGTCGATACCTCAGCTGTTAGACTATTGGTCTCCGAGGGCATCATCCGCCCAGTAGTCAATGTTTCTGTACTGACACTGTGTATTAGATATCTACGTGTTTATCACTGGGTCGATACCTCATCTGGTAGACTATTGGTCTCCGAGGGCATCATCCGCCCAGTAGTCAGTGTTTCTGTACTGACACTGTGTATTAGATATCTACGTGTTTATAACTCGGTCGATACCTCAGCTGGTAGACTATTGGTCTCCGAGGGCATCATCCGCCCAGTAGTCAGTGTTTCTGTACTGACACTGTGTATTAGATATCTGCGTGTTTATCACTGGGTCGATACCTCAGCTGGTAGACTATTGGTCTTCGAGGGCATCATCCGCCCAGTAGTCAGTGTTTCTGTACTGACAGTGTGTATTATATATCTACGTGTTTATCACTGGGTCGATACCACAGCTGGTAGACTATTGGTCCCCGAGGGCATCATCCTCCCAGTTGTCAGTGTTTCCGTACTGAAACTGTGTATTATATATCTACGTGTTTATCACTGGGTCGATACCTCAGCTGGTAGACTATTGGTCTCCGAGGACATCATCCGCCCAGTAGTCAGTGTTTCTGTACTGACACTGTGTATTAGATATCTACGTGTTTATCACTGGGTCGATACCTCAGCTGGTAGACTATTGGTCTCCGAGGGCATCATCCGCCCAGTAGTCAGTGTTTCTGTACTGACACTGTGTATTATATATCTACGTGTTTATCACTGGGTCGATACCTCAGCTGGTAGACTATTGGTCTCCGAGGGCATCCTCCGCCCAGTAGTCAGTGTTTCTGTACTTATACTGTGTATTATATATCTACGTGTTTATCACTGGGTCGATACCTCAGCTGGTAGACTATTGGTCTCCGAGGGCATCATCCGCCCAGTAGTCAGTATTTCTGTACTGATACTGTGTATTATATATCTACGTGTTTATCACTGGGTCGATATCTCAGCTGGTAGACTACTGGTCTCCGAGGGCATCATCCGCCGGGTAGTCAGTGTTTCTGTACTGACACTGTGTATTAGATATCTACGTGTTTATCACTGGGTCGATACCTCAGCTGGTAGACTATTGGTCTCCGAGGGCATCATCCGCCCAGTAGTCAGTGTTTCTGTACTGACACTGTGTATTATATATCTACGTGTTTATCACTGGGTCGATACCACAGCTGGTAGACTATTGGTCCCCGAGGGCATCATCCGCCCAGTAGGCAGTGTTTCCGTACTGACACTGTGTATTATATATCTACGTGTTTATCACTGGGTCGATACCTCAGCTGGTAGACTATTGGTCTCCGAGGACATCATCCGCCCAGTAGTCAGTGTTTCTGTACTGACACTGTGTATTATATATCTACGTGTTTATCACTGGGTCGATACCTCAGCTGGTAGACTATTGGTCTCCGAGGGCATCATCCGCCCAGTAGTAAGTGTTTCTGTACTGATACTGTGTATTATATATCTACGTGTTTATCACTGGGTCGATACCTCAGCTGGTAGACTATTGGTCTCTGAGGGCATCATCCGCCCAGTAGTCAGTGTTTCTGTACTGACACTGTGTATTATATATCTACGTGTTTATCACTGGGTCGATACCTCAGCTGGTAGACTATTGGTCTCCGAGGGCATCATCCGCCCAGTAGTAAGTGTTTCTGTACTGATACTGTGTATTATATATCTACGTGTTTATCACTGGGTCGATACCTCAGCTGGTAGACTATTGGTCTCCGAGGGCATCATCCGCCCAGTAGTCAGTATTTCTGTACTGATACTGTGTATTTTATATCTACGTGTTTATCACTGGGTCGATACCTCAGCTGATAAACTATTGGTCTCCGAGGGCATCATCCGCCCAGTAGTAAGTATTTCTGTACTGACACTGTGTATTAGATATCTACGTGTTTATAACTGGGTCGATACCTCAGCTGGTAGACTATTGGTCTCCGAGGGCATCATCCGGCCAGTAGTCAGTGTTTCTGTACTGACACTGTGTATTAGATATCTGCGTGTTTATCACTGGGTCGATACCTCAGCTGGTAGACTATTGGTCTCCGAGGGCATCATCCGCCCAGTAGTCAGTGTTTCTGTACTGACAGTGTGTATTATATATCTACGTGTTTATCACTGGGTCGATACCTCAGCTGGTAGACTATTGGTCTCCGAGGGCATCATCCGCCCAGTAGTCAGTGTTTCTGTACTGACACTGTGTATTATATATCTGCGTGTTTATCACTGGGTCGATACCTCAGCTGGTAGACTATTGGTGTCTGAGGGCATCATCCGCCCAGTAGTCAGTGTTTCTGTACTGACACTGTGTATTATATATCTACGTGTTTATCACTGGGTCGATACCTCAGCTGGTAGACTATTGGTCTCCGAGGGCATCATCCGCCCAGTAGTAAGTGTTTCTGTACTGATACTGTGTATTATATATCTACGTGTTTATCACTGGGTCGATACCTCAGCTGGTAGACTATTGGTCTCCGAGGGCATCATCCGCCTAGTAGTCAGTATTTCTGTACTGATACTGTGTATTTTATATCTACGTGTTTATCACTGGGTCGATACCTCAGCTGATAAACTATTGGTCTCCGAGGGCATCATCCGCCCAGTAGTCAGTGTTTCTGTACTGACACTGTGTATTAGATATCTACGTGTTTATAACTGGGTCGATACCTCAGCTGGTAGACTATTGGTCTCCGAGGGCATCATCGGCCAGTAGTCAGTGTTTCTGTACTGACACTGTGTATTAGATATCTGCGTGTTTATCACTGGGTCGATACCTCAGCTGGTAGACTATTGGTCTCCGAGGGCATCATCCGGCCAGTAATCAGTGTTTCTGTACTGACACTGTGTATTAGATATCTACGTGTTTATCACTGGGTCGATACCTCAGCTGGTAGACTATTGGTCTCCGAGGACATCATCCGCCCAGCAGTCAGTGTTTCTGTACTGACACTGTGTACTAGATATCTGCGTGTTTATCACTGGGTCGATACCTCAGCTGGTAGACTATTGGTCTCCGAGGGCATCATCCGCCCAGTAGTCAGTGTTTCTGTACTGACACTGTGTTTTATATATCTACGTGTTTATCACTGGGTCGATACCTCAGCTGGTAGACTATTAGTCTCCGAGGGCATCATCCGCCCAGTAGTCAGTGTTTCTGTACTGACACTGTGTATTAGATATCTACGTGTTTATCACTGGGTCGATACCTCAGCTGGTAGACTATTGGTCTCCGAGGGCATCATCCGCCCAGTAGTCAGTGTTTCTGTACTGACACTGTGTATTATATATCTACGTGTTTATCACTGGGTCGACACCTCAGCTGGTAGACTATTGGTCTCCGAGGGAATCATCCGCCCAGTAGTCAGTGTTTCTGTACTGACATTGTGTATTATATATCTACGTGTTTATCACTGGGTCGATACCTCAGCTGGTAGACTATTGGTCTCCGAGGGCATCATCCGCCCAGTAGTCAGTGTTTCTGTACTGACACTGTGTATTATATATCTACGTGTTTATCACTGGGTCGATACCTCAGCTGGTAGACTATTAGTCTCCGAGGGCATCATCCGCCCAGTAGTCAGTGTTTCTGTACTGACACTGTGTATTAGATATCTACGTGTTTATCACTGGGTCAATACCTCAGCCGGTAGACTATTGGTCTCCGAAGGCATCATCCGCCCAGTAGTCAGTGTTTCTGTACTGACACTGTGTATTATATATCTACGTGTTTATCACTGGGTCGACACCTCAGCTGGTAGACTATTGGTCTCCGAGGGAATCATCCGCCCAGTAGTCAGTGTTTCTGTACTGACATTGTGTATTATATATCTACGTGTTTATCACTGGGTCGATACCTCAGCTGGTAGACTATTGGTCTCCGAGGGCATCATCCGCCCAGTAGTCAGTGTTTCTGTACTGACACTGTGTATTATATATCTACGTGTTTATCACTGGGTCGATACCTCAGCTGGTAGACTATTAGTCTCCGAGGGCATCATCCGCCCAGTAGTCAGTGTTTCTGTACTGACACTGTGTATTAGATATCTACGTGTTTATCACTGGGTCGATACCTCAGCTGGTAGACTATTGGTCTCCGAGGGCATCATCCGCCCAGTAGTCAGTGTTCTTTACTGACACTGCGTATTATATATCTACGTGTTTATCACTGGGTCGATACCTCAGCTGGTAGACTATTAGTCTCCGAGGGCATCATCCGCCCAGTATTCAGTGTTTCTGTACTGACACTGTGTATTAGATATCTACGTGTTTATCACTGGGTCGATACCTCAGCTGGTAGACTATTGGTCTCCGAGGGCATCATCCGCCCAGTAGTCAGTGTTTCTGTACTGACACTGTGGAATAGATATCTGCGTGTTTATCACTGGCTCGATACCTCAGCTGGTAGACTATTGGTCTCCGAGGACATCATCGCCCAGTAGTCAGTGTTTCTGTACTGATACTGTGTACTAGATATCTGCGTGTTTATCAATGGGTCGATACCTCAGCTGTTAGACTATTGGTCTCCGAGGGCATCATCCGCCCAGTAGTCAGTGTTTCTGTACTGACACTGTGTATTAGATATCTACGTGTTTATCACTGGGTCGATACCTCATCTGGTAGACTATTGGTCTCCGAGGGCATCATCCGCCCAGTAGTCAGTGTTTCTGTACTGACACTGTGTATTAGATATCTACGTGTTTATAAATCGGTCGATACCTCAGCTGGTAGACTATTGGTCTCCGAGGGCATCATCCGCCCAGTAGTCAGTGTTTCTGTACTGACACTGTGTATTAGATATCTGCGTGTTTATCACTGGGTCGATACCTCAGCTGGTAGACTATTAGTCTCCGAGGGCATCATCCGCCCAGTAGTCAGTGTTTCTGTACTGACAGTGTGTATTATATATCTACGTGTTTATCACTGGGTCGATACCACAGCTGGTAGACTATTGGTCCCCGAGGGCATCCTCCTCCCAGTTGTCAGTGTTTCCGTACTGAAACTGTGTATTATATATCTACGTGTTTATCACTGGGTCGATACCTCAGCTGGTAGACTATTGGTCTCCGAGGACATCATCCGCCCAGTAGTCAGTGTTTCTGTACTGACACTGTGTATTAGATATCTACGTGTTTATCACTGGGTCGATACCTCAGCTGGTAGACTATTGGTCTCCGAGGGCATCATCCGCCCAGTAGTCAGTGTTTCTGTACTGACACTGTGTATTAGATATCTATGTGTTTATCACTGGGTCGATACCTCAGCTGGTAGACTATTGGTCTCCGAGGGCATCATCCGCCCAGTAGTCAGTGTTTCTGTACTGACACTGTGTATTATATATCTACGTGTTTATCACTGGGTCGATACCACAGCTGGTAGACTATTGGTCCCCGAGGGCATCATCCGCCCAGTAGTCAGTGTTTCCGTACTGACACTGTGTATTAGATATCTACGTGTTTATCACTGGGTCGATACCTCAGCTGGTAGACTATTGGTCTCCGAGGGCATCATCCGCCCAGTAGTCAGTGTTTCTGTACTGACACTGTGGAATAGATATCTGCGTGTTTATCACTGGCTCGATACCTCAGCTGGTAGACTATTGGTCTCCGAGGACATCATCCGCCCAGTAGTCAGTGTTTCTGTACTGACACTGTGTACTAGATATCTGCGTGTTTATCAATGGGTCGATACCTCAGCTGTTAGACTATTGGTCTCCGAGGGCATCATCCGCCCAGTAGTCAGTGTTTCTGTACTGACACTGTGTATTAGATATCTACGTGTTTATCACTGGATCGATACCTCATCTGGTAGACTATTGGTCTCCGAGGGCATCATCCGCCCAGTAGTCAGTGTTTCTGTACTGACACTGTGTATTAGATATCTACGTGTTTATAACTCGGTCGATACCTCAGCTGGTAGACTATTGGTCTCCGAGGGCATCATCCGCCCAGTAGTCAGTGTTTCTGTACTGACACTGTGTATTAGATATCTGCGTGTTTATCACTGGGTCGATACCTCAGCTGGTAGACTATTGGTCTCCGAGGGCATCATCCGCCCAGTAGTCAGTGTTTCTGTACTGACAGTGTGTATTATATATCTACGTGTTTATCACTGGGTCGATACCACAGCTGGTAGACTATTGGTCCCCGAGGGCATCCTCCTCCCAGTTGTCAGTGTTTCCGTACTGAAACTGTGTATTATATATCTACGTGTTTATCACTGGGTCGATACCTCAGCTGGTAGACTATTGGTCTCCGAGGACATCATCCGCCCAGTAGTCAGTGTTTCTGTACTGACACTGTGTATTAGATATCTACGTGTTTATCACTGGGTCGATACCTCAGCTGGTAGACTATTGGTCTCCGAGGGCATCATCCGCCCAGTAGTCAGTGTTTCTGTACTGACACTGTGTATTATATATCTACGTGTTTATCACTGGGTCGATACCTCAGCTGGTAGACTATTGGTCTCCGAGGGCATCCTCCGCCCAGTAGTCAGTGTTTCTGTACTGATACTGTGTATTATATATCTACGTGTTTATCACTGGGTCGATACCTCAGCTGGTAGACTATTGGTCTCCGAGGGCATCATCCGCCCAGTAGTCAGTATTTCTGTACTGATACTGTGTATTATATATCTACGTGTTTATCACTGGGTCGATATCTCAGCTGGTAGACTACTGGTCTCCGAGGGCATCATCCGCCCAGTAGTCAGTGTTTCTGTACTGACACTGTGTATTAGATATCTACGTGTTTATCACTGGGTCGATACCTCAGCTGGTAGACTATTGGTCTCCGAGGGCATCATCCGCCCAGTAGTCAGTGTTTCTGTACTGACACTGTGTATTAGATATCTATGTGTTTATCACTGGGTCGATACCTCAGCTGGTAGACTATTGGTCTCCGAGGGCATCATCCGCCCAGTAGTCAGTGTTTCTGTACTGACACTGTGTATTATATATCTACGTGTTTATCACTGGGTCGATACCACAGCTGGTAGACTATTGGTCCCCGAGGGCATCATCCGCCCAGTAGTCAGTGTTTCCGTACTGACACTGTGTATTATATATCTACGTGTTTATCACTGGGTCGATACCTCAGCTGGTAGACTATTGGTCTCCGAGGACATCATCCGCCCAGTAGTCAGTGTTTCTGTACTGACACTCTGTATTAGATATCTGCGTGTTTATCACTGGGTCGATACCTCAGCTGGTAGACTATTGGTCTCTGAGGGCATCATCCGCCCAGTAGTCAGTGATTCTGTACTGACACTGTGTATTATATATCTACGTGTTTATCACTGGGTCGATACCTCAGCTGGTAGACTATTGGTCTCCGAGGGCATCATCCGCCCAGTAGTAAGTGTTTCTGTACTGATACTGTGTATTATATATCTACGTGTTTATCACTGGGTCGATACCTCAGCTGGTAGACTATTGGTCTCTGAGGGCATCATCCGCCCAGTAGTCAGTGTTTCTGTACTGACACTGTGTATTATATATCTACGTGTTTATCACTGGGTCGATACCTCAGCTGGTAGACTATTGGTCTCCGAGGGCATCATCCGCCCAGTAGTAAGTGTTTCTGTACTGATACTGTGTATTATATATCTACGTGTTTATCACTGGGTCGATACCTCAGCTGGTAGACTATTGGTCTCCGAGGGCATCATCCGCCCAGTAGTCAGTATTTCTGTACTGATACTGTGTATTTTATATCTACGTGTTTATCACTGGGTCGATACCTCAGCTGATAAACTATTGGTCTCCGAGGGCATCATCCGCCCAGTAGTCAGTATTTCTGTACTGACAGTGTGTATTATATATCTACGTGTTTATCACTGGGTCGATACCACAGCTGGTAGACTATTGGTCCCCGAGGGCATCATCCTCCCAGTTGTCAGTGTTTCCGTACTGACACTGTGTATTATATATCTACGTGTTTATCACTGGGTCGATACCTCAGCTGGTAGACTATTGGTCTCCGAGGGCATCATCCGCCCAGTAGTCAGTGTTTCTGTACTGACAGTGTGTATTATATATCTACGTGTTTATCACTGGGTCGATACCACAGCTGGTAGACTATTGGTCCCCGAGGGCATCATCCTCCCAGTTGTCAGTGTTTCCGTACTGACACTGTGTATTATATATCTACGTGTTTATCACTGGGTCGATACCTCAGCTGGTAGACTATTGGTCTCCGAGGACATCATCCGCCCAGTAGTCAGTGTTTCTGTACTGACACTGTGTATTAGATATCTACGTGTTTATCACTGGGTCGATACCTCAGCTGGTAGACTGTTGGTCTCCGAGGGCATCATCCGCCCAGTAGTCAGTGTTTCTGTACTGACACTGTGTATTATATATCTACGTGTTTATCACTGGGTCGATACCTCAGCTGGTAGACTATTGGTCTCCGAGGGCATCATCCGCCCAGTAGTCAGTGTTTCTGTACTGATACTGTGTATTATATATCTACGTGTTTATCACTGGGTCGATACCTCAGCTGGTAGACTATTGGTCTCCGAGGGCATCATCCGCCAAGTAGTCAGTATTTCTGTACTGATACTGTGTATTATATATCTACGTGTTTATCACTGGGTAGATACCTCAGCTGGTAGACTACTGGTCTCCGAGGGCACCATCCGCCAAGTAGTCAGTGTTTCTGTACTGACACTGTGTATTAGATATCTGCGTGTTTATCACTGGGTCGATACCTCAGCTGGTAGACTATTTGTCTCCGAGGGCATCATCCGCCCAGTAGTCAGTGTTTCTGTACTGACACTGTGTATTAGATATCTACGTGTTTATCACTGGGTCGATACCTCAGCTGGTAGAATATTGGTCTCCGAGGGCATCATCCGCCCAGTAGTCAGTGTTTCTGTACTGACACTGTGTATTATATATCTACGTGTTTATGACTGGGTCGACACCTCAGCTTGTAGACTATTGGTCTCCGAGGGCATCATCCGCCCAGTAGTCAGTGTTTCTGTACTGACATTGTGTATTATATATCTACGTGTTTATCACTGGATCGATACCTCAGCTGGTAGACAATAGGTCTCCGAGGGCATCATCCGCCCAGTAGTCAGTTTTTCTGTACTAACACTGTGTATTATATATCTACGTGTTTATCACTGGGTCGATACCTCAGCTGGTAGACTATTAGTCTCCGAGGGCATCATCCGCCCAGTAGTCAGTGTTTCTGTACTGACACTGTGTATTATATATCTGCGTGTTTATCACTGGGTCGATACCTCAGCTGGTAGACTATTGGTCTCCGAGGGCATCATCCGCCCTGTAGTCAGTGTTTCTGTACTGACACTGTGTATTATATATCTACGTGTTTATCACTGGGTCGATACCTCAGCTGGTAGACTATTAGTCTCCGAGGGCATCATCGCCCAGTAGTCAGTGTTTCTGTACTGACACTGTGTATTATATATCTACGTGTATATCACTGGGTCGATATCTCAGCTGGTAGACTATTAGTCCCCGAGGGCATCATTCGCTCAGTAGTCAGTGTTTCAGTACTGACACTGTGTATTATATTTTTCTACGTGTTTATCACTGGGTCGATACCTCAGCTGGTAGACTATTGGGCTCCGAGGGCATCATCCGCCCAGTAGTCAGTGTTTCTGTACTGACACTGTGTATTAGATATCTGCGTGTTTATCACTGGGTCGATACCTCAGCTGGTAGACTATTGGTCTCCGAGGGCATCATCCGCCCAGTAGTCAGTGTTTCTGTACTGACACTGTGTATTAGATATCTGCGTGTTTATCACTGGGTCGATACCTCAGCTGGTAGACTATTGGTCTCCGAGGGCATCATCCGCCCAGTAGTCAGTGTTTCTGTACTGACATTGTGTATTAGATATCTCCGTGTTTATCACTGGGTCGATACCTCAGCTGGTAGACTATTGGTCTCTGAGGGCATCATCCGGCCAGTAGTCAGTGTTTCTGTACTGACACTGTGTATTAGATATCTACGTGTTTATCACTGGGTCGATACCTCAGCTTGTAGACTATTGGTCTCCGAGGGCATCATCCGCCCAGTCAGTGTTTCTGTACTGACACTGTGTACTGGATATCTGCGTGTTTATCACTGGGTCGATACCTCAGCTGGTAGACTATTGGTCTCCGAGGACATCATCCGCCCAGTAGTCAGTGTTTCTGTACTGACACTGTGTATTAGATATCTACGTGTTTATCACTGGGTCGATACCTCAGCTGATAAACTATTGGTCTCCGAGGGCATCATCCGCCCAGTAGTCAGTGTTTCTGTACTGACACTGTGTATTAGATATCTACGTGTTTATCACTGGGTCGATACCTCAGCTGGTAGACTATTGGTCTCCGAGGGCATCATCCGGCCAGTAGTCAGTGTTTCTGTACTGACACTGTGTATTAGATATCTGCGTGTTTATCACTGGGTCGATACCTCAGCTGGTAGACTATTGGTCTCCGAGGACATCATCCGCCCAGTAGTCAGTGTTTCTGTACTGACACTGTGTATTAGATATCTACGTGTTTATCACTGGGTCGATACCTCAGCTGGTAGACTGTTGGTCTCCGAGGGCATCATCCGCCCAGTAGTCAGTGTTTCTGTACTGACACTGTGTATTATATATCTACGTGTTTATCACTGGGTCGATACCTCAGCTGGTAGACTATTGGTCTCCGAGGGCATCATCCGCCCAGTAGTCAGTGTTTCTGTACTGATACTGTGTATTATATATCTACGTGTTTATCACTGGGTCGATACCTCAGCTAGTAGACTATTGGTCTCCGAGGGCATCATCCGCCCAGTAGTCAGTATTTCTGTACTGATACTGTGTATTATATATCTACGTGTTTATCACTGGGTCGATACCTCAGCTGGTAGACTATTGGTCTCCGAGGGCATCATCCGCCCAGTAGTCAGTGTTTCTGTACTGACACTGTGTATTAGATATCTGCGTGTTTATCACTGGGTCGATACCTCAGCTGGTAGACTATTGGTCTCCGAGGGCATCATCCGCCCAGTAGTCAGTGTTTCTGTACTGACACTGTGTATTAGATATCTACGTGTTTATCACTGGGTCGATACCTCAGCTGGTAGACTATTGGTCTCCGAGGACATCATCCGCCCAGTCAGTGTTTCTGTACTGACACTGTGTACTGGATATCTGCATGTTTATCACTGGGTCGATACCTCAGCTGGTAGACTATTGGTCTCCGAGGGCATCATCCGCCCAGTAGTCAGTGTTTCTGTACTGACACTGTGTATTAGATATCTACGTGTTTATCACTGGGTCGATACCTCAGCTGGTAGACTATTAGTCTCCGAGGGCATCATCCGCCCAGTAGTCAGTGTTTCTGTACTGACACTGTGTATTAGATATCTACGTGTTTATCACTGGGTCGATACCTCAGCTGGTAGACTATTGGTCTCCGAGGGCATCATCCGCCCAGTAGTCAGTGTTTCTGTACTGACACTGTGTATTATATATCTACGTGTTTATCACTGGGACGATACCTCAGCTGGTAGACTATTGGTCTCCGAGGACATCATCCGCCCAGTAGTCAGTGTTTCTGTACTGACACTGTGTATTAGATATCTACGTGTTTATCACTGGGTCGATACCTCAGCTGATAAACTATTGGTCTCCGAGGGCATCATCCGCCCAGTAGTCAGTGTTTCTGTACTGACAGTGTGTATTATATATCTACGTGTTTATCACTGGGTCGATACCTCAGCTGGTAGACTATTGGTCTCCGAGGGCATCATCCGCCCAGTAGTCAGTGTTTCTGTACTGATACTGTGTATTATATATCTACGTGTTTATCACTGGGTCGATACCTCAGCTGGTAGACTATTGGTCTCCGAGGGCATCATCCGCCCAGTAGTCAGTATTTCTGTACTGATACTGTGTATTATATATCTACGTGTTTATCACTGGGTCGATACCTCAGCTGGTAGACTACTGGTCTCCGAGGGCATCATCCGCCCAGTAGTCAGTGTTTCTGTACTGACACTGTGTATTAGATATCTGCGTGTTTATCACTGGGTCGATACCTCAGCTGGTAGACTATTGGTCTCCGAGGGCATCATCCGCCCAGTAGTCAGTGTTTCTGTACTGACACTGTGTATTATATATCTACGTGTTTATGACTGGGTCGACACCTCAGCTGGTAGACTATTGGTCTCCGAGGGCATCATCCGCCCAGTAGTCAGTGTTTCTGTACTGACATTGTGTATTATATATCTACGTGTTTATCACTGGATCGATACCTCAGCTGGTAGACTATAGGTCTCCGAGGGCATCATCCGCCCAGTAGTCAGTGTTTCTGTACTAACACTGTGTATTATATATCTACGTGTTTATCACTGGGTCGATACCTCAGCTGGTAGACAATAAGTCTCCGAGGGCATCATCCGCCCAGTAGTCAGTTTTTCTGTACTAACACTGTGTATTAGATATCTACTTGTTTATCACTGGGTCGATACCTCAGCTGGTAGACTATTGGTCTCCGAGGGCATCATCCGCCCTGTAGTCAGTGTTTCTGTACTGACACTGTGTATTATATATCTACGTGTTTATCACTGGGTCGATACCTCAGCTGGTAGACTATTAGTCTCCGAGGGCATCATCCGCCCAGTAGTCAGTGTTTCTGTACTGACACTGTGTATTATATATCTACGTGTATATCACTGGGTCGATATCTCAGCTGGTAGACTATTAGTCCCCGAGGGCATCATTCGCTCAGTAGTCAGTGTTTCAGTACTGACACTGTGTATTATATTTTTCTACGTGTTTATCACTGGGTCGATACCTCAGCTGGTAGACTATTGGGCTCCGAGGGCATCATCCGCCCAGTAGTCAGTGTTTCTGTACTGACACTGTGTATTAGATATCTGCGTGTTTATCACTGGGTCGATACCTCAGCTGGTAGACTATTGGTCTCCGAGGGCATCATCCGCCCAGTAGTCAGTGTTTCTGTACTGACACTGTGTATTAGATATCTGCGTGTTTATCACTGGGTCGATACCTCAGCTGGTAGACTATTGGTCTCCGAGGGCATCATCCGCCCAGTAGTCAGTGTTTCTGTACTGACACTGTGTATTAGATATCTACGTGTTTATCACTGGGTCGATACCTCAGCTGGTAGACTATTGGTCTCTGAGGGCATCATCCGGCCAGTAGTCAGTGTTTCTGTACTGACACTGTGTATTAGATATCTACGTGTTTATCACTGGGTCGATACCTCAGCTTGTAGACTATTGGTCTCCGAGGGCATCATCCGCCCAGTCAGTGTTTCTGTACTGACACTGTGTACTGGATATCTGCGTGTTTATCACTGGGTCGATACCTCAGCTGGTAGACTATTGGTCTCCGAGGACATCATCCGCCCAGTAGTCAGTGTTTCTGTACTGACACTGTGTATTAGATATCTACGTGTTTATCACTGGGTCGATACCACAGCTGATAAACTATTGGTCTCCGAGGGCATCATCCGCCCAGTAGTCAGTGTTTCTGTACTGACACTGTGTATTAGATATCTACGTGTTTATCACTGGGTCGATACCTCAGCTGGTAGACTATTGGTCTCCGAGGGCATCATCCGGCCAGTAGTCAGTGTTTCTGTACTGACACTGTGTATTAGATATCTGCGTGTTTATCACTGGGTCGATACCTCAGCTGGTAGACTATTGGTCTCCGAGGACATCATCCGCCCAGTAGTCAGTGTTTCTGTACTGACACTGTGTATTAGATATCTACGTGTTTATCACTGGGTCGATACCTCAGCTGGTAGACTGTTGGTCTCCGAGGGCATCATCCGCCCAGTAGTCAGTGTTTCTGTACTGACACTGTGTATTATATATCTACGTGTTTATCACTGGGTCGATACCTCAGCTGGTAGACTATTGGTCTCCGAGGGCATCATCCGCCCAGTAGTCAGTGTTTCTGTACTGATACTGTGTATTATATATCTACGTGTTTATCACTGGGTCGATACCTCAGCTGGTAGACTATTGGTCTCCGAGGTCATCATCCGCCCAGTAGTCAGTATTTCTGTACTGATACTGTGTATTATATATCTACGTGTTTATCACTGGGTCGATACCTCAGCTGGTAGACTATTGGTCTCCGAGGGCATCATCCGCCCAGTAGTCAGTGTTTCTGTACTGACACTGTGTATTAGATATCTGCGTGTTTATCACTGGGTCGATACCTCAGCTGGTAGACTATTGGTCTCCGAGGGCATCATCCGCCCAGTAGTCAGTGTTTCTGTACTGACACTGTGTATTAGATATCTACGTGTTTATCACTGGGTCGATACCTCAGCTGGTAGACTATTGGTCTCCGAGGACATCATCCGCCCAGTCAGTGTTTCTGTACTGACACTGTGTACTGGATATCTGCGTGTTTATCACTGGGTCGATACCTCAGCTGGTAGACTATTGGTCTCCGAGGGCATCATCCGCCCAGTAGTCAGTGTTTCTGTACTGACACTGTGTATTAGATATCTACGTGTTTATCACTGGGTCGATACCTCAGCTGGTAGACTATTAGTCTCCGAGGGCATCATCCGCCCAGTAGTCAGTGTTTCTGTACTGACACTGTGTATTAGATATCTACGTGTTTATCACTGGGTCGATACCTCAGCTGGTAGACTATTGGTCTCCGAGGGCATCATCCGCCCAGTAGTCAGTGTTTCTGTACTGACACTGTGTATTATATATCTACGTGTTTATCACTGGGACGATACCTCAGCTGGTAGATTATTGGTCTCCGAGGACATCATCCGCCCAGTAGTCAGTGTTTCTGTACTGACACTGTGTATTAGATATCTACGTGTTTATCACTGGGTCGATACCTCAGCTGATAAACTATTGGTCTCCGAGGGCATCATCCGCCCAGTAGTCAGTGTTTCTGTACTGACAGTGTGTATTATATATCTACGTGTTTATCACTGGGTCGATACCTCAGCTGGTAGACTATTGGTCTCCGAGGGCATCATCCGCCCAGTAGTCAGTGTTTCTGTACTGATACTGTGTATTATATATCTACGTGTTTATCACTGGGTCGATACCTCAGCTGGTAGACTATTGGTCTCCGAGGGCATCATCCGCCCAGTAGTCAGTATTTCTGTACTGATACTGTGTATTATATATCTACGTGTTTATCACTGGGTCGATACCTCAGCTGGTAGACTACTGGTCTCCGAGGGCATCATCCGCCCAGTAGTCAGTGTTTCTGTACTGACACTGTGTATTAGATATCTGCGTGTTTATCACTGGGTCGATACCTCAGCTGGTAGACTATTGGTCTCCGAGGGCATCATCCGCCCAGTAGTCAGTGTTTCTGTACTGACACTGTGTATTAGATATCTACGTGTTTATCACTGTGTCGATACCTCAGTTGGTAGACTATTGGTCTCCGAGGGCATCATCGCCCAGTAGTCAGTGTTTCTGTACTGACACTGTGTATTATATATCTACGTGTTTATGACTGGGTCGACACCTCAGCTGGTAGACTATTGGTCTCCGAGGGCATCATCCGCCCAGTAGTCAGTGTTTCTGTACTGACATTGTGTATTATATATCTACGTGTTTATCACTGGATCGATACCTCAGCTGGTAGACTATAGGTCTCCGAGGGCATCATCCGCCCAGTAGTCAGTGTTTCTGTACTAACACTGTGTATTATATATCTACGTGTTTATCACTGGGTCGATACCTCAGCTGGTAGACTATAAGTCTCCGAGGGCATCATCCGCCCAGTAGTCAGTGTTTCTGTACTGACACTGTGTATTATATATCTACGTGTTTATCACTGGGTCGATACCTCAGCTGGTAGACTATTGGTCCCGAGGACATCATCCGCCCAGTAGTCAGTGTTTCTGTACTGACACTGTGTATTAGATATCTACGTGTTTATCACTGGGTCGATACCTCAGCTGGTAGACTATTGGTCTCCGAGGACATCATCCGCCCAGTAGTCAGTGTTTCTGTACTGACACTGTGTATTAGATATCTACGTGTTTATCACTGGGTCGATACCTCAGCTGGTAGACTATTGGTCTCCGAGGGCATCATCCGCCCAGTAGTCAGTGTTTCTGTACTGACACTGTGTATTATATATCTACGTGTTTATCACTGGGTCGATACCTCAGCTGGTAGACTACTGGTCTCCGAGGGCATCATCCGCCCAGTAGTCAGTGTTTCTGTACTGACACTGTGTATTAGATATCTGCGTGTTTATCACTGGGTCGATACCTCAGCTGGTAGACTATTGGTCTCCGAGGGCATCATCCGCCCAGTAGTCAGTGTTTCTGTACTGACACTGTGTATTAGATATCTACGTGTTTATCACTGTGTCGATACCTCAGTTGGTAGACTATTGGTCTCCGAGGGCATCATCGCCCAGTAGTCAGTGTTTCTGTACTGACACTGTGTATTATATATCTACGTGTTTATGACTGGGTCGACACCTCAGCTGGTAGACTATTGGTCTCCGAGGGCATCATCCGCCCAGTAGTCAGTGTTTCTGTACTGACATTGTGTATTATATATCTACGTGTTTATCACTGGATCGATACCTCAGCTGGTAGACTATAGGTCTCCGAGGGCATCATCCGCCCAGTAGTCAGTGTTTCTGTACTAACACTGTGTATTATATATCTACGTGTTTATCACTGGGTCGATACCTCAGCTGGTAGACTATAAGTCTCCGAGGGCATCATCCGCCCAGTAGTCAGTGTTTCTGTACTGACACTGTGTATTATATATCTACGTGTTTATCACTGGGTCGATACCTCAGCTGGTAGACTATTGGTCCCGAGGACATCATCCGCCCAGTAGTCAGTGTTTCTGTACTGACACTGTGTATTAGATATCTACGTGTTTATCACTGGGTCGATACCTCAGCTGGTAGACTATTGGTCTCCGAGGACATCATCCGCCCAGTAGTCAGTGTTTCTGTACTGACACTGTGTATTAGATATCTACGTGTTTATCACTGGGTCGATACCTCAGCTGGTAGACTATTGGTCTCCGAGGGCATCATCCGCCCAGTAGTCAGTGTTTCTGTACTGACACTGTGTATTATATATCTACGTGTTTATCACTGGGTCGATACCTCAGCTGGTAGACTATTGGTCTCCGAGGGCATCATCCGCCCAGTAGTCAGTGTTTCTGTACTGATACTGTGTATTATATATCTACGTGTTTATCACTGGGTCGATACCTCAGCTGGTAGACTATTGGTCTCCGAGGGCATCATCCGCCCAGTAGTCAGTGTTTCTGTACTGACACTGTGTATTAGATATCTACGTGTTTATCACTGGGTCGATACCTCAGCTGGTAGACTATTGGTCTCCGAGGACATCATCCGCCCAGTAGTCAGTGTTTCTGTACTGACACTGTGTATTAGATATCTACGTGTTTATCACTGGGTCGATACCTCAGCTGGTAGACTATTGGTCTCCGAGGGCATCATCCGCCCAGTAGTCAGTGTTTCTGTACTGACACTGTGTATTATATATCTACGTGTTTATCACTGGGTCGATACCTCAGCTGGTAGACTATTGGTCTCCGAGGGCATCATCCGCCCAGTAGTCAGTGTTTCTGTACTGATACTGTGTATTATATATCTACGTGTTTATCACTGGGTCGATACCTCAGCTGGTAGACTATTGGTCTCCGAGGGCATCATCCGCCCAGTTGTCAGTATTTCTGTACTGACACTGTGTATTAGATATCTACGTGTTTATCACTGGCTCGATACCACAGCTGGTAGACTATTGGTCTCCGAGGGCATCATCCGCCCAGTAGTCAGTGTTTCTGTACTGACACTGTGTATTATATATCTACGTGTTTATCACTGGGTCGATACCTCAGCTGGTGGACTATTGGTCCCCGAGGGCATCATCCGCCCAGTAGTCAGTGTTTCCGTACTGACACTGTGTATTATATATCTACGTGTTTATCACTGGGTCGATACCACAGCTGGTAGACTATTAGCCCCCGAGGGCATCATCCGCCCAGTAGTCAGTGTTTCTGTACTGACACTGTGTATTATATATCTACGTGTTTATCACTGGGTCGATACCTCAGCTGGTAGACTATTGGTCTCCGAGGGCATCATCCGCCCAGTAGTCAGTGTTTCTGTACTGACACTGTGTATTAGATATCTGCGTGTTTATCACTGGGTCGATACCTCAGCTGGTAGACTATTGGTCTCCGAGGGCATCATCCGCCCAGTAGTCAGTGTTTCTGTACTGACACTGTGTATTAGATATCTACGTGTTTATCACTGGGTCGATACCTCAGCTGGTAGACTATTGGTCTCCGAGGGCATCATCCGGCCAGTAGTCAATGTTTCTGTACTGACACTGTGTATTAGATATCTACGTGTTTATCACTGGGTCGATACCTCAGCTTGTAGACTATTGGTCTCCGAGGGCATCATCCGCCCAGTCAGTGTTTCTGTACTGACACTGTGTACTGGATATCTGCGTGTTTATCACTGGGTCGATACCTCAGCTTGTAGACTATTGGTCTCCGAGGGCATCATCCGCCCAGTCAGTGTTTCTGTACTGACACTGTGTATTATATATCTACGTGTTTATCACTGGGTCGATACCTCAGCTGGTAGACTATTGGTCTCCGAGGACATCATCCGCCCAGTCAGTGTTTCTGTACTGACACTGTGTACTGGATATCTGCGTGTTTATCACTGGGTCGATACCTCAGCTGGTAGACTATTGGTCTCCGAGGGCATCATCCGCTCAGTAGTCAGTGTTTCTGTACTGACACTGTGTATTATATATCTACGTGTTTATCACTGGGTCGATACCTCAGCTGGTAGACTATTAGTCTCCGAGGGCATCATCCGCCCAGTAGTCAGTGTTTCTGTACTGACACTGTGTATTAGATATCTACGTGTTTATCACTGGGTCGATACCTCAGCTGGTAGACTATTGGTCTCCGAGGGCATCATCCGCCCAGTAGTCAGTGTTTCTGTACTGACACTGTGTATTATATATCTACGTGTTTATCACTGGGTCGATACCTCAGCAGGTAGACTATTGGTCTCCGAGGACATCATCCGCCCAGTAGTCAGTGTTTCTGTACTGACACTGTGTATTAGATATCTACGTGTTTATCACTGGGTCGATACCTCAGCTGGTAGACTATTGGTCTCCGAGGGCATCATCCGCCCAGTCAGTGTTTCTGTACTGACACTGTGTACTGGATATCTGCGTGTTTATCACTGGGTCGATACCTCAGCTTGTAGACTATTGGTCTCCGAGGGCATCATCCGCCCAGTCAGTGTTTCTGTACTGACACTGTGTATTATATATCTACGTGTTTATCACTGGGTCGATACCTCAGCTGGTAGACTATTGGTCTCCGAGGACATCATCCGCCCAGTCAGTGTTTCTGTACTGACACTGTGTACTGGATATCTGCGTGTTTATCACTGGGTCGATACCTCAGCTGGTAGACTATTGGTCTCCGAG
Organism: Bathymodiolus brooksi; assembly: GCA_963680875.1. NCBI lineage: Eukaryota > Metazoa > Mollusca > Bivalvia > Mytilida > Modiolidae > Bathymodiolus > Bathymodiolus brooksi. The sequence continues at coordinate 151,596,593 of OY804575.1, forward strand.
GGCATCATCCGCTCAGTAGTCAGTGTTTCTGTACTGACACTGTGTATTATATATCTACGTGTTTATCACTGGGTCGATACCTCAGCTGGTAGACTATTAGTCTCCGAGGGCATCATCCGCCCAGTAGTCAGTGTTTCTGTACTGACACTGTGTATTAGATATCTACGTGTTTATCACTGGGTCGATACCTCAGCTGGTAGACTATTGGTCTCCGAGGGCATCATCCGCCCAGTAGTCAGTGTTTCTGTACTGACACTGTGTATTATATATCTACGTGTTTATCACTGGGTCGATACCTCAGCAGGTAGACTATTGGTCTCCGAGGACATCATCCGCCCAGTAGTCAGTGTTTCTGTACTGACACTGTGTATTAGATATCTACGTGTTTATCACTGGGTCGATACCTCAGCTGGTAGACTATTGGTCTCCGAGGGCATCATCCGCCCAGTAGTCAGTGTTTCTGTACTGACACTGTGTATTATATATCTACGTGTTTATCACTGGGTCGATACCTCAGCTGGTAGACTATTGGTCTCCGAGGGCATCATCCGCCCAGTAGTCAGTGTTTCTGTACTGATACTGTGTATTATATATCTACGTGTTTATCACTGGGTCGATACCTCAGCTGGTAGACTATTGGTCTCCGAGGGCATCATCCGCCCAGTAGTCAGTATTTCTGTACTGATACTGTGTATTATATATCTACGTGTTTATCACTGGGTCGATACCTCAGCTGGTAGACTATTGGTCTCCGAGGGCATCATCCGCCCAGTAGTCAGTGTTTCTGTACTGACACTGTGTATTAGATATCTGCGTGTTTATCACTGGGTCGATACCACAGCTGGTAGACTATTGGTCTCCGAGGGCATCATCCGCCCAGTAGTCAGTGTTTCTGTACTGCCACTGTGTATTAGATATCTATGTGTTTATCACTGGGTCGATACCTCAGCTGGTAGACTATTGGTCTCCGAGGGCATCATCCGCCCAGTAGTCAGTGTTTCTGTACTGACACTGTGTATTATATATCTACGTGTTTATCACTGGGTCGATACCTCAGCTGGTAGACTATTGGTCCCGAGGACATCATCCGCCCAGTAGTCAGTGTTTCTGTACTGACACTGTGTATTAGATATCTACGTGTTTATCACTGGGTCGATACCTCAGCTGGTAGACTATTGGTCTCCGAGGACATCATCCGCCCAGTAGTCAGTGTTTCTGTACTGACACTGTGTATTAGATATCTACGTGTTTATCACTGGGTCGATACCTCAGCTGGTAGACTATTGGTCTCCGAGGGCATCATCCGCCCAGTAGTCAGTGTTTCTGTACTGATACTGTGTATTATATATCTACGTGTTTATCACTGGGTCGATACCTCAGCTGGTGGACTATTGGTCCCCGAGGGCATCATCCGCCCAGTAGTCAGTGTTTCCGTACTGACACTGTGTATTATATATCTACGTGTTTATCACTGGGTCGATACCACAGCTGGTAGACTATTAGCCCCCGAGGGCATCATCCGCCCAGTAGTCAGTGTTTCTGTACTGACACTGTGTATTATATATCTACGTGTTTATCACTGGGTCGATACCTCAGCTGGTAGACTATTGGTCTCCGAGGGCATCATCCGCCCAGTAGTCAGTGTTTCTGTACTGACACTGTGTATTAGATATCTGCGTGTTTATCACTGGGTCGATACCTCAGCTGGTAGACTATTGGTCTCCGAGGGCATCATCCGCCCAGTAGTCAGTGTTTCTGTACTGACACTGTGTATTAGATATCTACGTGTTTATCACTGGGTCGATACCTCAGCTGGTAGACTATTGGTCTCCGAGGGCATCATCCGGCCAGTAGTCAATGTTTCTGTACTGACACTGTGTATTAGATATCTACGTGTTTATCACTGGGTCGATACCTCAGCTTGTAGACTATTGGTCTCCGAGGGCATCATCCGCCCAGTCAGTGTTTCTGTACTGACACTGTGTACAGGATATCTGCGTGTTTATCACTGGGTCGATACCTCAGCTGGTAGACTATTGGTCTCCGAGGGCATCATCCGCCCAGTAGTCAGTGTTTCTGTACTGACACTGTGTATTATATATCTACGTGTTTATCACTGGGTCGATACCTCAGCTGGTAGACTATTGGTCTCCGAGGACATCATCCGCCCAGTCAGTGTTTCTGTACTGACACTGTGTACTGGATATCTGCGTGTTTATCACTGGGTCGATACCTCAGCTGGTAGACTATTGGTCTCCGAGGGCATCATCCGCCCAGTAGTCAGTGTTTCTGTACTGACACTGTGTATTATATATCTACGTGTTTATCACTGGGTCGATACCTCAGCTGGTAGACTATTAGTCTCCGAGGGCATCATCCGCCCAGTAGTCAGTGTTTCTGTACTGACACTGTGTATTAGATATCTACGTGTTTATCACTGGGTCGATACCTCAGCTGGTAGACTATTGGTCTCCGAGGGCATCATCCGCCCAGTAGTCAGTGTTTCTGTACTGACACTGTGTATTATATATCTACGTGTTTATCACTGGGTCGATACCTCAGCAGGTAGACTATTGGTCTCCGAGGACATCATCCGCCCAGTAGTCAGTGTTTCTGTACTGACACTGTGTATTAGATATCTACGTGTTTATCACTGGGTCGATACCTCAGCTGGTAGACTATTGGTCTCCGAGGGCATCATCCGCCCAGTAGTCAGTGTTTCTGTACTGACACTGTGTATTATATATCTACGTGTTTATCACTGGGTCGATACCTCAGCTGGTAGACTATTGGTCTCCGAGGGCATCATCCGCCCAGTAGTCAGTGTTTCTGTACTGATACTGTGTATTATATATCTACGTGTTTATCACTGGGTCGATACCTCAGCTGGTAGACTATTGGTCTCCGAGGGCATCATCCGCCCAGTAGTCAGTATTTCTGTACTGATACTGTGTATTATATATCTACGTGTTTATCACTGGGTCGATACCTCAGCTGGTAGACTATTGGTCTCCGAGGGCATCATCCGCCCAGTAGTCAGTGTTTCTGTACTGACACTGTGTATTAGATATCTGCGTGTTTATCACTGGGTCGATACCACAGCTGGTAGACTATTGGTCTCCGAGGGCATCATCCGCCCAGTAGTCAGTGTTTCTGTACTGCCACTGTGTATTAGATATCTATGTGTTTATCACTGGGTCGATACCTCAGCTGGTAGACTATTGGTCTCCGAGGGCATCATCCGCCCAGTAGTCAGTGTTTCTGTACTGACACTGTGTATTATATATCTACGTGTTTATCACTGGGTCGATACCTCAGCTGGTAGACTATTGGTCCCGAGGACATCATCCGCCCAGTAGTCAGTGTTTCTGTACTGACACTGTGTATTAGATATCTACGTGTTTATCACTGGGTCGATACCTCAGCTGGTAGACTATTGGTCTCCGAGGACATCATCCGCCCAGTAGTCAGTGTTTCTGTACTGACACTGTGTATTAGATATCTACGTGTTTATCACTGGGTCGATACCTCAGCTGGTAGACTATTGGTCTCCGAGGGCATCATCCGCCCAGTAGTCAGTGTTTCTGTACTGATACTGTGTATTATATATCTACGTGTTTATCACTGGGTCGATACCTCAGCTGGTAGACTATTGGTCTCCGAGGGCATCATCCGCCCAGTAGTCAGTATTTCTGTACTGACACTGTGTATTAGATATCAACGTGTTTATCACTGGGTCGATACCTCAGCTGGTAGACTATTGGTCTCCGAGGACATCATCCGCCCAGTAGTCAGTGTTTCTGTACTGACACTGTGTATTAGATATCTACGTGTTTATCACTGGGTCGATACCTCAGCTGGTAGACTATTGGTCTCCGAGGGCATCATCCGCCCAGTAGTCAGTGTTTCTGTACTGACACTGTGTATTATATATCTACGTGTTTATCACTGGGTCGATACCTCAGCTGGTAGACTATTGGTCTCCGAGGGCATCATCCGCCCAGTAGTCAGTGTTTCTGTACTGATACTGTGTATTATATATCTACGTGTTTATCACTGGGTCGATACCTCAGCTGGTAGACTATTGGTCTCCGAGGGCATCATCCGCCCAGTAGTCAGTATTTCTGTACTGACACTGTGTATTATATATCTACGTGTTTATCACTGGGTCGATACCTCAGCTGGTGGACTATTGGTCCCCGAGGGCATCATCCGCCCAGTAGTCAGTGTTTCCGTACTGACACTGTGTATTATATATCTACGTGTTTATCACTGGGTCGATACCACAGCTGGTAGACTATTAGCCCCCGAGGGCATCATCCGCCCAGTAGTCAGTGTTTCTGTACTGACACTGTGTATTATATATCTACGTGTTTATCACTGGGTCGATACCTCAGCTGGTAGACTATTGGTCTCCGAGGGCATCATCCGCCCAGTAGTCAGTGTTTCTGTACTGACACTGTGTATTAGATATCTGCGTGTTTATCACTGGGTCGATACCTCAGCTGGTAGACTATTGGTCTCCGAGGGCATCATCCGCCCAGTAGTCAGTGTTTCTGTACTGACACTGTGTATTAGATATCTACGTGTTTATCACTGGGTCGATACCTCAGCTGGTAGACTATTGGTCTCCGAGGGCATCATCCGGCCAGTAGTCAATGTTTCTGTACTGACACTGTGTATTAGATATCTACGTGTTTATCACTGGGTCGATACCTCAGCTTGTAGACTATTGGTCTCCGAGGGCATCATCCGCCCAGTAACTGTTTCTGTACTGACACTGTGTACTGGATATCTGCGTGTTTATCACTGGGTCGATACCTCAGCTGGTAGACTATTGGTCTCCGAGGGCATCATCCGCCCAGTAGTCAGTGTTTCTGTACTGACACTGTGTATTATATATCTACGTGTTTATCACTGGGTCGATACCTCAGCTGGTAGACTATTGGTCTCCGAGGACATCATCCGCCCAGTCAGTGTTTCTGTACTGACACTGTGTACTGGATATCTGCGTGTTTATCACTGGGTCGATACCTCAGCTGGTAGACTATTGGTCTCCGAGGGCATCATCCGCCCAGTAGTCAGTGTTTCTGTACTGACACTGTGTATTATATATCTACGTGTTTATCACTGGGTCGATACCTCAGCTGGTAGACTATTAGTCTCCGAGGGCATCATCCGCCCAGTAGTCAGTGTTTCTGTACTGACACTGTGTATTAGATATCTACGTGTTTATCACTGGGTCGATACCTCAGCTGGTAGACTATTGGTCTCCGAGGGCATCATCCGCCCAGTAGTCAGTGTTTCTGTACTGACACTGTGTATTATATATCTACGTGTTTATCACTGGGTCGATACCTCAGCAGGTAGACTATTGGTCTCCGAGGACATCATCCGCCCAGTAGTCAGTGTTTCTGTACTGACACTGTGTATTAGATATCTACGTGTTTATCACTGGGTCGATACCTCAGCTGGTAGACTATTGGTCTCCGAGGGCATCATCCGCCCAGTAGTCAGTGTTTCTGTACTGACACTGTGTATTATATATCTACGTGTTTATCACTGGGTCGATACCTCAGCTGGTAGACTATTGGTCTCCGAGGGCATCATCCGCCCAGTAGTCAGTGTTTCTGTACTGATACTGTGTATTATATATCTACGTGTTTATCACTGGGTCGATACCTCAGCTGGTAGACTATTGGTCTCCGAGGGCATCATCCGCCCAGTAGTCAGTATTTCTGTACTGATACTGTGTATTATATATCTACGTGTTTATCACTGGGTCGATACCTCAGCTGGTAGACTATTGGTCTCCGAGGGCATCATCCGCCCAGTAGTCAGTGTTTCTGTACTGACACTGTGTATTAGATATCTGCGTGTTTATCACTGGGTCGATACCACAGCTGGTAGACTATTGGTCTCCGAGGGCATCATCCGCCCAGTAGTCAGTGTTTCTGTACTGCCACTGTGTATTAGATATCTATGTGTTTATCACTGGGTCGATACCTCAGCTGGTAGACTATTGGTCTCCGAGGGCATCATCCGCCCAGTAGTCAGTGTTTCTGTACTGACACTGTGTATTATATATCTACGTGTTTATCACTGGGTCGATACCACAGCTGGTAGACTATTGGTCCCCGAGGGCATCATCCGCCCAGTAGTCAGTGTTTCTGTACTGACACTGTGTATTATATATCTACGTGTTTATCACTGGGTCGATACCTCAGCTGGTAGACTATTGGTCTCCGAGGACATCATCCGCCCAGTAGTCAGTGTTTCTGTACTGACACTGTGTATTAGATATCTGCGTGTTTATCACTGGGTCGATACCTCAGCTGGTAGACTATTGGTCTCTGAGGGCATCATCCGCCCAGTAGTCAGTGTTTCTGTACTGACACTGTGTATTATATATCTACGTGCTTATCACTGTGTCGATACCTCAGCTGGTAGACTATTGGTTTCCGAGGGCATCATCCGCCCAGTAGTCAGTGTTTCTGTACTGACACTGTGTATTATATATCTACGTGTTTATAACTGGGTCGATACCTCAGCTGGTAGACTATTGGTCTCCGAGGGCATCATCCGCCCAGTAGTCAGTATTTCTGTACTGATACTGTGTATTATATATCTACGTGTTTATCACTGGGTCGATACCTCAGCTGGTAGACTATTGGTCTCCGAGGGCATCATCCGCCCAGTAGTCAGTGTTTCTGTACTGACACTGTGTATTAGATATCTGCGTGTTTATCACTGGGTCGATACCACAGCTGGTAGACTATTGGTCTCCGAGGGCATCATCCGCCCAGTAGTCAGTGTTTCTGTACTGACACTGTGTATTAGATATCTATGTGTTTATCACTGGGTCGATACCTCAGCTGGTAGACTATTGGTCTCCGAGGGCATCATCCGCCCAGTAGTCAGTGTTTCTGTACTGACACTGTGTATTATATATCTACGTGTTTATCACTGGGTCGATACCACAGCTGGTAGACTATTGGTCCCCGAGGGCATCATCCGCCCAGTAGTCAGTGTTTCCGTACTGACACTGTGTATTATATATCTACATGTTTATCACTGGGTCGATACCTCAGCTGGTAGACTATTGGTCTCCGAGGACATCATCCGCCCAGTAGTCAGTGTTTCTGTACTGACACTGTGTATTAGATATCTGCGTGTTTATCACTGGGTCGATACCTCAGCTGGTAGACTATTGGTCTCTGAGGGCATCATCCGCCCAGTAGTCAGTGTTTCTGTACTGACACTGTGTATTATATATCTACTTGTTTATCACTGTGTCGATACCTCAGCTGGTAGACTATTGGTTTCCGAGGGCATCATCCGCCCAGTAGTCAGTGTTTCTGTACTGACACTGTGTATTATATATCTACGTGTTTATCACTGGGTCGATACCTCAGCTGATAAACTATTGGTCTCCGAGGGCATCATCCGCCCAGTAGTCAGTGTTTCTGTACTGACACTGTGTATTAGATATCTACGTGTCTATAACTGGGTCGATACCTCAGCTGGTAGACTATTGGTCTCCGAGGGCATCATCCGGCCAGTAGTCAGTGTTTCTGTACTGACACTGTGTATTAGATATCTGCGTGTTTATCACTGGGTCGATACCTCAGCTGGTAGACTATTGGTCTCCGAGGGCATCATCCGCCCAGTAGTCAGTGTTTCTGTACTGACAGTGTGTTTTATATATCTACGTGTTTATCACTGGGTCGATACCACAGCTGGTAGACTATTGGTCCCCGAGGGCATCATCCTCCCAGTTGTCAGTGTTTCCGTACTGACACTGTGTATTATATATCTACGTGTTTATCACTGGGTCGATACCTCAGCTGGTAGACTATTGGTCTCCGACGACATCATCCGCCCAGTAGTCAGTGTTTCTGTACTGACACTGTGTATTAGATATCTACGTGTTTATCACTGGGTCGATACCTCAGCTGGTAGACTATTGGTCTCCGAGGGCATCATCCGCCCAGTAGTCAGTGTTTCTGTACTGACACTGTGTATTATATATCTACGTGTTTATCAATGGGTCGATACCTCAGCTGGTAGATTATTGGTCTCCGAGGGCATCATCCGCCCAGTAGTCAGTGTTTCTGTACTGATACTGTGTATTATATATCTACGTGTTTATCACTGGGTCGATACCTCAACTGGTAGACTATTGGTCTCCGAGGACATCATCCGCCCAGTCAGTGTTTCTGTACTGACACTGTGTACTGGATATCTGCGTGTTTATCACTGGGTCGATACCTCAGCTGGTAGACTATTGGTCTCCGAGGGCATCATCCGCCCAGTAGTCAGTGTTTCTGTACTGACACTGTGTATTATATATCTACGTGTTTATCACTGGGTCGATACCTCAGCTGGTAGACTATTAGTCTCCGAGGGCATCATCCGCCCAGTAGTCAGTGTTTCTGTACTGACACTGTGTATTAGATATCTACGTGTTTATCACTGGGTCGATACCTCAGCTGGTAGACTATTGGTCTCCGAGGGCATCATCCGCCCAGTAGTCAGTGTTTCTGTACTGACACTGTGTATTATATATCTACGTGTTTATCACTGGGTCGATACCTCAGCAGGTAGACTATTGGTCTCCGAGGACATCATCCGCCCAGTAGTCAGTGTTTCTGTACTGACACTGTGTATTAGATATCTACGTGTTTATCACTGGGTCGATACCTCAGCTGGTAGACTATTGGTCTCCGAGGGCATCATCCGCCCAGTAGTCAGTGTTTCTGTACTGACACTGTGTATTATATATCTACTTGTTTATCACTGTGTCGATACCTCAGCTGGTAGACTATTGGTTTCCGAGGGCATCATCCGCCCAGTAGTCAGTGTTTCTGTACTGACACTGTGTATTATATATCTACGTGTTTATCACTGGGTCGATACCTCAGCTGGTAGACTATTGGTCTCCGAGGGCATCATCCGCCCAGTAGTCAGTGTTTCTGTACTGACAGTGTGTTTTATATATCTACGTGTTTATCACTGGGTCGATACCACAGCTGGTAGACTATTGGTCCCCGAGGGCATCATCCTCCCAGTTGTCAGTGTTTCCGTACTGACACTGTGTATTATATATCTACGTGTTTATCACTGGGTCGATACCTCAGCTGGTAGACTATTGGTCTCCGACGACATCATCCGCCCAGTAGTCAGTGTTTCTGTACTGACACTGTGTATTAGATATCTACGTGTTTATCACTGGGTCGATACCTCAGCTGGTAGACTATTGGTCTCCGAGGGCATCATCCGCCCAGTAGTCAGTGTTTCTGTACTGACACTGTGTATTATATATCTACGTGTTTATCAATGGGTCGATACCTCAGCTGGTAGATTATTGGTCTCCGAGGGCATCATCCGCCCAGTAGTCAGTGTTTCTGTACTGATACTGTGTATTATATATCTACGTGTTTATCACTGGGTCGATACCTCAGCTGGTAGACTATTGGTCTCCGAGGGCATCATCCGCCCAGTAGTCAGTGTTTCTGTACTGACACTGTGTATTAGATATCTGCGTGTTTATCACTGGGTCGATACCTCAGCTGGTAGACTATTGGTCTCTGAGGGCATCATCCGCCCAGTAGTCAGTGTTTCTGTACTGACACTGTGTATTATATATCTACTTGTTTATCACTGTGTCGATACCTCAGCTGGTAGACTATTGGTTTCCGAGGGCATCATCCGCCCAGTAGTCAGTGTTTCTGTACTGACACTGTGTATTATATATCTACGTGTTTATCACTGGGTCGATACCTCAGCTGATAAACTATTGGTCTCCGAGGGCATCATCCGCCCAGTAGTCAGTTTTTCTGTACTGACACTGTGTATTAGATATCTACGTGTCTATAACTGGGTCGATACCTCAGCTGGTAGACTATTGGTCTCCGAGGGCATCATCCGGCCAGTAGTCAGTGTTTCTGTACTGACACTGTGTATTAGATATCTGCGTGTTTATCACTGGGTCGATACCTCAGCTGGTAGACTATTGGTCTCCGAGGGCATCATCCGCCCAGTAGTCAGTGTTTCTGTACTGACAGTGTGTTTTATATATCTACGTGTTTATCACTGGGTCGATACCACAGCTGGTAGACTATTGGTCCCCGAGGGCATCATCCTCCCAGTTGTCAGTGTTTCCGTACTGACACTGTGTATTATATATCTACGTGTTTATCACTGGGTCGATACCTCAGCTGGTAGACTATTGGTCTCCGACGACATCATCCGCCCAGTAGTCAGTGTTTCTGTACTGACACTGTGTATTAGATATCTACGTGTTTATCACTGGGTCGATACCTCAGCTGGTAGACTATTGGTCTCCGAGGGCATCATCCGCCCAGTAGTCAGTGTTTCTGTACTGACACTGTGTATTATATATCTACGTGTTTATCAATGGGTCGATACCTCAGCTGGTAGATTATTGGTCTCCGAGGGCATCATCCGCCCAGTAGTCAGTGTTTCTGTACTGATACTGTGTATTATATATCTACGTGTTTATCACTGGGTCGATACCTCAACTGGTAGACTATTGGTCTCCGAGGACATCATCCGCCCAGTCAGTGTTTCTGTACTGACACTGTGTACTGGATATCTGCGTGTTTATCACTGGGTCGATACCTCAGCTGGTAGACTATTGGTCTCCGAGGGCATCATCCGCCCAGTAGTCAGTGTTTCTGTACTGACACTGTGTATTATATATCTACGTGTTTATCACTGGGTCGATACCTCAGCTGGTAGACTATTAGTCTCCGAGGGCATCATCCGCCCAGTAGTCAGTGTTTCTGTACTGACACTGTGTATTAGATATCTACGTGTTTATCACTGGGTCGATACCTCAGCTGGTAGACTATTGGTCTCCGAGGGCATCATCCGCCCAGTAGTCAGTGTTTCTGTACTGACACTGTGTATTATATATCTACGTGTTTATCACTGGGTCGATACCTCAGCAGGTAGACTATTGGTCTCCGAGGACATCATCCGCCCAGTAGTCAGTGTTTCTGTACTGACACTGTGTATTAGATATCTACGTGTTTATCACTGGGTCGATACCTCAGCTGGTAGACTATTGGTCTCCGAGGGCATCATCCGCCCAGTAGTCAGTGTTTCTGTACTGACACTGTGTATTATATATCTACTTGTTTATCACTGTGTCGATACCTCAGCTGGTAGACTATTGGTTTCCGAGGGCATCATCCGCCCAGTAGTCAGTGTTTCTGTACTGACACTGTGTATTATATATCTACGTGTTTATCACTGGGTCGATACCTCAGCTGATAAACTATTGGTCTCCGAGGGCATCATCCGCCCAGTAGTCAGTGTTTCTGTACTGACACTGTGTATTAGATATCTACGTGTCTATAACTGGGTCGATACCTCAGCTGGTAGACTATTGGTCTCCGAGGGCATCATCCGGCCAGTAGTCAGTGTTTCTGTACTGACACTGTGTATTAGATATCTGCGTGTTTATCACTGGGTCGATACCTCAGCTGGTAGACTATTGGTCTCCGAGGGCATCATCCGCCCAGTAGTCAGTGTTTCTGTACTGACAGTGTGTTTTATATATCTACGTGTTTATCACTGGGTCGATACCACAGCTGGTAGACTATTGGTCCCCGAGGGCATCATCCTCCCAGTTGTCAGTGTTTCCGTACTGACACTGTGTATTATATATCTACGTGTTTATCACTGGGTCGATACCTCAGCTGGTAGACTATTGGTCTCCGACGACATCATCCGCCCAGTAGTCAGTGTTTCTGTACTGACACTGTGTATTAGATATCTACGTGTTTATCACTGGGTCGATACCTCAGCTGGTAGACTATTGGTCTCCGAGGGCATCATCCGCCCAGTAGTCAGTGTTTCTGTACTGACACTGTGTATTATATATCTACGTGTTTATCAATGGGTCGATACCTCAGCTGGTAGATTATTGGTCTCCGAGGGCATCATCCGCCCAGTAGTCAGTGTTTCTGTACTGATACTGTGTATTATATATCTACGTGTTTATCACTGGGTCGATACCTCAACTGGTAGACTATTGGTCTCCGAGGACATCATCCGCCCAGTCAGTGTTTCTGTACTGACACTGTGTACTGGATATCTGCGTGTTTATCACTGGGTCGATACCTCAGCTGGTAGACTATTGGTCTCCGAGGGCATCATCCGCCCAGTAGTCAGTGTTTCTGTACTGACACTGTGTATTATATATCTACGTGTTTATCACTGGGTCGATACCTCAGCTGGTAGACTATTAGTCTCCGAGGGCATCATCCGCCCAGTAGTCAGTGTTTCTGTACTGACACTGTGTATTAGATATCTACGTGTTTATCACTGGGTCGATACCTCAGCTGGTAGACTATTGGTCTCCGAGGGCATCATCCGCCCAGTAGTCAGTGTTTCTGTACTGACACTGTGTATTATATATCTACGTGTTTATCACTGGGTCGATACCTCAGCAGGTAGACTATTGGTCTCCGAGGACATCATCCGCCCAGTAGTCAGTGTTTCTGTACTGACACTGTGTATTAGATATCTACGTGTTTATCACTGGGTCGATACCTCAGCTGGTAGACTATTGGTCTCCGAGGGCATCATCCGCCCAGTAGTCAGTGTTTCTGTACTGACACTGTGTATTATATATCTACGTGTTTATCACTGGGTCGATACCTCAGCTGGTAGACTATTGGTCTCCGAGGGCATCATCCGCCCAGTAGTCAGTGTTTCTGTACTGATACTGTGTATTATATATCTACGTGTTTATCACTGGGTCGATACCTCAGCTGGTAGACTATTGGTCTCCGAGGGCATCATCCGCCCAGTAGTCAGTATTTCTGTACTGATACTGTGTATTATATATCTACGTTTTTATCACTGGGTCGATACCTCAGCTGGTAGACTATTGGTCTCCGAGGGCATCATCCGCCCAGTAGTCAGTGTTTCTGTACTGACACTGTGTATTAGATATCTGCGTGTTTATCACTGGGTCGATACCACAGCTGGTAGACTATTGGTCTCCGAGGGCATCATCCGCCCAGTAGTCAGTGTTTCTGTACTGCCACTGTGTATTAGATATCTATGTGTTTATCACTGGGTCGATACCTCAGCTGGTAGACTATTGGTCTCCGAGGGCATCATCCGCCCAGTAGTCAGTGTTTCTGTACTGACACTGTGTATTATATATCTACGTGTTTATCACTGGGTCGATACCACAGCTGGTAGACTATTGGTCCCCGAGGTCATCATCCGCCCAGTAGTCAGTGTTTCCGTACTGACACTGTGTATTATATATCTACTTGTTTATCACTGGGTCGATACCTCAGCTGGTAGACTATTGGTCTCCGAGGACATCATCCGCCCAGTAGTCAGTGTTTCTGTACTGACACTGTGTATTAGATATCTGCGTGTTTATCACTGGGTCGATACCTCAGCTGGTAGACTATTGGTCTCTGAGGGCATCATCCGCCCAGTAGTCAGTGTTTCTGTACTGACACTGTGTATTATATATCTACGTGTTTATCACTGTGTCGATACCTCAGCTGGTAGACTATTGGTTTCCGAGGGCATCATCCGCCCAGTAGTCAGTGTTTCTGTACTGACACTGTGTATTATATATCTACGTGTTTATAACTGGGTCGATACCTCAGCTGGTAGACTATTGGTCTCCGAGGGCATCATCCGCCCAGTAGTCAGTATTTCTGTACTGATACTGTGTATTATATATCTACGTGTTTATCACTGGGTCGATACCTCAGCTGGTAGACTATTGGTCTCCGAGGGCATCATCCGCCCAGTAGTCAGTGTTTCTGTACTGACACTGTGTATTAGATATCTGCGTGTTTATCACTGGGTCGATACCACAGCTGGTAGACTATTGGTCTCCGAGGGCATCATCCGCCCAGTAGTCAGTGTTTCTGTACTGACACTGTGTATTAGATATCTATGTGTTTATCACTGGGTCGATACCTCAGCTGGTAGACTATTGGTCTCCGAGGGCATCATCCGCCCAGTAGTCAGTGTTTCTGTACTGACACTGTGTATTATATATCTACGTGTTTATCACTGGGTCGATACCACAGCTGGTAGACTATTGGTCCCCGAGGGCATCATCCGCCCAGTAGTCAGTGTTTCCGTACTGACACTGTGTATTATATATCTACATGTTTATCACTGGGTCGATACCTCAGCTGGTAGACTATTGGTCTCCGAGGACATCATCCGCCCAGTAGTCAGTGTTTCTGTACTGACACTGTGTATTAGATATCTGCGTGTTTATCACTGGATCGATATCTCAGCTAGTAGACTATTAGTCCCCGAGGGCATCATCCGCTCAGTAGTCAGTGTTTCAGTACTGACACTGTGTATTATATTTCTACGTGTTTATCACTGGGTCGATACCTCAGCTGGTAGACTATTAGTCCCCGAGGGCATCATCCGCCCAGTAGTCAGTGTTTCTGTACTGACACTGTGTATTATATATCTGCGTGTTTATCACTGGGTCGATACCTCAGCTGGTAGACTATTGGTCTCCGAGGGCATCATCTGCCCAGTAGTCAGTGTTTCTGTACTGACATTGTGTATTAGATATCTGCGTGTTTATCACTGGGTCGATACCTCAGCTGGTAGACTATTGGTCTCCGAGGGCATCATCCGCCGAGTAGTCAGTGTTTCTGTACTGACACTGTGTATTAGATATCTGCGTGTTTATCACTGGGTCGATACCTCAGCTGGTAGACTATTGGTCTCCGAGGGCATCATCCGCCCAGTAGTCAGTGTTTCTGTACTGACACTGTGTATTAGATATCTACGTGTTTATCACTGGGTCGATACCTCAGCTGGTAGACTATTGGTCTCTGAGGGCATCATCCGGCCAGTAGTCAGTGTTTCTGTACTGACACTGTGTATTAGATATCTACGTGTGTATCACTGGGTCGATACCTCAGCTTGTAGACTATTGGTCTCCGAGGACATCATCCGCCCAGTCAGTGTTTCTGTACTGACACTGTGTACTGGATATCTGCGTGTTTATCACTGGGTCGATACCTCAGCTGGTAGACTATTGGTCTCCGAGGGCATCATCCGCCCAGTAGTCAGTGTTTCTGTACTGACACTGTGTATTATATATCTACGTGTTTATCACTGGGTCGATACCTCAGCTGGTAGACTATTAGTCTCCGAGGGCATCATCCGCCCAGTAGTCAGTGTTTCTGTACTGACACTGTGTACTGGATATCTGCGTGTTTATCACTGGGTCGATACCTCAGCTGGTAGACTATTGGTCTCCGAGGGCATCATCCGCCCAGTAGTCAGTGTTTCTGTACTGACACTGTGTATTATATATCTACGTGTTTATCACTGGGTCGATACCTCAGCTGGTAGACTATTAGTCTCCGAGGGCATCATCCGCCCAGTAGTCAGTGTTTCTGTACTGACACTGTGTATTAGATATCTACGTGTTTATCACTGGGTCGATACCTCAGCTGGTAGACTATTGGTCTCCGAGTACATCATCCGCCCAGTAGTCAGTGTTTCTGTACTGACACTGTGTATTAGATATCTACGTGTTTATCACTGGGTCGATACCTCAGCTGGTAGACTATTGGTCTCCGAGGGCATCATCCGCCCAGTAGTCAGTGTTTCTGTACTGACACTGTATATTATATATCTACGTGTTTATCACTGGGTCGATACCTCAGCTGGTAGACTATTGGTCTCCGAGGGCATCATCCGCCCAGTAGTCAGTGTTTCTGTACTGATACTGTGTATTATATATCTACGTGTTTATCACTGGGTCGATACCTCAGCTGGTAGACTATTGGTCTCCGAGGGCATCATCCGCCCAGTAGTCAGTGTTTCTGTACTGACACTGTGTATTAGATATCTACGTGTTTATCACTGGGTCGATACCACAGCTGGTAGACTATTGGTCTCCGAGGGCATCATCCGCCCAGTAGTCAGTGTTTCTGTACTGACACTGTGTATTATATATCTACGTGTTTATCACTGGGTCGATACCACAGCTGGTAGACTATTAGTCCCCGAGGGCATCATCCTCCCAGTAGTCAGTGTTTCTGTACTGACACTGTGTATTATATATCTACGTGTTTATCACTGGGTCGATACCTCAGCTGGTAGACTATTGGTCTCCGAGGGCATCATCCGCCCAGTAGTCAGTGTTTCTGTACTGACACTGTGTATTAGATATCTGCGTGTTTATCACTGGGTCGATACCTCAGCTTGTAGACTATTGGTCTCCGAGGGCATCATCCGCCCAGTCAGTGTTTCTGTACTGACACTGTGTACTGGATATCTGCGTGTTTATCACTGGATCGATACCTCAGCTGGTAGACTATTGGTCTCCGAGGGCATCATCCGCCCAGTAGTCAGTGTTTCTGTACTGACACTGTGTATTATATATCTACGTGTTTATCACTGGGTCGATACCTCAGCTGGTAGACTATTAGTCTCCGAGGGCATCATCCGCCCAGTAGTCAGTGTTTCTGTACTGACACTGTGTATTAGATATCTGCGTGTTTATCACTGGGTCGATACCTCAGCTGGTAGACTATTGGTCTTCGAGGACATCATCCGCCCAGTCAGTGTTTCTGTACTGACACTGTGTACTGGATATCTGCGTGTTTATCACTGGGTCTATACCTCAGCTGGTAGACTATTGGTCTCCGAGGGCATCATCCGCCCAGTAGTCAGTGTTTCTGTACTGACACTGTGTATTAGATATCTACGTGTTTATCACTGGATCGATACCTCAGCTGGTAGACTATTAGTCTCCGAGGGCATCATCCGCCCAGTAGTCAGTGTTTCTGTACTGACACTGTGTATTAGATATCTACGTGTTTATCACTGGGTCGATACCTCAGCTGGTAGACTATTGGTCTCCGAGGGCATCATCCGCCCAGTAGTCAGTGTTTCTGTACTGACACTGTGTATTATATATCTACGTGTTTATCACTGGGTCGATACCACAGCTGGTAGACTATTGGTCTCCGAGGACATCATCCGCCCAGTAGTCAGTGTTTCTGTACTGACACTGTGTATTAGATATCTACGTGTTTATCACTGGGTCGATACCTCAGCTGGTAGACTATTGGTCTCCGAGGGCATCATCCGCCCAGTAGTCAGTGTTTCTGTACTGATACTGTGTATTATATATCTACGTGTTTATCACTGGGTCGATACCTCAGCTGGTAGACTATTGGTCTCCGAGGGCATCATCCGCCCAGTAGTCAGTATTTCTGTACTGATACTGTGTATTATATATCTACGTGTTTATCACTGGGTCGATACCTCAGCTGGTAGACTATTGGTCTCCGAGGGCATCATCCGCCCAGTAGTCAGTGTTTCTGTACTGACACTGTGTATTAGATATCTGCGTGTTTATCACTGGGTCGATACCACAGCTGGTAGACTATTGGTCTCCGAGGACATCATCCGCCCAGTAGTCAGTGTTTCTGTACTGACACTGTGTATTAGATATCTGCGTGTTTATCACTGGGTCGATACCTCAGCTGGTAGACTATTGGTCTCTGAGGGCATCATCCGCCCAGTAGTCAGTGTTTCTGTACTGACACTGTGTATTATATATCTACGTGTTTATCACTGGGTCGATACCTCAGCTGGTAGACTATTGGTCTCCGAGGGCATCATCCGCCCAGTAGTCAGTGTTTCTGTACTGACACTGTGTATTAGATATCTGCGTGTTTATCACTGGGTCGATACCTCAGCTTGTAGACTATTGGTCTCCGAGGGCATCATC
Source organism: Bathymodiolus brooksi (assembly GCA_963680875.1). Classification (NCBI taxonomy): domain Eukaryota; kingdom Metazoa; phylum Mollusca; class Bivalvia; order Mytilida; family Modiolidae; genus Bathymodiolus; species Bathymodiolus brooksi. The sequence goes on from OY804575.1 coordinate 151,614,390, forward strand.
CGCCCAGTAGTCAGTGTTTCTGTACTGACACTGTGTACTGGATATCTGCGTGTTTATCACTGGGTCGATACCTCAGCTGGTAGACTATTGGTCTCCGAGGGCATCATCCGCCCAGTAGTCAGTGTTTCTGTACTGACACTGTGTATTATATATCTACGTGTTTATCACTGGGTCGATACCTCAGCTGGTAGACTATTAGTCTCCGAGGGCATCATCCGCCCAGTAGTCAGTGTTTCTGTACTGACACTGTGTATTAGATATCTGCGTGTTTATCACTGGGTCGATACCTCAGCTGGTAGACTATTGGTCTTCGAGGACATCATCCGCCCAGTCAGTGTTTCTGTACTGACACTGTGTACTGGATATCTGCGTGTTTATCACTGGGTCGATACCTCAGCTGGTAGACTATTGGTCTCCGAGGGCATCATCCGCCCAGTAGTCAGTGTTTCTGTACTGACACTGTGTATTAGATATCTACGTGTTTATCACTGGGTCGATACCTCAGCTGGTAGACTATTAGTCTCCGAGGGCATCATCCGCCCAGTAGTCAGTGTTTCTGTACTGACACTGTGTATTAGATATCTACGTGTTTATCACTGGGTCGATACCTCAGCTGGTAGACTATTGGTCCCCGAGGGCATCATCCTCCCAGTTGTCAGTGTTTCCGTACTGACACTGTGTATTATATATCTACGTGTTTATCACTGGGTCGATACCTCATCTGGTAGACTATTGGTCTCCGAGGGCATCATCCGCCCAGTAGTCAGTGTTTCTGTACTGACACTGTGTATTAGATATCTGCGTGTTTATCACTGGGTCGATACCTCAGCTGGTAGACTATTGGTCTCTGAGGGCATCATCCGCCCAGTAGTCAGTGTTTCTGTACTGACACTGTGTATTATATACCTATGTGTTTATCACTGGGTCGATACCTCAGCTGGTAGACTATTGGTCTCCGAGGGCATCATCCGCCCAGTAGTCAGTATTTCTGTACTGATACTGTGTATTTTATATCTACGTGTTTATCACTGGGTCGATACCTCAGCTGATAAACTATTGGTCTCCGAGGGCATCATCCGCCCAGTAGTCAGTGTTTCTGTACTGACACTGTGTATTAGATATCTACGTGTTTATAACTGGGTCGATACCTCAGCTGGTAGACTATTGGTCTCCGAGGGCATTATCCGGCCAGTAGTCAGTGTTTCTGTACTGACACTGTGTATTAGATATCTGCGTGTTTATCACTGGGTCGATACCTCAGCTGGTAGACTATTGGTCTCCGAGGGCATCATCCGGCCAGTAGTCAGTGTTTCTGTACTGACACTGTGTATTAGATATCTACGTGTTTATCACTGGGTCAATACCTCAGCTGGTAGACTATTGGTCTCCGAGGGCATCATCCGCCCAGTAGTCAGTGTTTCTGTACTGACACTGTGTATTATATATCTACGTGTTTATCACTGGGTAGATACCTCAGCTGGTAGACTATTGGTCTCCGAGGGCATCATCCGCCCAGTAGTCAGTGTTTCTGTACTGATACTGTGTATTATATATCTACGTGTTTATCACTGGGTCGATACCTCAGCTGGTAGACTATTGGTCTCCGAGGGCATCATCCGCCCAGTAGTCAGTATTTCTGTACTGATACTGTGTATTATATATCTACGTGTTTATCACTGGGTCGATACCTCAGCTGGTAGACTATTGGTCTCCGAGGGCATCATCCGCCCAGTAGTCAGTGTTTCTGTACTGACACTGTGTATTAGATATCTGCGTGTTTATCACTGGGTCGATACCACAGCTGGTAGACTATTGGTCTCCGAGGACATCATCCGCCCAGTAGTCAGTGTTTCTGTACTGACACTGTGTATTAGATATCTGCGTGTTTATCACTGGGTCGATACCTCAGCTGGTAGACTATTGGTCTCTGAGGGCATGATCCGCCCAGTAGTCAGTGTTTCTGTACTGACACTGTGTATTATATACCTATGTGTTTATCACTGGGTCGATACCTCAGCTGGTAGACTATTGGTCTCCAAGGGCATCATCCGCACAGTAGTCAGTATTTCTGTACTGATACTGTGTATTTTATATCTACGTGTTTATCACTGGGTCGATACCTCAGCTGATAAACTATTGGTCTCCGAGGGCATCATCCGCCCAGTAGTCAGTGTTTCTGTACTGACACTGTGTATTAGATATCTGCGTGTTTATCACTGGGTCGATACCTCAGCTGGTAGACTATTGGTCTCCGAGGGCATCATCCGGCCAGTAGTCAGTGTTTCTGTACTGACAGTGTGTTTTATATATCTACGTGTTTATCACTGGGTCGATACCACAGCTGGTAGACTATTGGTCCCCAAGGGCATCATCCTCCCAGTTATCAGTGTTTCCGTACTGACACTGTGTATTATATATCTACGTGTTTATCACTGGGTCGATACCTCAGCTGGTAGACTATTGGTCTCCGACGATATCATCCGCCCAGTAGTCAGTGTTTCTGTACTGACACTGTGTATTAGATATCTACGTGTTTATCACTGGGTCGATACCTCAGCTGGTAGACTATTGGTCTCCGAGGGCATCATCCGCCCAGTAGTCAGTGTTTCTGTACTGACACTGTGTATTATATATCTACGTGTTTATCACTGGGTCGATACCTCAGCTGGTAGATTATTGGTCTCCGAGGGCATTATCCGGCCAGTAGTCAGTGTTTCTGTACTGACACTGTGTATTAGATATCTGCGTGTTTATCACTGGGTCGATGCCTCAGCTGGTAGACTATTGGTCTCCGAGGGCATCATCCGGCCAGTAGTCAGTGTTTCTGTACTGACAGTGTGTTTTATATATCTACGTGTTTATCACTGGGTCGATACCACAGCTGGTAGACTATTGGTCCCCGAGGGCATCATCCTCCCAGTTGTCAGTGTTTCCGTACTGACACTGTGTATTATATATCTACGTGTTTATCACTGGGTCGATACCTCAGCTGGTAGACTATTGGTCTCCGACGACATCATCCGCCCAGTAGTCAGTGTTTCTGTACTGACACTGTGTATTAGATATCTACGTGTTTATCACTGGGTCGATACCTCAGCTGGTAGACTATTGGTCTCCGAGGGCATCATCCGCCCAGTAGTCAGTGTTTCTGTACTGACACTGTGTATTATATATCTACGTGCTTATCACTGGGTCGATACCTCAGCTGGTAGATTATTGGTCTCCGAGGGCATCATCCGCCCAGTAGTCAGTGTTTCTGTACTGATACTGTGTATTATATATCTACGTGTTTATCACTGGGTCGATACCTCAGCTGGTAGACTATTGGTCTCCGAGGGCATCATCCGCCCAGTAGTCAGTATTTCTGTACTGATACTGTGTATTAGATATCTACGTGTTTATCACTGGGTCGATACCTCAGCTGGTAGACTACTGGTCTCCGAGGGCATCATCCGCCCAGTAGTCAGTGTTTCTGTACTGACACTGTGTATTAGATATCTGCGTGTTTATCACTGGGTCGATACCTCAGCTGGTAGACTATTGGTCTCCGAGGGCATCATCCGCCCAGTAGTCAGTGTTTCTGTACTGACACTGTGTATTAGATATCTACGTGTTTATCACTGGGTCGATACCTCAGCTGGTAGACTATTGGTCTCCGAGGGCATCATCCGCCCAGTAGTCAGTGTTTCTGTACTGACACTGTGTATTATATATCTACGTGTTTATGACTGGGTCGACACCTCAGCTGGTAGACTATTGGTCTCCGAGGGCATCATCCGCCCAGTAGTCAGTGTTTCTGTACTGACATTGTGTATTATATATCTACGTGTTTATCACTGGATCGATACCTCAGCTGGTAGACTATTGGTCTCCGAGGGCATCATCCGGCCGGTAGTCAGTGTTTCTGTACTGACACTGTGTATTATATATCTACGTGTTTATCACTGGGTCGATACCTCAGCTGGTAGACTATTAGTCTCCGAGGGCATCATCCGCCCAGTAGTCAGTGTTTCTGTACTGACACTGTGTATTAGATATCTACGTGTTTATCACTGGGTCGATACCTCAGCTGGTAGACTATTGGTCTCCGAGGGCATCATCCGCCCAGTAGTCAGTGTTTCTGTACTGACACTGTGTATTATATATCTACGTGTTTATCACTGGGTCGATACCTCAGCTGGTAGACTATTAGTCTCCGAGGGCATCATCCGCCCAGTAGTCAGTGTTTCTGTACTGACACTGTGTATTATATATCTACGTATATATCACTGGGTCGATATCTCAGCTGGTAGACTATTAGTCCCCGAGGGCATCATCCGCCCAGTAGTCAGTGTTTCAGTACTGACACTGTGTATTATATTTCTACGTGTTTATCACTGGGTCGATACCTCAGCTGGTAGACTATTAGTCCCCGAGGGCATCATCCGCCCAGTAGTCAGTGTTTCTGTACTGACACTGTGTATTATATATCTACGTGTTTATCACTGGGTCGATACCTCAGCTGGTAGACTATTGGTCTCCGAGGGCATCATCGCCCAGTAGTCAGTGTTTCTGTACTGACACTGTGTATTAGATATCTGCGTGTTTATCACTGGGTCGATACCTCAGCTGGTAGACTATTGGTCTCCGAGGGCATCATCCGCCGAGTAGTCAGTGTTTCTGTACTGACACTGTGTATTAGATATCTGCGTGTTTATCACTGGGTCGATACCTCAGCTGGTAGACTATTGGTCTCCGAGGGCATCATCCGCCCAGTAGTCAGTGTTTCTGTACTGACACTGTGTATTAGATATCTACGTATTTATCACTGGGTCGATACCTCAGCTGGTAGACTATTGGTCTCCGAGGGCATCATCCGGCCAGTAGTCAGTGTTTCTGTACTGACACTGTGTATTAGATATCTACGTGTTTATCACTGGGTCGATACCTCAGCTGGTAGACTATTGGTCTCCGAGGGCATCATCCGCCCAGTAGTCAGTGTTTCTGTACTGACACTGTGTATTAGATATCTGCGTGTTTATCACTGGGTCGATACCTCAGCTGGTAGACTATTGGTCTCCGAGGACATCATCCGCCCAGTCAGTGTTTCTGTACTGACACTGTGTACTGGATATCTGCGTGTTTATCACTGGGTCGATACCTCAGCTGGTAGACTATTGGTCTCCGAGGGCATCATCCGCCCAGTAGTCAGTGTTTCTGTACTGACACTGTGTATTATATATCTACGTGTTTATCACTGGGTCGATACCTCAGCTGGCAGACTATTAGTCTCCGAGGGCATCATCCGCCCAGTAGTCAGTGTTTCTGTACTGACACTGTGTATTAGATATCTACGTGTTTATCACTGGGTCGATACCTCAGCTGGTAGACTATTGGTCTCCGAGGGCATCATCCGCCCAGTAGTCAGTGTTTCTGTACTGACACTGTGTATTATATATCTATGTGTTTATCACTGGGTCGATACCTCAGCTGGTAGACTATTATTCTCCGAGGGCATCATCCGCCCAGTAGTCAGTGTTTCTGTACTGACACTGTGTATTAGATATCTACGTGTTTATCACTGGGTCGATACCTCAGCTGGTAGACTATTGGTCTCCGAGGGCATCATCCGCCCAGTAGTCAGTGTTTCTGTACTGACACTGTGTATTAGATATCTGCGTGTTTATCACTGGGTCGATACCTCAGATGGTAGACTATTGGTCTCCGAGGGCATCATCCGCCCAGTAGTCAGTGTTTGTGTACTGACACTGTGTATTAGATATCTACGTGTTTATCACTGGGTCGATACCTCAGCTGGTAGACTATTGGTCTCGGAGGGCATCATCCGCCCAGTAGTCAGTGTTTGTGTACTGACACTGTGTATTAGATATCTACGTGTTTATCACTGGGTCGATACCTCAGCTGGTAGACTATTGGTCTCCGAGGGCATCATCCGCCCAGTAGTCAGTGTTTCTGTACTGACACTGTGTACTAGATATCTGCGTGTTTATCCTTGGGTCGATACCTCAGCTGGTAGACTATTGGTCTCCGAGGGCATCATCCGCCCAGTAGTCAGTGTTTCTGTACTGACACTGTGTATTAGATATCTACGTGTTTATCACTGGGTCGATACCTCAGCTGGTAGACTATTGGTCTCCGAGGGCATCATCCGCCCAGTAGTCAGTGTTTCTGTACTGACACTGTGTATTATATATCTACGTGTTTATCACTGGGTCGATACCTCAGCTGGTAGACTATTGGTCTCCGAGGGCATCATCCGCCCAGTAGTCAGTGTTTCTGTACTGACACTGTGTATTAGATATCTACGTGTTTATAACTGGGTCGATACCTCAGCTGGTAGACTATTGGTCTCCGAGGGCATCATCCGGCCAGTAGTCAGTGTTTCTGTACTGACACTGTGTATTATATATCTACTTGTTTATCACTGGGTCGATACCACAGCTGGTAGACTATTGGTCCCCGAGGGCATCATCCTCCCAGTAGTCAGTGTTTCTGTACTGACACTGTGTATTATATATCTACGTGTTTATCACTGGGTCGATACCTCAGCTGGTAGACTATTGGTCTCCGAGGACATCATCCGCCCAGTAGTCAGTGTTTCTGTACTGACACTGTGTATTAGATATCTACGTGTTTATCACTGGGTCGATACCTCAGCTGGTAGACTATTGGTCTCCGAGGGCATCATCCGCCCAGTAGTCAGTGTTTCTGTACTGACACTGTGTATTATATATCTACGTGTTTATCACTGGGTCGATACCTCAGCTGGTAGACTATTGGTCTCCGAGGGCATCATCCGCCCAGTAGTCAGTGTTTCTGTACTGATACTGTGTATTATATATCTACGTGTTTATCACTGGGTCGATACCTCAGCTGGTAGACTATTGGTCTCCGAGGGCATCATCCGCCCAGTAGTCAGTATTTCTGTACTGATACTGTGTATTATATATCTACGTGTTTATCACTTGGTCGATACCTCAGCTGGTAGACTACTGGTCTCCGAGGGCATCATCCGCCCAGTAGTCAGTGTTTCTGTACTGACACTGTGTATTAGATATCTGCGTGTTTATCACTGGGTCGATACCTCAGCTGGTAGACTATTGGTCTCCGAGGGCATCATCCGCCCAGTAGTCAGTGTTTCTGTACTGACACTGTGTATTAGATATCTACGTGTTTATCACTGGGTCGATACCTCAGCTGGTAGACTATTGGTCTCTGAGGGCATCATCCGCCCAGTAGTCAGTGTTTCTGTACTGACACTGTGTATTATATATCTACGTGTTTATCACTGGGTCGATACCACAGCTGGTAGACTATTGGTCCCCGAGGGCATCATCCGCCCAGTAGTCAGTGTTTCTGTACTGACACTGTGTATTATATATCTACGTGTTTATCACTGGGTCGATACCTCAGCTGGTAGACTATTGGTCTCCGAGGATATCATCCACCCAGTAGTCAGTGTTTCTGTACTGACACTGTGTATTAGATATCTACGTGTTTATCACTGGGTCGATACCTCAGCTGGTAGACTATTGGTCTCCGAGGGCATCATCCGCCCAGTAGTGAGTGTTTCTGTACTGACGCTGTGTATTATATATCTACGTGTTTATCACTGGGTCGATACCTCAGCTGGTAGACTATTGGTCTCCGAGGGCATCATCCGCCCAGTAGTCAGTGTTTCTGTACTCATACTGTGTATTATATATCTACGTGTTTATCACTGGGTCGATACCTCAGCTGGTAGACTATTGGTCTCCGAGGGCATCATCCGCCCAGTAGTCAGTATTTCTGTACTGATACTGTGTATTATATATCTACGTGTTTATCACTGGGTCGATACCTCAGCTGATAAACTATTGGTCTCCGAGGGCATCATCCGCCCAGTAGTCAGTGTTTCTGTACTGATACTGTGTATTATATATCTACGTGTTTATCACTGGTTCGATACCCCAGCTGGTAGACTATTGGTCTCTGAGGGCATCATCCGCCCAGTAGTCAGTGTTTCTGTACTGACACTGTGTATTATATATCTACGTGTTTATCACTGGTCGATACCTCAGCTGGTAGACTATTGGTCTCCGAGGGCATTATCCGCCCAGTAGTCAGTGTTTAGGTACTGGTATGGTTTATTAGATATCTATGTGTTTATTACTATCACTGGGTCGATACCTCAGCTGGTAGACTATTGGTCTCTGAGGGCATCATCCGCCCAGTAGTCAGTGTTTCTGTACTGACACTGTGTATTATATATCTACGTGTATATCACTGGGTGGATACCTCAGCTGGTAGACTATTGGTCTCCGAGGGCATCATCTACCAAGTAGTCAGTGTTTCTGGACTGACACTGTGTATTATATATCTACGTGTTTATCACTGGGTCGATACCTCAGCTGGTAGACTATTGATCTCCGAGGGCATCATTCGCCCAGTAGTCAATGTTTAGGTACTGGTATGGTTTATTAGATATATACGTGTTTATTACTATCACTGGGTCGATACCTCAGCTGGTAGACTATTGGTCTCCGAGGGCATCATCCGCCCAGTAGTCAGTGTTTCTGTACTGACACTGTGTATTATATATCTACGTGTATATCACTGGGTCGATATCTCAGCTGGTAGACTATTAGTCCCCGAGGGCATCATCCTCCCAGTAGTCAGTGTTTCAGTACTGACACTGTGTATTATATTTCTACGTGTTTATCACTGGGTCGATACCTCAGCTGGTAGACTATTGGTCTCCGAGGGCATCATCCGCCCAGTAGTCAGTGTTTCTGTACTGACACTGTGTATTAGATATCTGCGTGTTTATCACTGGGTCGATACCTCAGCTGGTAGACTATTGGTCTCCGAGGGCATCATCCGCCCAGTAGTCAGTGTTTCTGTACTGACACTGTGTATTAGATATCTGCGTGTTTATCACTGGGTCGATACCTCAGCTGGTAGACTATTGGTCTCCGAGGGCATCATCCGCCCAGTAGTCAGTGTTTCTGTACTGACACTGTGTATTAGATATCTGCGTGTTTATCACTGGGTCGATACCTCAGCTGGTAGACTATTGGTCTCCGAGGGCATCATCCGCCCAGTAGTCAGTGTTTCTGTACTGACGCTGTGTATTATATATCTACGTGTTTATCACTGGGTCGATACCTCAGCTGGTAGACTATTAGTCTCCGAGGGCATCATCCGCCCAGTAGTCAGTGTTTCTGTACTGACATTGTGTATTAGATATCTACGTGTTTATCACTGGGTCGATACCTCAGCTGGTAGACTATTGGTCTCCGAGGGCATCATCCGCCCAGTAGTCAGTGTTTCTGTACTGACACTGTGTATTATATATCTACGTGTTTATCACTGGGTCGATACCTCAGCTGGTAGACTATTAGTCTCCGAGGGCATCATCCGCCCAGTAGTCAGTGTTTCTGTACTGACACTGTGTATTAGATATCTACGTGTTTATCACTCGGTCGATACCTCAGCTGGTAGACTATTGGTCTCCGAGGGCATCATCCGCCCAGTAGTCAGTGTTTCTGTACTGACACTGTGTATTAGATATCTGCGTGTTTATCACTGGGTCGATACCTCAGCTGGTAGACTATTGGTCTCCGAGGACATCATCCGCCCAGTAGTCAGTGTTTCTGTACTGACACTGTGTACTAGATATCTGCGTGTTTATCACTGGGTCGATACCTCAGCTGGTAGACTATGGGTCTCCGAGGGCATCATCCGCCCAGTAGTCAGTGTTTCTGTACTGACACTGTGTATTATATATCTACGTGTTTATCACTGGGTCGACACCTCAGCTGGTAGACTATTGGTCTCCGAGGGCATCATCCGCCCAGTAGTCAGTGTTTCTGTACTGACATTGTGTATTATATATCTACGTGTTTATCACTGGGTCGATACCTCAGCTGGTAGACTATTGGTCTGCGAGGGCATCATCCGCCCAGTAGTCAGTGTTTCTGTACTGACACTGTGTATTATATATCTACGTGTTTATCACTGGGTCGATACCTCAGCTGGTAGACTATTGGTCTCCGAGGGCATCATCCGCCCAGTAGTCAGTGTTTCTGTACTGACACTGTGTATTAGATATCTACGTGTTTATCACTGGGTCGATACCTCAGCTGGTAGACTATTGGTCTCCGAGGGCATCATCCGCCCAGTAGTCAGTGTTTCTGTACTGACACTGTGTATTATATATCTACGTGTTTATCACTGGGTCGATACCTCAGCTGGTAGACTATTAGTCTCCGAGGGCATCATTCGCCCAGTAGTCAGTGTTTCGGCACTGACATGGTTTATTAGATGTATTTGTTTTTTGGAATTTACAGTTCCTAGATAACGTAATTATTATCAAAACTAAGGTTCTCCTCCGTCAGTCAGAGGTGGCCTTAGCCGATATTGGTTATGCTGTTTGGGCTCTTTTGGTTACTTGCTCCCAAAGCGCTTTAAATTATTTGGTTTTTGAGCGTACCTGATGAAGGTTATTCCAGAAACCCGTCGTGCGCACTAGATTTGATACCTACGTTTTTATTTGACGTTGTTAATTCATTTACCACATCACAACTTTACGCCAAATGAGATGATTTTAATTTTCCCATTGTCAACTTTTTTATTTAACAACATTCCATCAGCACCTGTAAATGGAGTATATATCTCTCAGTTGATACGATATTCCAGAGCTTGTGGTTCATATGATGATTTCCGTGATAGAGGGTCGCTGCTAAGAAGGAAGCTACTGAACAGAGGGTTCCTAGTTGTTAAGTTGAAATACACAGGTTCGCTACTATGACTTGGTTACCCGTTGTGGAATGACCAATGATGTTTTCCATTTGTGGAAATCTCAATCTGGTCCCCACTCATGACTTGTTACTGGGTTTGTAGCAAAAGTAACATGAAATGGAGGAGGAACTGCTTATCCCTTCAGGAGCACCTGATTTAACGCCCGGTTTTTGTGGGTTTTTTAGGGGGGGTGGGGGGGTGTTGCGCAATCTTCCTGTGTAGTATTTTGTAGATCATTGTTTGCCCTTTTTCTTTTGGACATTGCATTGTCTGTCTTACTTTTACACATCATTTTTGGTATTGGTTATTTCACTACATTACTTGGTTTGTGTAAGCAGATATATAAAATTCAGGGCTATTCCATACAATAAGCAGACAGTAGCACAAAAATTATAAGTTTCTGCATTCCACACAATTCTACAACATCAAAATATACAATATGCAAATGTAGCATATTGGTTAGATTTATTATACTTAACGCCGCCACTATTTGTATGTATGTAGCGATTGTATTTGTTCCTTCTTGACATGACGTCTGTGCAGTCATTCAAAATACTTGACGAGCAATAATTCTTTTAACTTCCTGATTTTGCTGATGAAAAGCTGAATATCTTTATGTTCAAAATTATATTAATGTGTTTTCCTCGCCTTTTGTCTAAAGCTCTAATTAATTTCTTCATTCTATTATTAATATGGGCGTTAGTACTTGAGCAAGGTTGTTTACTGGCTTTGAATAAGAAATATGAAGTCTGTGTGGTATTAACAAGTTAACGTGTGACAATACGAACGTTAATTATCAACTGTATACTTACTTTATGTAAACATCGAGGCAAGACATATACAATGAATGTACAACTCTCGAAATAAAGTTTTTAATGGTTATTTTTAGTACAACACCTGGAGATTACCAGGAAATCAAGAACATGATAGTTATTTGTTTTATAGTATATATTCTTTTTTCACTATCCGTTCACTTTTACAAATTGACCTAAGATGATAATAAATAATCTCACCACTTTTAAGTAAAAATTTAAAAGACAAAATACCTATTTTTCATCACCAAAAAGAGGTAATTCGATTTTTGTTTCGTGAGAAAATATTTCTGGCTCATAAAAAATCATTTATTTTGACGTGCAATGTATAACACATTTGACATTTGGAGATTTTTGTTATCGTCAAGTAATAAAAGAGTGTGTTAAATAAGTTATTTGGGTAATTATAAACTAGAAACATCTCGTAACGATTGGCGGCTATAGACTAACATATCAATCAAATCTTCCCCATGCAACCAGTACTACATTCCCTCATATACTGGCGTATGTTTTCGGTTTTTATTATTTTCACGCTTTAAATTTATAATTCGTAAATGTGTCAAGAATTGGTCAAACGTGTTTATCTTACATAAAAGATTTTCTATTTATTTCAATTTTGTCGTCTTAATAATACAAGAAAAATGTCCAGAACTAGTTGTGATTTGTTATCTGTCCTAAGTCTCTACTTACATTTTTGTCACTCACTAGATTTTTTTTTAAGAGGTGTAATGGCCCATAAAAGAACGGGGAGTGTTTTTGAAGTCGTTTCGCTACATTTGATGTTGATTGTATTAATGTGATAATATCATTCTACAAACACAACAGTACTTATCAATGATCTTTATCTAGATTTGACAAATAATATTCAAACTCTTGTCTATAATGAACACAATTTAAATGTCACCATTCTGAATTAGTTTGTTGAGACTGTAAAAGAAAAAGAAAATATAATTTATAAGATGAAACATGATACTTCAAATACTTCTATAAAAATATTACAAATATTTGGAAAAAATAATTAAAAGCGAAATCATTGACATTTGTGCCATTTAGAATAATTGGATTCTTTTATGATCAATTACCTACTTAACCTCTTTATTTTTAAAAGAACATATTATACATCAGTATTAGATGATAACACAAACATACCAAACATTAGGTCCTACTTTGTCGTCATAATCTGAATAGACTAGACATACAAAAATGACCGAATATGACCACAATAGAATGCAAACTGTAACTTTAACCAAATTCTTTTTAATATATAAATTGTCAAGTAATAAATCCATACCATCACATTATGTCAACACTATATCTATAATGAAAAACAAGCAAAAAATACCATACCGTCGGAACAGCACGAAAATCCTATTGAACAAACCGCTCACTTTCCTGACTTGATACAGGCACCTTAATAAAAAGTGGCGTTGTTAAACTGGTTTAGTGGCCCGAACCTTCCCTCCCTGAGACACGATGAACGATAACCCCTCTCTCATTAGGTTCCTCGTCTTATTCTATAAAACTCTTAGGTATGAGACTCTCGGTTTAAACATTCAAGGCCGCTATCTCATTTATTAAACATTCAAGGTCGCTATCTCATTTATTAAATATAAACATTCAAGGCTGCTATCTCATTTATTAAACATTCAAGGCCGCTATCTCATTTATTAAACATTCAAGGCCGCTATCTCATTTATTAAACATTCAAGGCCGCTATCTCATTTATTAAACATTCAAGGTCGCTATCTCATTTATTAAATATAAACATTCAAGGCCGCTATCTCATTTATTAAATGTTCAAGGTCGCTATCTCATTTATTAAATATAAACATTCAAGGCCGCTATCTCATTTATTAAATATAAACATTCAAGGCCGCTATCTCATTTATTAAATATAAACATTCAAGGCCGCTATCTCATTTATTAAATATAAACATTCAATGCCGCTATCTCATTTATTAAAATAAACATTCAAGGCAGCTATCACATTTATTAAATATAAACATTCAAGGCCGTTATCTCATTTATTAAATATAAACATTCAAGGTCGCTATCTCATTTATTAAATATAAACATTCAAGGCCGCTATCTCATTTATTAAACATTCAAGGTCGCTATCTCATTTATTAAATATAAACATTCAAGGCCGCTATCTCATTTATTAAATGTTCAAGGTCGCTATCTCATTTATTAAATATAAACATTCAAGGCCGCTATCTCATTTATTAAACATTCAAGGTCGCTATCTCATTTATTAAATATAAACATTCAAGGCCGCTATCTCATTTATTAAATGTTCAAGGTCGCTATCTCATTTATTAAATATAAACATTCAAGGCCGCTATCTCATTTATTAAATATAAACATTCAAGGCCGCTATCTCATTTATTAAATATAAACATTCAAGGCCGCTATCTCATTTATTAAATATAAACATTCAATGCCGCTATCTCATTTATTAAATATAAACATTCAAGGCAGCTATCTCATTTATTAAATATAAACATTCAAGGCCGTTATCTCATTTATTAAATATAAACATTCAAGGCCGCTATCTCATTTATTAAATACTACTTATGAAACTGTAAATGATTTTAATCTGTTTTCAATTGTAATGTGCAAGAAAATTTTGAAGATGGTAATCAGAAGCCGTCAATTAAAGGATAGACAATAAATGAAAAAGGTCAAAATACTACACAGAAAATATAAGATGGAGCAAAACGAACCCCAATAAAAACCTCTGACATCATTTTTTTTCAAGGTGTTGAACGCCGTCAGTACTTGGTAGAAAAAGTAGAAACTAAAATAACAAATTATGTTTGTCAGTGCTGAATCAAATTAATAATATTCAAAATAAAAAATATAATTTTTAATTTTATCAGACCCCCCCCCCCTCCCAGAGGGTGTGTCGGGGGTAGAATAGGCACTAGGTTTCTCCTACCTAGAGGCACCAGTCCTCTAAAAGGGGTCAACCCCGAGGGAACCCCGGGGTATAGAAATGGGACCGAGACCTTCTTCGGCTTGAAGGGGCGTCCGTCGATTGTGTGGGATGTATAAATTCACAACCAACCCGTCCTTCGGATGAGACGTAAATAAAACCGAGGTCCCGTGTTGAGAGAGCAAAGCGCACGTTAAAGAACCCAGTGTAACAGCTCATTATGAGCATTATGCTCATGATAAGTGGTTCATAGGAGACCTGTTGCACTGGCTAAATTATCCGTCCCTACCCATCACCTTTCCTTGTTTAGAACCCCGTGGCGTTTAAATTTTTAAATGTTCTTGTCCTGAATATAGCTGAAAAATTGCTCGCTGGACGTTAAACACCAATCAATCATAAATCAATGAATTTCATCAGCATACCTATATTATAATCATTTACGTTGTATTACTTATTTTCACCCCAGAACTTGATACACGTAAAATAAGTAAGACTGATAATTTAGAATTAACTTACTACAGAACGGACTTTTGCCATTGGTTTTCAGGTAAAATGTACCGCGCTGCCCAGTCTTGTCGGCATCGTATCCCATTACTGGACATGGGCCGCTACCACAAGATGTGCACCTCCCGGATGTAAAATCGTCAGAAGAATTACATGGATACGCAGAAAATTTACAGGAGCTCAATATAGATTCGATGAAGTACCAGTAAGATCTTTGATGACTGCATGCTACGTCCATAAAAGCCTCTACAATACAAATAATTACAATCTGACAGGAACGAAGATCAATAGACGAATGGTGGTCTGCCGCCAGTATCAAGGGTTTTCATTCTACCTGCACTATTCTACTCGTAGCATAGTTATGTACAGATTGTCAGATCATCTATTTTAAAGCAATGTATTACTTATGTCCATATACTACTAATCTTACAGATGTGTCAAAGATATAAAAATGAAAATCATACAAATGTTGAGAAGGTGAATGTGCGGTGTTCATAACGTCGTAACAGTATTCAAGAACCACCATAATTGTTCTAGAATTGTTATAACGTTATATATAGTCATAGTTTACATCATACATCATTCACATATTTTGCTCGATATCTATCAAAACAAAGTAATATTAATGATGGTAGTTCAACTGTACTTAATCTTACCAGCAAAATGAAGTGTAATAAGTTCTTCAACAGTAGCTTTATAAGGAGCGGGACATCCAGGTTGGTGATGGCCACTGTTTGGGAAGAAGTCGACATGACCACATGGTGTTTTCGTTCCAAATCCTATAATTATTATTAAAACATTAAGACAAGATATAAATATTTCAAACCAATATGACGTACAAACTTACACAGAAAAAACACAACATGTGCGCAAAATGAAGATTTAAACAGCAGAACGCCATTAATATAGATTCCTTCTATTCTCATCATTTATATCTGTTCTCCAATACTATTTTGAGTTAAAGGGACATGTTACACATTATATATATTTCGCATATCAATTCGATAAAATGGACAAGAATATGTTCTATGTTATTTAGTTATATATGTTTTGTGTAGTGTTATATACCATGCAAACACAAATTACCAGACATACAATTCATAATATTTATGGATATTTATATAAGACTAGTTTAAAGATATCACAGAGGTACCCAGAAATTATAGATTAAAGTACAGACAGTACAAGTGTCAAAAGAAAGACAATGATCACAATAATACTCCACAGAAAACAAAAGAGTAACGAAAGCGACAATTGAACATCAGGGGTGAACTCATGTACTCCGGAAGGGTAAATACTTGATGACTACTAGTAACACCCGTCGTGTTACTTGTGTTAACATCCGGTATACAATATCACATTTATATACAGTATAACAATGGAGTTGTGCCATTCAGAAATTTGTGCTGGTCGCTGTGTAGGCAGTATCTTTTTATTTTATTTTAGCAGTGCTAGATATGTTGACTTTTTACTTGTTTTATCATTTGATTTGTATATGAATTTTTACAAAATAAGTAATAAACCAAAATTATATTCATACTGTTGTTAATTAATGATTTTTCTGCTTATTATTGGAGCCTTGATTGGTAATAAAGATTTGTAGTTGTTGATGGTCAGGTAGATATAATTGATTATTTTGAACGGGGTAAACCAATATACAATGTGTTTTATATTTAGACGACATATATCTTAAAACATTAATTGTGATACATGTACTAGTATTCAACGGCATTTGAAAACCGATTACCTGTGTCTATTAGAGGTACGGCATCAGTATGAATTACATCAACAAACTTGGCGTCAGATGGATCCAACCTTACATCTTCACTGTAACTATCAAACAGAGGTCCAGCAGGGTCGAGGCCTGTGGAGAAACAAACTCATGTCATTATGTAGAAGATCATATCCCTTCTATAAAGATACGTCGAGGGTGTTTGTTGTATGTCGATTTCCTTACCTAACGCTACAAACCAAGGGTATTTATCTTATATTGCGTTATAGAAAGCATTCTTATTTCAGCAATGAACAGATTTGATAATTTCATACCACTGACCATTGGTCATCGTCTGTTCATAAGTTTAATCTTGCTACGAAAATTTGAATGACATGTGGATACAGTTGTTGGTGCTCATTGAAATCTGATATTAAATAAATTGTGATCATAACTTATGCAATAGAATATATTAGAATAAAATAGTTGTATATGTAATTATAGTTTTGAGTATTTCCCTGGATATTCAAAACAGAATTTCACAGGGATATTTCAGAGGAACTTGGACTCTGAAGTAAAAATGTAACAAGATATTTACTAAATAAAATCTGTGATATTGAAAAAAAAAAAAAAAAAAGAAATCTGAAATGATTTTACTCAACCTCTGTCCATGAAGTGATAAGCTGATTGCTCTGGTTTACTACTGTCCATGAAGTGATAAGCTGATTGCTCTGGTTTACTACTGTCCATGAAGTGATAAGCTGATTGCTCTGGTTTACTACTGTCCATGAAGTGATAAGCTGATTGCTCTGGTTTACTACTGTCCATGAAGTGATAAGCTGATTGCTCTGGTTTACTACTGTCCATGAAGTGATAAGCTGATTGCTCTGGTTTACTACTGTCCATGAAGTGATAAGCTGATTGCTCTAGTTTACTACTGTCCATGAAGTGATAAGCTGATTGCTCTGGTTTACTACTGTCCATGAAGTGATAAGCTGATTGCTCTGGTTTACTACTGTCCATGAAGTGATAAGCTGATTGCTCTGGTTTACTACTGTCCATGAAGTGATAAGCTGATTGCTCTGGTTTACTACTGTCCATGAAGTGATAAGCTGATTGCTCTGGTTTACTACTGTCCATGAAGTGATAAGCTGATTGCTCTGGTTTACTACTGTCCATGAAGTGATAAGCTGATTGCTCTGGTTTACTACTGTCCATGAAGTGATAAGCTGATTGCTCTGGTTTACTACTGTCCATGAAGTGATAAGCTGATTGCTCTGGTTTACTACTGTCCATGAAGTGATAAGCTGATTGCTCTGGTTTACTACTGTCCATGAAGTGATAAGCTGATTGCTCTGGTTTACTACTGTCCATGAAGTGATCAGCTGATTGCTCTGGTTTACTACTGTCCATGAAGTGATCAGCTGATTGCTCTGGTTTACTACTGTCCATGAAGTGATAAGCTGATTGCTCTGGTTTACTACTGTCCATGAAGTGATAAGCTGATTGCTCTGGTTTACTACTGTCCATGAAGTGATAAGCTGATTGCTCTGGTTTACTACTGTCCATGAAGTGATTAGCTGATTGCTCTGGTTTACTACTGTTCATGAAGTGATAAGCTGATTGCTCTGGTTTACTACTGTCCATGAAGTGATAAGCTGATTGCTCTGGTTTACTACTGTCCATGAAGTGATCAGCTGATTGCTCTGGTTTACTACTGTCCATGAAGTGATAAGCTGATTGCTCTGGTTTACTACTGTCCATGAAGTGATAAGCTGATTGCTCTGGTTTACTACTGTCCATGAAGTGATCAGCTGATTGCTCTGGTTTACTACTGTCCATGAAGTGATAAGCTGATTGCTCTGGTTTACTACTGTCCATGAAGTGATAAGCTGATTGCTCTGGTTCACTACTGTCCATGAAGTGATAAGCTGATTGCTCTGGTTTACTACTCTCCATGAAGTGATAAGCTGATTGCTCTGGTTTACTACTGTCCATGAAGTGATAAGCTGATTGCTCTGGTTTACTACTGTCCATGAAGTGATAAGCTGATTGCTCTGGTTTACTACTGTCCATGAAGTGATAAGCTGATTGCTCTGGTTTACTACTGTCCATGAAGTGATAAGCTGATTGCTCTGGTTTACTACTGTCCATGAAGTGATAAGCTGATTGCTCTGGTTTACTACTGTCCATGAAGTGATAAGCTGATTGCTCTGGTTTACTACTGTCCATGAAGTGATCAGCTGATTGCTCTGGTTTACTACTGTCCATGAAGTGATCAGCTGATTGCTCTGGTTTACTACTGTCCATGAAGTGATAAGCTGATTGCTCTGGTTTACTACTGTCCATGAAGTGATAAGCTGATTGCTCTGGTTTACTACTGTCCATGAAGTGATTAGCTGATTGCTCTGGTTTACTACTGTTCATGAAGTGATAAGCTGATTGCTCTGGTTTACTACTGTCCATGAAGTGATAAGCTGATTGCTCTGGTTTACTACTGTCCATGAAGTGATCAGCTGATTGCTCTGGTTTACTACTGTCCATGAAGTGATAAGCTGATTGCTCTGGTTTACTACTGTCCATGAAGTGATAAGCTGATTGCTCTGGTTTACTACTGTCCATGAAGTGATCAGCTGATTGCTCTGGTTTACTACTGTCCATGAAGTGATAAGCTGATTGCTCTGGTTTACTACTGTCCATGAAGTGATCAGCTGATTGCTCTGGTTTACTACTGTCCATGAAGTGATCAGCTGATTGCTCTGGTTTACTACTACTAGTTTTAATTGTTTGTATGTCACTTTGTTCTGATTTATTTGGATTGCGTACATGCAACTCAAGATGGCTAACAATCAAGTAATTAATAAACAAAAATTAGAAACAATCATGAAATAACTCTCAAAATACGTATTGAATTTATTGATCTATCTTAATTGTATTACTATTGTACTAAAAAGACTAACACAATTCCTATACATGCCACTAATATTAACGAGGCCAGGATAAGGTACTGGTATTTTATGTTTCTCTAACTAACAAATGTAAAGATTTCGAATAAAGATTTTAATTGGGAAAAAAAAAACAAACAAAAAACAAACAAAAAAAACAATCAAGTATTATAATTTACAGTTGAAGAAAACACGCGGATGGTTACATCACACTCATGGATTTGAGTTAATGTTAATACATGAATATTCATGTATCATATATATGTTTAAAAATTAACATAATGATTGCGAACACATCTAACAGACAGTTTATTGGTTGGAACCTGAAAACCATAATACGTAATAGATCGTAATATATATCAGTACAATTCATTTGTGACAACCTTCTTGTCTTGGTTACCTAGCAGAAACGTCATAAAGCTTCGCATCAGTCGTCTATTAACTATTCATATTTTAATTACATCGGACTTATATAAAATAATATCATGTTCCCGGATCCCGTTAAATGACGTGTATCTTTACTTTTTATTGGCACTATTGTCCTTTTTTTGGCGAACTGATTAATAAATTATGTTTAAAGTAATTATCTGACAAATATATTTGAACAGAATGAAATATTTGAATTTATCATATACTTACTTAAAATATGTTTAATTTTGCATATATGATAAATTCGAAATGCAACAAGTCATATCTCCCGTTAATCGACGTGTATCTTTACTAATAACCTGATCCGTATTACATGGGGGTGTAATAATGTGTGCCGTATTACATCAGGTGTAATATGGATTTTTCAAAATGGCGGCCGGAAATTTTGCATAAAATCGACTGATTAGTATTTCACAATTATTTTTTCTTTTTTGTGGAAAACAAAATATTTTCCGGAATTCACGTTTTCCGGTCCGATCAGTTTTCGTTGTTTACTTCCGTCGTCTGCTACCTTCAAAATGGATAACGAAGAAAACACGGAAAATGCTCGTTATGCAACTCCTTTATGAACCAAAGATTAAATCATCTTGTATTGTTGTATAAGTGTAACTGTATAAGGTTTATGTCTCTAAATACACACAATAAAAACGTAGATATAATATGACATTATTGCATCATATCCCATATCAAGCTATGGTTTCTGAAAACGATCAACTCTCAAAAATATTAAGAAAGGCGCATTGAAGTATATGATAAATAGGTTATGATATGGCATTTTTCATATCACATGCCATATCAAAAACCCTCGACCCATATTAGCACTCGGGTCTTCGGTCTTTGGGCTAATATGGGCGTCTCGGGTTGATATGACATGTGATATGAAAAGTGTCATATAATAACCTATTTATCATAATTATTGAATGATCTTTATTTTTCGCATCTAAAAGTGAATCTGAAAGCGTGCCAAGCTCTAGTAAATCTAAATAGGAAACTAACCTGTTATTCTACCTAGACCTGGCACCCTTTGACCTATATAACCGGCAGTTTGTGCACCTAAGCTGTGTCCTATAATATGGACTAAAGCTGGATCACAATTAAAATCATCCTTTAGAACATTGATCATACGTGCTGTTACAGCCCCGACAGTTCTAGTATTGGCAGTAGACTGAGTGTAAATCTTATGAGCACCAGTATTCCAATCTGCCACAATCACATTTACGTCAGCCTTAAATAAAATATTTAAATATAATTAAAACTGTATTAGAGAACACAAATCCTTTATTTGCTACAATAACAATGAAAACTATTAAATAACACAAAATACCAAACTGTCAGAACACTTATGTGAACAAACTGTGCCCCTCTCCTTTTCGATCTTTTCCTATACTCCTATGAGGCTGAGTTTATACAAAAACTTTCCAAAGACCAAATAAATTACAGAAGCAAAAGCCTTTGATCTCACTTTCAAGTATATTGATGATCTTCTGTCAATTAATAATCCAAACTTAGCTAAGTAACGCTAAATGGTTTCCTTTATTATACCCACATAACTTGAGATAAAGGAAACAACAAGAACAGCTGCCTCTGTCCCATTTCTTGAAATATACCTTAATGTTGACACCAATAGTCAACATTTCTACCAGACTTTATGACATAGAGACTGCATCAATTTTGCTATTATAATTTTTCCACACCTTGATAGTAATATATCAAAAGTTCTTCGCGTATGGATTTATATTTCACAACTCATGCGCTACGCTTGAGCTTGCAGTTTGTATTTAGACTTTTTATAACGTCACGGTATTCTGACTACTACACTATTAAATCAAGGATTTTTAAAGAATCGTCTCATCTTTCAAATTAATTTTTCGGAAACGACGAGAACAGTTACCACATTTCTTGACATATACCTTAATTGTGACACCAATATATGTTTTGTGTTGCTGTTTACCGTTCGCATTCAAAGTAACATATGTAATGTCGAACAGACCGTATCAAATGGTCTTTTACCTGCAACTGTTGTCTGTAATTTATAACTGAAACATCTAGGTCGTAATCAAGAAGTTACAGTTTTAATTTTAAGCTAATTGTGGAATTTGTATAAATGTTTATCTCTAATAATAGTTCTGTGTGGAAATGACTTTGATTATAATTATAGAAGTTTCACGTCATTTACAATTGATTGTAAAATTGGCATTTTAAAATAAAACAACGTTAATACCTTAATAATATGAGTGACAAAACGCTTCTTCACATAATATTTAAATTTTAGGAAAGCTTTTGATTTTGAAGCCAAAAGAATTTTCCTACTTTTGTCTAAAATGGCACCTAAAAAGCCAGATTACATGTGCACATAAGTTTATTGGATCGATTCTGCAGCTTTATTAGCTTTATCCAATCGTGTCACTTCTTTTATAAATAAACATATTACCCTTTGTAGTAGTGAGTTTGTCATATTGATCACCCAGTCTGCGTCACCCTCGCTCATATACCCATGGATGAGAACCTTCAGAGGTTTTGTCGAGTCGTAACCAGATTGTACAATGGATTGTGGATCGTTGTATACAAGTTCGCTCCCCTTACGTGGATGGTTTCTGTTGAAGAGGTGTAATTTTATGTGAATTTCACCAGGAGACTCTGGTAAAGATCCAAAAGAGTTTGTAAATGGTTCATCCTTGGTAAAACAATCCAAGTCCTTGTAGCATACTTTAGATTTACCTAGTAAAAATCCTGCAATAAAAAAGATCCATTAAATATTTTTTCTTATCATTATCTGAGGTTCATATTACATATGACGATTAAGTGAATGTAACTAACTCTTAAAAAATGTTTCTGCATAAATTAAAACATACAATCGTATTCCATGTATAACATTGATTGTTTATAAGAAAACAACCATACACATGATATATTACGTCACAATTCACCAATCATAACAGGAAATATATCCATCAGATCAGTAGATTTGCTCACATTATTTCAGAGAAATAAAATGCATTAAGGAAAAGATTGAAAAGACCAAAAGGATAATCAGTAGTCATAATTCGAAAGACCGACAATACAATGACAAAAGACCGACAATACAATAGGCAAAGGACAGACAATACAATAGACAAAAGACAGACAATACAATAGACAAAAGACAGACAATACAATAGACAAAAGACAGACAATACAATAGACAAAAGACAAACAATACAATAGACAAAAGACAGACAATACAATAGACAAAAGACAGACAATGCAATAGACAAAAGACCGACACTACAATAGACAAAAGACAGACAATGCAATAGGCAACAGACAGACAATGCAATAGACAAAAGACCGACACTACAATAGACAAAAGACCGACAATAAAATAGGCAACAGACAGACAATACAATAGACAAAAGACAGACAATGCAATAGACAAAAGACCGACACTACAATAGACAAAAGACAGACAATGCAATAGACAAAAGACCGACAATACAATAGACAAAAGACAGCCAATGCAATAGACAAAAGACAGACAATGTAATAGACAAAAGACCGACAATACAATAGACAAAAGACAAACAATACAATAGACAAAAGACAGACAATACAATAGACAAAAGACAGACAATGCAATAGACAAAAGACCGACACTACAATAGACAAAAGACAGACAATGCAATAGACAAAAGACCGACAATACAATAGACAAAAGACAGACAATGCAATAGACAAAAGACCGACAATACAATTGGCAAAAGACAGACAATACAATAGACAAAAGACAGACAATACAATAGACAAAAGACAGACAATACAATAGACAAAAGACAGACAATACAATAGACAAAAGACAGAAAATACAATAGACAAAAGACAGACAATACAATAGACAAAAGACAGACAATACAATAGACAAAAGACAGACAATACAATAGACAAAAGACAGACAATACAATAGACAAAAGACAGACAATACAATAGACAAAAGACAGACAATACAATTGACCCATTTCTTCCCT
This sequence comes from Bathymodiolus brooksi, assembly GCA_963680875.1. Lineage (NCBI taxonomy): Eukaryota > Metazoa > Mollusca > Bivalvia > Mytilida > Modiolidae > Bathymodiolus > Bathymodiolus brooksi. The sequence continues at coordinate 151,638,512 of OY804575.1, forward strand.
TATTTCTTTATAGTTTTTTAATATATATTATTGAACTTGTTTTCGTCCTGTATATAGTTGAAATACTGGAAGTTAAGGAATAATCAATCTAACTGAAGTGCCTGTCTGTACCAAAACAGGAAAATGAACAGTTACGCATGTGTGTTAGGGGTATCCATTTTAAATCTGTTTGTAAGATTTTTCGTTTGCATTTTGGAACTATCATAACGATCTACATGTTTAATGTTTTATTGATAATATTTGTCCTCAGGTCTACAACAAAAGGATTTCAGTGAAGCTTAACACAATAATACAAGACACATATTATCTTTGAACACCTAAGAAATACATGTGCAAACATGTGACAACTCGAGTAACGGATTAGATTGAAAGCTTTGTTGAACACGACAATATGTGCACGTTTCTCAGCAAAGAACTAAAGTCATATTGTCAAATCCAAAATCATGTATCCACATTGTGTTGTCAATACAAACATCACCAATAACCAACATAACAACAGGAAAGGAAAAAAAACAACGAAACTATACTCAGCCATCTAAACATTCACATTTTAATAATGTATTATGTTCAAACAATGCTACTGTGCGGCCGTGTTTGGAAAGTACCACGTTTATTACACGTTACACACCCTTTGTAGATTTCAAAATAGGCGAATAGTACACTCTACAAAAGGAGTAGTTGTTTACTATGTCCAGCACTCCATAATTTATCAATGGCAGTTAAAAGACGTTGTTCTATCTCTGCCTCATTTATGTATATTTTTAAGACATTACAGAACTATGTCTCGTCCTGAATAGTTCTGATATTCTGCTCCCTGGCTGGACGTTAAGCAATACAGATCTATGTCTCGTCCTGAATAGTTCTGATATTCTGCTCCCTGGCTGGAAGTTAAGACATTACAGAACTATGTCTCGTCCTGAATAGTTCTGATATTCTGCTCCCTGGCTGAAAGTTAAGCAATACAGAACTATGTCTCGTCCTGAATAGTTCTGATATTCTGCTCCCTGGCTGGACGTTAAGACATTACAGAACTATGCCTCGTCCTGCATAGTTCTGATATTCTCTCCCTGGTTCTGATATTCTGCTCCCTGGCTGGACGTTAAGCATTACAGAACTATGTCTCGTCCTGAATAGTTCTGATATTCTGCTCCCTGGTTCTGATATTCTGCTCCCTTGCTGGACGTTAAGCAATATTCAACCAATCAATAAACCAAATACAATACTGTTATCCCACAATTAGCAGTCCGACCTTTTATATATATAATTAAGTCTTTTAAATTGAATTAATTTCATTCTTTTTTATCTAATTTGTACGATTTTATGTAAACCACAAAAATCACACTACAGGGACAACTGTTTCTTATAAGTGATATGTTACCTGACAGTATTAGAGTACCAGTGCACTAATTTGTTCTATATGTAGTATATATCAAACACACAAAGTTCAACAACTGTGGTAAAACAACATAATGTAACATAACAACATGGACCACTCCTCTGACAAAGCACGACTTTGTACATTGTAAAAACCTAAACTAATGTTTAGTATGCACGATGTAGGGTCGGGTATAACATATCTTGCCGGAGCTCCTCCCCAGTCTTTAGTTTTTGTGTAGTAGTTTGTATATCCTTTTTTCGTTCAGCCATTGTAGTGCCTGACCTTATTTGAATATGGCTTATGATTACTCTTGCAATCTTCAAACTTGTCTTATCTGAATACCATATTTAACAACATCAAACATCGAACAAAGGTGGACAATATTGTTTATCATTAGATCTTTGCATAGTATATTTGTACACAAGATTAATAAATTTGAGAAAATGTTTTCGGTAGCTCATTGTATGCTATGCGTTATGGATTACATTTGTGAATTTACTCTGGAAAAATCTTCAGAACAGTTGAAAGATACCAAAGGCGTAATCAGAAGCCGTAATTCAAAGATCAGACAATACAATAGTCAAAATAACAAGGACAAAAGGGCAAACAGTACACAAAAAACTAAAGATCGAACAACACGAACTTCACTTCCTGTTCCACAAATGACACCCGTCGTGTAAGTGTTGCTAAAAAGAAGGACGAGATGCTAAACATATCTCTAGTATATATATTCCGTAACTGTTAACCAAGTTATGATGGCGACTGTAAAACGTTCGAAGTGATGACTATTCAGCTTTACTACTTAATGTATCTTAAAGTTCTACAAAATAAACTGGTCTACCCTTTTCACATGCGGTATGAATAGTCAATTCGAGCAAAATATAAATAATTAGTAAAAATGTCTTTTTAAAATATACATGACGTAGATATACAGGAAACAATGATGCCACCATTGAATATAAATATATTAAACAATTATCCTTAAGTGTATATTAATTTTCTGTGTTGTGTTTTGCTTGTATTCGTGTGTCAATGTTGCCCGTGTGTCAATGTTGCCAGTGTCTCTGCATTGTTTTGTTTGTATTCGTGTGTCAATGTTGCCGGTGTCTCTGCATTGTTTTGTTTGTATTCGTGTGTCAATGTTGCCAGTGTCTCTGCATTGTTATGTTTGTATTCGTGTGTCAATGTTGCCGGTGTCTGCATTGTTTTGTTTGTATTCGTGTGTCAATGTTGCCGGTGTCTCTGCATTGTTTTGTTTGTATTCGTGTGTCAATGTTGCCAGTGTCTCTGCATTGTTATGTTTGTATTCGTGTGTCAATGTTGCCAGTGTCTCTGAATTGTTTTGTTTGTATTCGTGTGTCAATGTTGCCGGTGTCTCTGCATTGTTATGTTTGTATTTGTGTGTCAATGTTGCCAGTATCTCTGCATTATTTTGTTTGTATTCGTGTGTCAATGTTGCCAGTGTCTCTGCATTATTTTGTTTGTATTCGTGTGTCAATGTTGCCAGTGTCTCTGCATTATTTTGTTTGCATTCGTGTGTCAATGTTGCCGGTGTCTGCATTGTTTTGTTTGTATTCGTGTGTCAATGTTGCCGGTATCTCTGCATTGTTTTGTTTGTATTCGTGTGTCAATGTTGCCGGTGTCTCTGCATTGTTATGTTTGTATTCGTGTGTCAATGTTGTCGGTGTCTCTGCATTGTTTTTGTTTGTATTCGTGTGTCAATGTTGCCAGTGTCTCTGCATTGTTATGTTTGTATTCGTGTGTCAATGTTGCCGGTATCTGCATTGTTTTGTTTGTATTCGTGTGTCAATGTTGCCGGTGTCTGCATTGTTTTGTTTGTATTCGTGTGTCAATGTTGCCGGTGTCTGCATTGTTTTGTTTGTATTCGTGTGTCAATGTTGCCAGTGTCTCTGCAATGTTTTGTTTGTATTCGTGTGTCAATGTTGTCGGTGTCTCTGCATTGTTTTGTTTGTATTCGTGTGTCCGTGTTGCCAGCGTCTCTGCATTGTTTTGTTTGTATTCGTGTGTCAATGTTGCCAGTGTCTCTGCATTGTTTTGTTTGTATTCGTGTGTCAATGTTGCCAGTGTCTCTGCATTGTTTTGTTTGTATTCGTGTGTCAATGTTGCCAGTGTCTCTGCATTGTTTTGTTTGTATTCGTGTGTCAATGTTGCCGGTGTCTCTGCATTGTTTTGTTTGTATTCGTGTGTCAATGTTGCCAGTGTCTCTGCATTGTTTTGTTTGTATTCGTGTGTCAATGTTGCCAGTGTCTCTGCATTGTTTTGTTTGTATTCGTGTGTCAATGTTGCCGGTGTCTCTGCATTGTTTTGTTTGTATTCGTGTGTCAATGTTGCCAGTTTCTCTGCATTGTTTTGTTTGTATTTGTGTGTCAATGTTGCCAGTGTCTCTGCATTGTTTTGTTTGTATTCGTGTGTCAATGTTGCCAGTGTCTCTGCATTGTTTTGTTTGTATTCGTGTGTCAATGTTGCCGGTGTCTCTGCATTGTTTTGTTTGTATTCGTGTGTCAATGTTGCCAGTGTCTCTGCATTGTTTTGTTTGTATTCGTGTGTCAATGTTGCCAGTGTCTCTGCATTGTTTTGTTTGTATTCGTGTGTCAATATTGCCGGTGTCTCTGCATTGTCCATTCTTGGTTGCCCCTTCGGTTTTCTTTAGCGTTTATTCAAATTGCAATATATGCACATTGTTTGATGTCATCTGGTTCAACAAGTCTTCTCTCAGCAGTCACACAACGTCATTTCAACGATGATAGAACGTTGGAAAAACATCGTTACGTTGTATCAACGCTGTCGCAACATGGAATTAAATGATTTGATTTGATTTGATTTGACAAAAACCAGATGTAAAATTGACAACTTTTAATAGAAAAATATTAAATAGGTAACGTCCATAGAAAGACCATGCATTTTAGTTACACAAAATTATTGCCTAAGAGTTGATGTTTTTCAAGGCAACAGCAATAATACATGTTAACTGAACAAGACAACTATCTCATTTTCTTTTCCTTCTCTAGTACAACTATGCAAATTTAAACCAAACTCGATGAATATGTTAGAGGAATTTTGCGCCCATAACTAACAGTCAATAAGAAAAGATAAAACTATATTTTAAGGAAAAAAATGTCAAACATCTATATTGTTCAGTTTCACTGTTAGGATAAACGTGAAATTTTACTTATGTTATCAGAAAGTACAAAACAATATAATATCGATAACAAAACAAACAGTAAATCATACAAGAACTAACCCAAAAGTACCGGATTGCAAATAAGTGTTGTGACGGACAATATTAAAGTTAATTTCCTGATGGAAGTTGTAATTGGTAATGAAATATATATATTTCTGGCTTAGAGAATAAATTCAATTTGAACATCAACTTGACATGAATTTACACTTACGTTACACAGTTTGTTAAAACTTAGTTTATAATGTATAACGCAATAAGGCAGATACAAATTGAAGAACTGGTTGTGGTAGCTTTTATAATCAATGGAGTCAAGATGTCAGTACTTTTTGATAATTGTAAATTTATTGTGAGCCTCATATTTTCTATGTACTAGTTACAATGTTTAAGAAATTGACACTATATTACCGGAATGGATACAATTGATGGTTGGCATCCCACTAACCGGTTTAACCCCGCCACATTTATGTGCCTGTCCTAAGCCAGGACCTGGATGGACAACGCTACACTTCGTGGTCTTTTTGTGTTCAGCGAGTTCAGTTAAGACGAGAAGTTGTTGTTCGTTTTGTTGATACTAGTGGAATTGATGATCATCACTGTTTAAACTTTCCTTTCATAATTGGTCGCTCTATATTGATATGTGTATGACATGGAGTGGCGGATTGAACCAGAATCGGAGCAAATTATGGTACAGAAATACCAATAGTAAAAATAAAAAAGTAAAACAAATCAAAGAACAAACGAGAGGGCAACACGCGGGATAAGAAGTACTGATGAACTACGCCCAACGTGCTTGGTGGTTATAATCCAACGACAATGACGGCAGTTTATGAAGTGACTCCTGGTTTTTTTTATGGGGTCCATGTTTCTCATCGCTTTAGTCTTCTGTGTTCTGTTGTGGTTTTTTTTCTTTTTTGATTCGTTTGTTTTTCTTGTTTTGTTTGTTTTTATTTCGAATGTCTTCGTCCTGTGTGTTGTGTACACAACGTTTTCATTGTATCTGGATTGTCATTACATGATTTCCCGTACTCTACCCTTTATGAACAATATGCATTATAATTACTGTTGCTTTGTATTTATTGTAATTATTGTTATTACATCATTAATTAGAATATTGTGAGAATCCTAATGTAAGAATTGATTCTTTTATTAGGTTTATGTTATTATGATAAAACTACAAGTTGCTTCTAGGAGCAATGAACCCATGTCCACAAAGGTTTTGTATGTCCACGAAAACCTTACCGACACAAAATTTTTGTCTTGTAAAAATGTCAATACACTACACTTGTTTCCCGATTAAAAATAAAACTTCTTCCAAGAATGGTATTGGATGCCACTATTTATTAAATGGCACTAAATTCACGAAGACAAATTTAGAAACGACTGCTGTATGATTGAAATCATTTTGTAATTTGGTCCTGCATTTTGAACCTCAAGAGAAGATATGACAGTTTCACCGAAATAATTCATACATTGCATATAATCCTATTACACCAGAAATCAAAATATTAAAATCATACCTTCTACAGATAAACTGATAACTATGGTTACAAAAGCTGGTACAAATAGGGACGACATGATCGAAAGTTCTAGCTAATTGTCAACTGATAAGACAATTATACTGTTAGTCGTGTAGTTGCTGGTTTCCGATATTCTGTCTTATCTTAAGTGGAGTCAAACTATGATAAAAGTTAATCTGAATTTTGAACTATGTAAAATGTGAATAAGGTGTCATATAACTAGCAACCATACCAGAATTATCAAGTGGGCAAACGTATCTTCTGTGATAAATTCTGAAGCATACATGCGATTATAAACACAATGTTTGTCGTATTTTGTATTTTCGTCCTCTTCACGTACTATATTAAGGCAATACCCGGAACAAATAAATTTACTATCGAAGAAATATTTTAACTCAACTACATAAATGCTAATTTTTTTTTATTTAAAACTCATTTTAACCTGTATTACAAGTGACGAGCACAGAACTAAGAGTACGTATGTAAATACTCAAACTTGGATATTCAACTGTAGTATTTAAAATATCAAGCTCAACATATTCATAGGAGTAAGTCAAGAATACAATGAATACAGAACAAAAGCTTTCTTTGAACTTAACAATTGAAACTGTTGGGCAATATCGATTAAAAATGCATGTCTGTGAATTTTAAAATAAATAATAGTACAACCAAATTGAATCGAACTGATGCTTTTCTGAAGACATTATGCACTTCGTATCGCAGGTAATTTGTAATTTAAAAAAATTTAAAGGTTAAAATAATGCCACCTAGAGATGATAATCAAATCCTGGATAAAGATAACAGCGTCAATGAAGCATCAAATTAAAAATATATAATAATAGCAACAATAAAAAAAAAATCCTTCAGCAACAACACGTCCAACAGCAATACCAGAGTTGTCACTCCCAAGTGCTTTCAAACTTTTAGTAGCTTCTGCTCTGTGTATGAAACCCGTCGTCGATACTGACGAAACTAACATAACACATTTAAGTTGTATGAGAACACTACACACCCGCCACGACAAAACGGCATTTATCACATGCAAATGTGATCTTCATATATACAATAATAATGGAGTGCTGTGCGAATTAGAGCAAAGAATGTAGGGTTCTTATCGATTAATCATGAACTTATCTACTAGTAGTTGATACACTGAAATCCAGGACTGTCTGTCAATTCATGATTGTCATAAAGATTTTGAGAGATTACTTCTTAAGAAAGTTGGATCGATGAATAAGTAATCTCTCCAAAAATGTAACCCAATGAACAGAAGGTCCTGGTATTTACAATAGGCTATATAATCAAAGATGTGTATCACACTCTGCTCACAAATCATTGTCGAATGTTTAATGCCGGTATGGTATGGGATTATAATTATTATGGCAGAACGGTATGTGCTGGTATGACGATAACAGATATAAAAATTGGGCTTGTGTGGGACTACGAACGAATCTTTGATTGTACACTTGAATATGATCGAAATGATGTTTACTGGAAAAGTCCGTAATCGCCCACTCATCACAACATCTTCATTAGAAGTTGATACAACTTGCCTTTGACGTTCAAGGGGTAATCCGCATAAAACTAAATATAGAGTAACACGAACCCCACGAAACCGGGGGTGAACTCAGGTGCTCCGGAAGGGTAAACAGTTCCAGCTCCACTAGTTACACCTGTCGTGTTAATCTAGTTAAAAACCCAGTGATAAGTCATGAACGAGGAAAGGACCGGGAAGTGTTTACGACAAATGGAACATATCCGTGGTCATTTGTGACACAGATAATCCATAGCAGTCAACCAAGTCATGGTGGTGACCGTAAGACTTTCGAAGTGATGACTTCAACTTAACTAACTTAACTTGGTTCAGGAGCTTCCTTGTTAGCAGCAACCCTATATCAAGGAAATCCTGATAGGACCAATATATGTGATATGTGCATAGCCCGCATCATCATTGACATTAATTGCTTTATCGAATAGATCGTTAAAGATAAAGAGGTTTAACTAATATACAATCCTAAATATTAACTCAGTTCCTCATATGAAATTGTACAATATGCTTTACTCTTAAACTAAAATTCAGTTTTATGTGTATTTAATAACACTGAAAAAGGTTAACTTCGATTTACGGGGTCTGATTACCCGTTTGACAACTATTTTACCTATTTTGTTCCTGTATTTAAATACTGTTATAGTGACAGCCGGAACCTTTGAACCGTAATGAGAGCGGGAGGTTTGGCGCTTTAAAATCTGATTCAACCCACCATTTCTTTAGAAATGCCTGTACCAAGTCAGGGTCATTACGGTTTTCACAGTTTTCCGGTTGTTGACTGATTTTGTCTGTTTATATAATTATGAGTTTTGACTTTCCCTTTGTAAGATTGTTCGGAGTTCGGTAATTTTGCTATTACCCTTATTTGGTATCATCAAACTCTTCTTACACGTCCCATTATCTCAATCCGACTACCATAAGGGATGTACTACAGTGATTATGGAAGAAATATTTGGTGCAGCAACTAATAAGATAATTACACTTTATTTAAACAAAATTACTATGGAATATATTTGCTTCCTTCAATAGTTTGTTCTTTTTATTTGTTTTGCATGAAACACTTAAGAACGACAGAATGGACTGGCTCCTCTTGTATTGGTAAGGTATGTTCCAGTACCGTTGTTCTTTGAAGCATGATATCCCATATATGTGTAGTCACTGTCGTCGTTGTTGTTGCAGGTATCAGTCTGGACCAAGTTGAGAGGACAATGAACAGACAAGAACTTACAATCACTGTTGATGGATTCGATGAATATATCAAGAGCTCTTATGTGGTTACAACCAAAATTTGATATTGGATCTACCAAAGAGAAAAAAATATTATAATTAAAATGTATACATAATGAAGACCCCTGATCGTATTCGATGAATGCCCACTTCGGCGATTAAATCATTGGCCTGATTTTGTATCCACAAAAAACCTAGTAACATAATGGATAGTACACTTCAACTGTTAGATTCTTAAAAAGAATCAACGAGGGCCGTATGTTGGGGTGTATTCTCTTACTTAATGCACTTTCATATACAAGTTTGTTATTTTTACATTTGGAATGTTTAGAAAGCCACATTAGATTGTATTTATCCAAATTAAATTACTGTTAACATTAAAAGCTACTAACTAAAATTCCCTCGAAGTATCCTCATCACATGCTGGTTAACATTTGTGGCACAGCCAGGTTGATCTGATCCCCCATTAACATAGAAATCCACATGACCCATTGGCTGTAAAGTACCAAATCCAGGAGACAGTTCTGAAACAGTGCAGATTTTATTTCATTAATACAAACAATGTATTTATTTTTAGTGCATACAACAGTAGAACACAACATAAAGAGCATAAAGTGATATTTTAATTTAGTGCATACAACAGTAGAACACAACATAAAGAGCATACAATGATATTTTCATTTAGGGTATACAATAGTAGAGCACAACATAAAGAGCATAAAGTGATATTTTAATTTAGTGCATACTACAGTAGAACACAACATAAAGAGCATACAATGATATTTTAATTTAGGGTATACAACAGTAGAACACAACATAAAGATTATAAAGTGATATTTTAATTTGGGTATACAATAGTAGAGGACAACATAAAGATCATAAAGTGATATTTTAATTTAGGTATACAATAGTAGAGCACAACATAAAGATCATAAAGTGATATTTTAATTTAGGGTATACAATAGTAGAGCACAACATAAAGATCATAAAGTGATATTTTAAAGAACAGAATGTAGGAAATACATAAACCACCATATACTAGCAATAAATACACTAACCTTACGTTAATTACATGCATTGATTGATTGATTGGTGCTTAACGCCAACTTTACCAGTATTTCAGTTTTATCGTGACGTTTAACTACATGCATATTTGTCTGTAGAACTGAATGTGATGAAAGGTTATCTACAAATAAATCAGTTAAATATGTGGCACGCGGAACTTGATACCCCTTCAATTGGGTGTTTTATTGCCACATGTAAAATGGGGAATGGATAAGATCGGAAATCATTGTACTACGGTACAGCTATATACTGTTCTTTCTCGTCAGGAGCTAATGCAAGTGGCATTCATTTACGATCCTCCAAAGGGACAGTTGTGTTATTAAATAATCTCTCACAATTAGTGGACAGACATGTCAGAAGGCTTGTACCGTGAATTGTATCATATATAACGTCAAATACCTTTCATTTCTGTGATAGACGCATTTAAAGGTGTTTTATATTCATTCGTGACTCGATTAACGTCGATCAATTAGGTTACGTTTTATAATAAGACAAAGTCAAAATATATGATTAAAACTTATTAACCGCCAGTTATTTAATATATATGCCTTTACAATCTGTTGGAATTCTTTGTTTCTTTTTAGATCAGATGTTACTTATTTTATGATTATGGTAAACAAATGACCAGTCATGTCATATAATGTATTTGTTTCTATTTGTACGCAATAGGTTATTCATTTTTATATTCTGCAAGCTTAGTTATACAAAATCTACTAAAATTGGTTGCGATATTTATATAGACAGGGAAATTAAATAAATCTATAGCAATACCCACCAACATTAAATAGCTCGTCTGCATCAGTATGGATCACATCTACGAATGTAGCATCTGATGGATCTAATCGAACGACGGCTTCTGTACCTTCAAAGCTTGGACCAGCGGGATCGAGACCTGTAATATTAATAATGTTAAATATTGATGAACCAGGTAAATCAAATAATGGATACTTATCAATGGGCATATCTTTGTGGAATAACATACATCTCAGATAGTTACAATGATAATTTAATATTCCTTGTAAGGAATTGTCATTACTGTTTAAAAAAATTAATAAATTTATCCAAAAAGGAATACAAACAGATATAATATTTCATAAAAACAGTTTGACAAATTCTTCTTTAAATAATAAAGATTAACTAACTGCACCTGTTATCCTTCCAACACCTTGTATCCTACTACCAATGTAGCCAGCTAGATGTGCCCCTAAACTGAATCCTACTATGTGCATAGACGAAGCTTCGACTCGGTGTGTATCCTGAAGCTGTTGTATGTGCTTTGCTGTAATAGCGGCAACAATTCTAGTATTGGCTACAGATTGATGGTAGCTAAAACTACCAGCTGCACGTTCCCAGTCCAGAATCAAAACATTTACATCGTCCTGAAAAAACAAATCAATTCAGTATATCATATTTCCTTACACCATTCACCAAATGTTGCATTCGGGATCCATATGGGATATATGCATTGTATGGTTGTCACTTGATTTAGATGATTTATACATATATATTCGTCACACCCCAAACAATTAGTTCATACTACGAATATCTTTGAGCTTAAAAAGAGATAATAGTATTAGTGCACTAGACATCAATGGTTTATATCAATACAGTAGTACAAATTGTAGGGACAGTGTCAATTATGTATATTTGAAGATACAATGGTTAATCAAATGCAGGAAATCTAGGAAGAACAGATAATGCAATGGTCAAAAGTAAAAAGGACAAAAGAACAACACTGATCTACAAAAGAACACAGAAAACTAAAGATTGAGCAACACAAACACCTCAAACACCGGAGATGACCGCAGGTGCTATGGAATGGCTAATACCTCCTGCTTCAATAACAAACATCTTATTGAACTAGATCCTATCTGAAATAAAGTTTCACTATAATGGAAAGTCGTTTATAAGAAATACTATAAAGCATATTTTCTGACAGGCGACATTTTGTTAATATATCATATAGTCAGGAATTGCACATATGGAGTCTTCGAATTAGATCTAGGACTTACCAAGATATAGCTGAACAATTGTACACATTCGTTAAACAACAGTTACTGACTCGGTTGTTAATGGAAGCTACCTATATTTATGCTGTTATCATTTCTGTAATGGAAGCTATCTATATTTATGCTGTTATCATTTCTGTAATGGAAGCTATCTATATTTATGCTGTTATCATTTCTGTAATAAATGTCATCTGTGTTGTAATTGAAGCTTATACATGCATGTTTATGTGTTTTGTTTATATCTGTGCGACGGTGAAGACCTACTTATCTATAAGACAGGAAGGAAGGACGAGCAACTCATTAACCGAAACCAACATCTAGCTGTCCATCATCTTCTGATGTTGCTTTTGTGCTTTGCAGATTGCAGGGAGATATTCGCGTGGTTATTTATCCACCGATATTGAGTGTTAATATTTGAATTAAAAAAGGAAACATATTGACCCTTTTACACATACCCGTTGCAAAAATGCATCTTTCATTTCAGTCAGCCATTGAACATTCATTCTATTCATATAGCCATGAATAATAATTTTAATGTCTTTGCTAGAATCGAATGTCTTCCCGACACCTTTAGTAACATCGATTGCATTGTTTCTGTTTTGTCTGGTATATAGCTGGATCCTGACATTTAAGTAGTTGGGCGACTGTGGTAAGAAGCCTTCTGTATTAGAGAATGGATAATCAGTGGAGAAACAACCGTAGCCATCGTAACACCCTTTTCTACTACCCATCCACCAGAACAGATCGTTGTACCAGCTACCTATCGAGGAATATAAAATTGATTAACATGAACAGACAAAAGTGAATTGTTTAAGTTCCAATTACAATAAACAATGATTTAATTATTAAACACATGTTTTGACAAATCACCTGGTTGGTTGGTTGGATTACCATTCTGTGCTTAACATCTTTTCTCGTCTTTGTTTATTTTCCTTTTATCTTGAAAAAAAAAAATAATAATTTTAGAGAAGAAAAACACCGTAAACACTCCTAATTAGCTACACGATTAACCTATGGCAATTATTTAATTATTTCTAAGCAATTAAAACAAGCAACAAAGACTAACTAAGATGAATAATGTTTAGAGTTTTCTTATCTTGAGTAAACGAAGACTGTGTCGATATCTTTTCTAATCAATGATTTGGTACACGTGTAACACAATGTAATATTGATGTCAGTCTAGATGCACAAGTTATAAGGTACACATGCACCACAATGTAATATTGATGTCAGTCTAGATTCACAAGTTATAAGGTACACATGCAACACAATGTAATATTGATGCCAGTCTAGATTCACAAGTTATAAGGTACACATGCACCACAATGTAATATTGATGTCAGTCTAGATTCACAAGTTGTAAGGTACACATGAACCACAATGTAATATTGATGTCAGTCTAGATTCACAAATTATAAGGTACACATGCAACACAATGTAATATTGATGTCAGTCTAGATTCACAAGTTATAAGGTACACATGCACCACAATGTAATATTGATGTCAGTCTAGATTCACAAGTTATAAGGTACACATGCACCACAATGTAATATTGATGTCAGTCTAGATTCACAAGTTGTAAGGTACACATGAACCAAAATGTAATATTGATGTCAGTCTAGTTTCACAAGTTATAAGGTACACATGCACCACAATGTAATATTGATGTCAGTATAGATTCACAAGTTATAAGGCACACATGCACCACAATGTAATATTGATGTCAGTCTAGATTCACAAGATATAAGATACACATGCAACACAATGTAATATTGATGTCAGTCCAGATTCACAAGTTGTAAGGTACACATGCAGCACAATGTAATATTGATGTCAGTCTTCGATTCACAAATTATAAGGTACACATGCAACACAATGTAATATAGATGTCAGTCTAGATTCACAAGTTATAAGGTACACATGCAACACAATGTAATATTGATGTCAGTCTAGATTCACAAGTTATAAGGTACCCATGCACCAAAATGTAATATTGATGTCAGTCTAGATTCACAAGTTATAAGGTACACATTCAACACAATGTAGTATTGATGTCAGTCTAAATTCACAAGTTATAAGGTACACATGCAACACAATGTAATATTGATGTCAGTCTAGATTCACAAGTTATAAGGTACACATGCACCACAATGTAATATTGATGTCAGTCTAGATTCACAAGTTGTAAGGTACACATGAACCAAAATGTAATATTGATGTCAGTCTAGTTTCACAAGTTATAAGGTACACATGCACCACAATGTAATATTGATGTCAGTCTAGATTCACAAGTTATAAGGTACACATGCACCTCAATGTCATATTGATGTCAGTCTAGATTCACAAGTTATAAGATACACATGCAACACAATGTAATATTGATGTCAGTCTAGATTCAAAAGTTATAAGGTACACATGCAACACAATGTAATATTGATGTCAGTCTAGATTCACAAGATATAAGATACACATGCAACACAATGTAATATTGATGTCAGTCCAGATTCACAAGTTGTAAGGTACACATGCAGCACAATGTAATATTGATGTCAGTCTTCGATTCACAAATTATAAGGTACACATGCAACACAATGTAATATTGATGTCAGTCTAGATTCACAAGTTATAAGGTACACATGCACCTCAATGTCATATTGATGTCAGTCTAGATTCACAAGTTATAAGATACACATGCAACACAATGTAATATTGATGTCAGTCTAGATTCAAAAGTTATAAGGTACACATGCAACACAATGTAATATTGATGTCAGTCTAGATTCACAAGATATAAGATACACATGCAACACAATGTAATATTGATGTCAGTCCAGATTCACAAGTTGTAAGGTACACATGCAGCACAATGTAATATTGATGTCAGTCTTCGATTCACAAATTATAAGGTACACATGCAACACAATGTAATATTGATGTCAGTCTAGATTCACAAGTTATAAGGTACACATGCAACACAATGTAATATTGATGTCAGTCTAGATTCACAAGCTATAAGGTACACATGGAACACAATGTAATATTGATGTCAGTCTAGATTCCTAAGTTATAAGGTACCCATGCACCAAAATGTAATATTGATGTCAGTCTAGATTCACAAGTTATAAGGTACACATGCAACACAATGTAATATTGATGTCAGTCTAGATTCACAAGTTATAAGGTACACATGCAACGCAATGTAATATTGATGTCAGTCTAGATTCACAAGTTATAAGGTACACATGCACCAAAATGTTATATTGATGTCAGTCTAGATTCACAAGTTATAAGGTACACATGCACCAAAATGTAATATTGATGTCAGTCTAGATTCACAAGTTATAAGATACACATGAACACAATGTAATATTGATGCCAGTCTAGATTCACAAGTTATAAGGTACACATGCAACACAATGTAATATTGATGTCAGTCTAGATTCACAAGCTATAAGGTACACATGCTACACAATGTAATATTGATGTCAGTCTAGATTCACAAGTTATAAGCTAGACATGCAACACAATGTAATATTGATGTCAGTCTAGATTCACAAGTTATAAGGTACACATGCACCACAATGTAATATTGATGTCAGTCTAGATTCACAAGATATAAGATACACATGCAACACAATGTAATATTGATGTCAGTCTAGATTCACAAGATATAAGATACACATGCAACACAATGTAATATTGATGTTAGTCCAGATTCACAAGTTGTAAGGTACACATGCAGCACAATGTAATATTGATGTCAGTCTTCGATTCACAAATTATAAGGTACACATGCAACACAATGTAATATTGATGTCAGTCTAAATTCACAAGTTATAAGGTACACATGCAACACAATGTAATATTGATGTCAGTCTAGATTCACAAGTTATAAGGTACACAGGCAACACAATGTAATATTGATGTCAGTCTAGATTCACAAGTTGTAAGGTACACATGAACCAAAATGTAATATTGATGTCAGTCTAGTTTCACAAGTTATAAGGTACACATGCACCACAATGTAATATTGATGTCAGTCTAGATTCACAAGTTATAAGGTACACATGCACCTCAATGTAATATTGATGTCAGTCTAGATTCACAAGTTATAAGATACACATGCAACACAATGTAATATTGATGTCAGTCTAGATTCACAAGATATAAGATACACATGCAACACAATGTAATATTGATGTTAGTCCAGATTCACAATTTGTAAGGTACACATACAGCACAATGTAATATTGATGTCAGTCTTCGATTCACAAATTATAAGGTACACATGCAACACAATGTAATATTGATGTCAGTCTAGATTCACAAGTTATAAGATAGACATGCAACACAATGTAATATTGATGTCAGTCTAGATTCACAAGTTATAAGGTACACATGCACCAAAATGTTATATTGATGTCAGTCTAGATTCACAAGTTATAAGGTACACATGCACCACAATGTAATATTGATGTCAGTCTAGATTCACAAGTTATAAGATACACATGAACACAATGTAATATTGATGCCAGTCTAGATTCACAAGTTATAAGGTACACATGCACCACAATGTAATATTGATGTCAGTCTAGATTCACAAGTTATAAGGTACACATGCACCTCAATGTAATATTGATGTCAGTCTAGATTCACAAGTTATAAGATACACATGCAACACAATGTAATATTGATGTCAGTCTATATTCACAAGTTATAAGGTACACATGCACCAGAATGTTATATTGATGTCAGTCTTCGATTCACAAGTTATAAGGTACACATGCACCAAAATGTAATATTGATGTCAGTCTAGATTCACAAGTTATAAGATACACATGAACACAATGTAATATTGATGCCAGTCTAGATTCACAAGCTATAAGGTACACATGCACCACAATGTAATATTGATGTCAGTCTAGATTCACAAGTTATAAGGTACACATGCACCTCAATGTATTATTGATGTCAGTCTAGATTCACAAGTTATAAGATACACATGCAACACAATGTAATATTGATGTCAGTCTAGATTCACAAGTTATAAGGTACACATGCAACACAATGTAATATTGATGTCAGTCTAGATTCACAAGATATAAGATACACATGCAACACAATGTAATATTGATGTCAGTCCAGATTCACAAGTTGTAAGGTACACATGCAGCACAATGTAATATTGATGTCAGTCTTCGATTCACAAATTATAAGGTACACATGCAACACAATGTAATATTGATGTCAGTCTAGATTCACAAGTTATAAGGTACACATGCAACACAATGTAATATTGATGTCAGTCTAGATTCACAAGTTATAAGGTACCCATGCACCAAAATGTAATATTGATGTCATTCTAGATTCACAAGATATAAGGTACACATGCAACACAATGTAATATTGATGTCAGTCTAGATTCACAAGTTATAAGGTACACATGCAACACAATGTAATATTGATGTCAGTCTAGATTCACAAGTTATAAGGTACACATGCACCAAAATGTTATATTGATGTCAGTCTAGATTCATAAGCTATAAGGTACACATGCAACACAATGTAATATTGATGTCAGTCTAGATTCATAAGCTATAAGGTACACATGCAACACAATGTAAAACTGATGTCAGTCTAGATTCACAAGTTATAAGGTACACATGCAACACAATGTAATATTGATGTCAGTCTAGATTCACAAGTTATAAGGTACACATGCAACACAATGTAATATTGATGTCAGTCTAGATTCACAAGTTATAAGGTACACATGCACCACAATGTAATATTGATGTCAGTCTAGATTCACAAGTTATAAGATACACATGCAACACAATGTAATATTGATGTCAGTCTAGATTCACAAGTTGTAAGGTACACATGAACCAAAATGTAATATTGATGTCAGTCTAGTTTCACAAGTTATAAGGTACACATGCACCACAATGTAATATTGATGTCAGTCTAGATTCACAAGTTATAAGGCACACATGCACCACAATGTAATATTGATGTCAGTCTAGATTCACAAGATATAAGATACACATGCAACACAATGTAATATTGATGTCAGTCCAGATTCACAAGTTGTAAGGTACACATGCAGCACAATGTAATATTGATGTCAGTCTTCGATTCACAAATTATAAGGTATACATGCAACACAATGTAATATTGATGTCAGTCTAGATTCACAAGTTATAAGGTACACATGCAACACAATGTAATATTGATGTCAGTCTAGATTCACAAGTTATAAGGTACCCATGCACCAAAATGTAATATTGATGTCAGTCTAGATTCACAAGTTATAAGGTACACATTCAACACAATGTAGTATTGATGTCAGTCTAAATTCACAAGTTATAAGGTACACATGCAACACAATGTAATATTGATGTCAGTCTAGATTCACAAGTTATAAGGTACCCATGCACCAAAATGTAATATTGATGTCAGTCTAGATTCACAAGTTATAAGGTACACATTCAACACAATGTAGTATTGATGTCAGTCTAAATTCACAAGTTATAAGGTACACATGCAACACAATGTAATATTGATGTCAGTCTAGATTCACAAGTTATAAGGTACACATGCACCACAATGTAATATTGATGTCAGTCTAGATTCACAAGTTGTAAGGTACACATGAACCAAAATGTAATATTGATGTCAGTCTAGTTTCACAAGTTATAAGGTACACATGCACCACAATGTAATATTGATGTCAGTCTAGATTCACAAGTTATAAGGTACACATGCACCTCAATGTCATATTGATGTCAGTCTAGATTCACAAGTTATAAGATACACATGCAACACAATGTAATATTGATGTCAGTCTAGATTCAAAAGTTATAAGGTACACATGCAACACAATGTAATATTGATGTCAGTCTAGATTCACAAGATATAAGATACACATGCAACACAATGTAATATTGATGTCAGTCCAGATTCACAAGTTGTAAGGTACACATGCAGCACAATGTAATATTGATGTCAGTCTTCGATTCACAAATTATAAGGTACACATGCAACACAATGTAATATTGATGTCAGTCTAGATTCACAAGTTATAAGGTACACATGCACCTCAATGTCATATTGATGTCAGTCTAGATTCACAAGTTATAAGATACACATGCAACACAATGTAATATTGATGTCAGTCTAGATTCAAAAGTTATAAGGTACACATGCAACACAATGTAATATTGATGTCAGTCTAGATTCACAAGATATAAGATACACATGCAACACAATGTAATATTGATGTCAGTCCAGATTCACAAGTTGTAAGGTACACATGCAGCACAATGTAATATTGATGTCAGTCTTCGATTCACAAATTATAAGGTACACATGCAACACAATGTAATATTGATGTCAGTCTAGATTCACAAGTTATAAGGTACACATGCAACACAATGTAATATTGATGTCAGTCTAGATTCACAAGCTATAAGGTACACATGGAACACAATGTAATATTGATGTCAGTCTAGATTCCTAAGTTATAAGGTACCCATGCACCAAAATGTAATATTGATGTCAGTCTAGATTCACAAGTTATAAGGTACACATGCAACACAATGTAATATTGATGTCAGTCTAGATTCACAAGTTATAAGGTACACATGCAACGCAATGTAATATTGATGTCAGTCTAGATTCACAAGTTATAAGGTACACATGCACCAAAATGTTATATTGATGTCAGTCTAGATTCACAAGTTATAAGGTACACATGCACCAAAATGTAATATTGATGTCAGTCTAGATTCACAAGTTATAAGATACACATGAACACAATGTAATATTGATGCCAGTCTAGATTCACAAGTTATAAGGTACACATGCAACACAATGTAATATTGATGTCAGTCTAGATTCACAAGCTATAAGGTACACATGCTACACAATGTAATATTGATGTCAGTCTAGATTCACAAGTTATAAGCTAGACATGCAACACAATGTAATATTGATGTCAGTCTAGATTCACAAGTTATAAGGTACACATGCACCACAATGTAATATTGATGTCAGTCTAGATTCACAAGATATAAGATACACATGCAACACAATGTAATATTGATGTCAGTCTAGATTCACAAGATATAAGATACACATGCAACACAATGTAATATTGATGTTAGTCCAGATTCACAAGTTGTAAGGTACACATGCAGCACAATGTAATATTGATGTCAGTCTTCGATTCACAAATTATAAGGTACACATGCAACACAATGTAATATTGATGTCAGTCTAAATTCACAAGTTATAAGGTACACATGCAACACAATGTAATATTGATGTCAGTCTAGATTCACAAGTTATAAGGTACACAGGCAACACAATGTAATATTGATGTCAGTCTAGATTCACAAGTTGTAAGGTACACATGAACCAAAATGTAATATTGATGTCAGTCTAGTTTCACAAGTTATAAGGTACACATGCACCACAATGTAATATTGATGTCAGTCTAGATTCACAAGTTATAAGGTACACATGCACCTCAATGTAATATTGATGTCAGTCTAGATTCACAAGTTATAAGATACACATGCAACACAATGTAATATTGATGTCAGTCTAGATTCACAAGATATAAGATACACATGCAACACAATGTAATATTGATGTTAGTCCAGATTCACAATTTGTAAGGTACACATACAGCACAATGTAATATTGATGTCAGTCTTCGATTCACAAATTATAAGGTACACATGCAACACAATGTAATATTGATGTCAGTCTAGATTCACAAGTTATAAGATACACATGCAACACAATGTAATATTGATGTCAGTCTAGATTCACAAGTTATAAGGTACACATGCACCAAAATGTTATATTGATGTCAGTCTAGATTCACAAGTTATAAGGTACACATGCACCACAATGTAATATTGATGTCAGTCTAGATTCACAAGTTATAAGATACACATGAACACAATGTAATATTGATGCCAGTCTAGATTCACAAGTTATAAGGTACACATGCACCACAATGTAATATTGATGTCAGTCTAGATTCACAAGTTATAAGGTACACATGCACCTCAATGTAATATTGATGTCAGTCTAGATTCACAAGTTATAAGATACACATGCAACACAATGTAATATTGATGTCAGTCTATATTCACAAGTTATAAGGTACACATGCACCAGAATGTTATATTGATGTCAGTCTTCGATTCACAAGTTATAAGGTACACATGCACCAAAATGTAATATTGATGTCAGTCTAGATTCACAAGTTATAAGATACACATGAACACAATGTAATATTGATGCCAGTCTAGATTCACAAGCTATAAGGTACACATGCACCACAATGTAATATTGATGTCAGTCTAGATTCACAAGTTATAAGGTACACATGCACCTCAATGTATTATTGATGTCAGTCTAGATTCACAAGTTATAAGATACACATGCAACACAATGTAATATTGATGTCAGTCTAGATTCACAAGTTATAAGGTACACATGCAACACAATGTAATATTGATGTCAGGCTAGATTCACAAGATATAAGATACACATGCAACACAATGTAATATTGATGTCAGTCCAGATTCACAAGTTGTAAGGTACACATGCAGCACAATGTAATATTGATGTCAGTCTTCGATTCACAAATTATAAGGTACACATGCAACACAATGTAATATTGATGTCAGTCTAGATTCACAAGTTATAAGGTACACATGCAACACAATGTAATATTGATGTCAGTCTAGATTCACAAGTTATAAGGTACCCATGCACCAAAATGTAATATTGATGTCATTCTAGATTCACAAGATATAAGGTACACATGCAACACAATGTAATATTGATGTCAGTCTAGATTCACAAGTTATAAGGTACACATGCAACACAATGTAATATTGATGTCAGTCTAGATTCACAAGTTATAAGGTACACATGCACCAAAATGTTATATTGATGTCAGTCTAGATTCATAAGCTATAAGGTACACATGCAACACAATGTAATATTGATGTCAGTCTAGATTCATAAGCTATAAGGTACACATGCAACACAATGTAAAACTGATGTCAGTCTAGATTCACAAGTTATAAGGTACACATGCAACACAATGTAATATTGATGTCAGTCTAGATTCACAAGTTATAAGGTACACATGCAACACAATGTAATATTGATGTCAGTCTAGATTCACAAGTTATAAGGTACACATGCACCACAATGTAATATTGATGTCAGTCTAGATTCACAAGTTATAAGATACACATGCAACACAATGTAATATTGATGTCAGTCTAGATTCACAAGTTGTAAGGTACACATGAACCAAAATGTAATATTGATGTCAGTCTAGTTTCACAAGTTATAAGGTACACATGCACCACAATGTAATATTGATGTCAGTCTAGATTCACAAGTTATAAGGCACACATGCACCACAATGTAATATTGATGTCAGTCTAGATTCACAAGATATAAGATACACATGCAACACAATGTAATATTGATGTCAGTCCAGATTCACAAGTTGTAAGGTACACATGCAGCACAATGTAATATTGATGTCAGTCTTCGATTCACAAATTATAAGGTATACATGCAACACAATGTAATATTGATGTCAGTCTAGATTCACAAGTTATAAGGTACACATGCAACACAATGTAATATTGATGTCAGTCTAGATTCACAAGTTATAAGGTACCCATGCACCAAAATGTAATATTGATGTCAGTCTAGATTCACAAGTTATAAGGTACACATTCAACACAATGTAGTATTGATGTCAGTCTAAATTCACAAGTTATAAGGTACACATGCAACACAATGTAATATTGATGTCAGTCTAGATTCACAAGTAATAAGGTACACATGCACCACAATGTAATATTGATGTCAGTCTAGATTCACAAGTTATAAGGTACACATGCACCACAATGTAATATTGATGTCAGTCTAGATTCACAAGTAATAAGGTACACATGCACCAAAATGTAATATTGATGTCAGTCTAGATTCACAAGTTATAAGGTACACATGCAACACAATGTAATATTGATGTCAGTCTAGATTCACAAGTTATAAGGTACACATGCACCACAATGTAATATTGATGTCAGTCTAGATTCACAAGTTATAAGGTACACATGCACCACAATGTAATATTGATGTCAGTCTAGATTCACAAGTTGTAAGGTACACATGAACCAAAATGTAATATTGATGTCAGTCTAGATTCACAAGTTATAAGATACACATGCAACACAATGTAATATTGATGTCAGTCTAGATTCAAAAGTTATAAGGTACACATGCAACACAATGTAATATTGATGTCAGTCTAGATTCACAAGATATAAGATACACATGGAACACAATGTAATATTGATGTCAGTCTAGATTCACAAGTTGTAAGGTACACATGCAGCACAATGTAATATTGATGTCAGTCTTCGATTCACAAATTATAAGGTACACATGCAACACAATGTAATATTGATGTCAGTCTAGATTCACAAGTTATAAGGTACACATGCAACACAATGTAATATTGATGTCAGTCTAGATTCACAAGTTATAAGGTACACATGGAACACAATGTAATATTGATGTCAGTCTAGATTCCCAAGTTATAAGGTACCCATGCACCAAAATGTAATATTGATGTCAGTCTAGATTCACAAGTTATAAGATACACATGAACACAATGTAATATTGATGCCAGTCTAGATTCACAAGTTATAAGGTACACATGCACCACAATGTAATATTGATGTCAGTCTAGATTCACAAGTTATAAGGTACACATGCAACACAATGTAATATTGATGTCAGTCCAGATTCACAAGTTATAAGGTACACATGTAACACAATGTAATATTGATGTCAGTCTAGATTCACAAGTTATAAGGTACACATGCACCTCAATGTATTATTGATGTCAGTCTAGATTCACAAGTTATAAGATACACATGCAACACAATGTAATATTGATGTCAGTCTAGATTCACAAGTTATAAGGTACACATGCAACACAATGTAATATTGATGTCAGTCTAGATTCAAAAGATATAAGATACACATGCAACACAATGTAATATTGATGTCAGTCCAGATTGACAAGTTGTAAGGTACACATGCAGCACAATGTAATATTGATGTCAGTCTTCGATTCACAAATTATAAGGTACACATGCAACACAATGTAATATTGATGTCAGTCTAGATTCACAAGTTATAAGGTACACATGCAACACAATGTAATATTGATGTCAGTCTAGATTCACAAGTTATAAGGTACACATGCAACACAATGTAATATTGATGTCAGTCTAGATTTACAAGTTATAAGGTACACATGCACCAAAATGTTATATTGATGTCAGTTTAGATTCATAAGCTATAAGGTACACATGCAACACAATGTAATATTGATGTCAGTCTAGATTCATAAGCTATAAGGTACACATGCAACACAATGTAATACTGATGTCAGTCTAGATTCACAAGTTATAAGGTACACATGCAACACAATGTAATATTGATGTCAGTCTAGATTCACAAGTTATAAGGTACACATGCAACACAATGTAATATTGATGTCAGTCTAGATTCACAAGTTATAAGGTACACATGCAACACAATTTAATATTGATGTCAGTCCAGATTCACAAGTTATAAGGTACACATGTAACACAATGTAATATTGATGTCAGTCTAGATTCACAAGTTATAAGGTACACATGCAACACAATGTAATATTGATGTCAGTCTAGATTCACAAGTTATAAGGTACACATGCAACACAATGTAATATTGATGTCAGTCTAGATTCACAAGTTATAAGGTACACATGTAACACAATGTAATATTGATGTCAGTCTAGATTCACAAGTTATAAGGTACACATGCAACACAATGTAATATTGATGTCAGTCTAGATTCACAAGTTATAAGGTACACATGCAACACAATGTAATATTGATGTCAGTCTAGATTCACAAGTTATAAGGTACACATGCAACACAATGTAATATTGATGTCAGTCTAGATTCACAAGTTATAAGGTACACATGCACCACAATGTAATATTGATGTCAGTCTAGATTCACAAGTTATAAGATACACATGCAACACAATGTCATATTGATGTTAGTCTAGATTCACAAGTTGTAAGGTACACATGAACCAAAATGTAATATTGATGTCAGTCTAGTTTCACAAGTTATAAGGTACACATGCACCACAATGTAATATTGATGTCAGTCTAGATTCACAAGTTATAAGGCACACGTGCACCACAATGTAATATTGATGTCAGTCTAGATTCACAAGTTATAAGGTACCCATGCACCAAAATGTAATATTGATGTCAGTCTAGATTCACAAGTTATAAGGTACACATTCAACACAATGTAGTATTGATGTCAGTCTAAATTCACAAGTTATAAGGTACACATGCAACACAATGTAATATTGATGTCAGTCTAGATTCACAAGTTATAAGGTACACATGCACCACAATGTAATATTGATGTCAGTCTAGATTCACAAGTTATAAGGTACACATGCACCACAATGTAATATTGATGTCAGTCTAGATTCACAAGTTATAAGGTACCCATGCACCAAAATGTAATATTGATGTCAGTCTAGATTCACAAGTTATAAGGTACACATGCAACACAATGTAATATTGATGTCAGTCTAGATTCACAAGTTATAAGGTACACATGCACCACAATGTAATATTGATGTCAGTCTAGATTCACAAGATATAAGGTACACATGCACCACAATGTAATATTGATGTCAGTCTAGATTCACAAGTTGTAAGGTACACATGAACCAAAATGTAATATTGATGTCAGTCTAGATTCACAAGTTATAAGATACACATGCAACACAATGTAATATTGATGTCAGTCTAGATTCAAAAGTTATAAGGTACACATGCAACACAATGTAATATTGATGTCAGTCTAGATTCACAAGATATAAGATACACATGCAACACAATGTAATATTGATGTCAGTCTAGATTCACAAGTTGTAAGGTACACATGCAGCACAATGTAATATTGATGTCAGTCTTCGATTCACAAATTATAAGGTACACATGCAACACAATGTAATATTGATGTCAGTCTAGATTCACAAGTTATAAGGTACACATGCAACACAATGTAATATTGATGTCAGTCTAGATTCACAAGTTATAAGGTACACATGGAACACAATGTAATATTGATGTCAGTCTAGATTCCCAAGTTATAAGGTACCCATGCACCAAAATGTAATATTGATGTCAGTCTAGATTCACAAGTTATAAGATACACATGAACACAATGTAATATTGATGCCAGTCTAGATTCACAAGTTATAAGGTACACATGCACCACAATGTAATATTGATGTCAGTCTAGATTCACAAGTTATAAGGTACACATGCAACACAATGTAATATTGATGTCAGTCCAGATTCACAAGTTATAAGGTACACATGTAACACAATGTAATATTGATGTCAGTCTAGATTCACAAGTTATAAGGTACACATGCACCTCAATGTATTATTGATGTCAGTCTAGATTCACAAGTTATAAGATACACATGCAACACAATGTAATATTGATGTCAGTCTAGATTCACAAGTTATAAGGTACACATGCAACACAATGTAATATTGATGTCAGTCTAGATTCACAAGATATAAGATACACATGCAACACAATGTAATATTGATGTCAGTCCAGATTGACAAGTTGTAAGGTACACATGCAGCACAATGTAATATTGATGTCAGTCTTCGATTCACAAATTATAAGGTACACATGCAACACAATGTAATATTGATGTCAGTCTAGATTCACAAGTTATAAGGTACACATGCAACACAATGTAATATTGATGTCAGTCTAGATTCACAAGTTATAAGGTACACATGCAACACAATGTAATATTGATGTCAGTCTAGATTCACAAGTTATAAGGTACACATGCACCAAAATGTTATATTGATGTCAGTCTAGATTCATAAGCTATAAGGTACACATGCAACACAATGTAATATTGATGTCAGTCTAGATTCATAAGCTATAAGGTACACATGCAACACAATGTAATACTGATGTCAGTCTAGATTCACAAGTTATAAGGTACACATGCAACACAATGTAATATTGATGTCAGTCTAGATTCACAAGTTATAAGGTACACATGCAACACAATGTAATATTGATGTCAGTCTAGATTCACAAGTTATAAGGTACACATGCAACACAATTTAATATTGATGTCAGTCCAGATTCACAAGTTATAAGGTACACATGCAACACAATGTAATATTGATGTCAGTCTAGATTCACAAGTTATAAGGTACACATGCAACACAATGTAATATTGATGTCAGTCTAGATTCACAAGTTATAAGGTACACATGTAACACAATGTAATATTGATGTCAGTCTAGATTCACAAGTTATAAGGTACACATGCAACACAATGTAATATTGATGTCAGTCTAGATTCACAAGTTATAAGGTACACATGCAACACAATGTAATATTGATGTCAGTCTAGATTCACAAGTTATAAGGTACACATGCAACACAATGTAATATTGATGTCAGTCTAGATTCACAAGTTATAAGGTACACATGCACCACAATGTAATATTGATGTCAGTCTAGATTCACAAGTTATAAGATACACATGCAACACAATGTCATATTGATGTCAGTCTAGATTCACAAGTTGTAAGGTACACATGAACCAAAATGTAATATTGATGTCAGTCTAGTTTCACAAGTTATAAGGTACACATGCACCACAATGTAATATTGATGTCAGTCTAGATTCACAAGTTATAAGGCACACATGCACCACAATGTAATATTGATGTCAGTCTAGATTCACAAGATATAAGATACACATGCAACACAATGTAATATTGATGTCAGTCCAGATTCACAAGTTGTAATGTACACATGCAGCACAATGTAATATTGATGTCAGTCTTCGATTCACAAATTATAAGGTACACATGCAACACAATGTAATATTGATGTCAGTCTAGATTCACAAGTTATAAGGTACACATGCAACACAATGTAATATTGATGTCAGTCTAGATTCACAAGTTATAAGGTACCCATGCACCAAAATGTAATATTGATGTCAGTCTAGATTCACAAGTTATAAGCTACACATTCAACACAATGTAGTATTGATGTCAGTCTAAATTCACAAGTTATAAGGTACACATGCAACACAATGTAATATTGATGTCGGTCTAGATTCACAAGTTATAAGGTACACATGCACCACAATGTAATATTGATGTCAGTCTAGATTCACAAGTTATAAGGTACACATGCACCACAATGTAATATTGATGTCAGTCTAGATTCACAAGTTATAAGGTACCCATGCACCAAAATGTAATATTGATGTCAGTCTAGATTCAAAAGTTATAAGGTACACATGCAACACAATGTAATATTGATGTCAGTCTAGATTCACAAGTTATAAGGTACAAATGCACCACAATGTAATATTGATGTCAGTCTAGATTCACAAGTTATAAGATACACATGCAACACAATGTAATATTGATGTCAGTCTAGATTCAAAAGTTATAAGGTACACATGCAACACAATGTAATATTGATGTCAGTCTAGATTCACAAGATATAAGATACACATGCAACACAATGTAATATTGATGTCAGTCTAGATTCACAAGTTGTAAGGTACACATGCAGCACAATGTAATATTGATGTCAGTCTTCGATTCACAAATTATAAGGTACACATGCAACACAATGTAATATTGATGTCAGTCTAGATTCACAAGTTATAAGGTACACATGCAACACAATGTAATATTGATGTCAGTCTAGATTCACAAGTTATAAGGTACACATGGAACACAATGTAATATTGATGTCAGTCTAGATTCCCAAGTTATAAGGTACCCATGCACCAAAATGTAATATTGATGTCAGTCTAGATTCACAAGTTATAAGGTACACATGCAACACAATGTAATATTGATGTCAGTCTAGATTCACAAGTTATAAGGTACACATGCAACACAATGTAATATTGATGTCAGTCTAGATTCACAAGTTATAAGGTACACATGCACTAAAATGTTATATTGATGTCAGTCTAGATTCACAAGTTATAAGGTACACATGCACCAAAATGTAATATTGATGTCAGTCTAGATTCACAAGTTATAAGATACACATGAACACAATGTAATATTGATGCCAGTCTAGATTAACAAGTTATAAGGTACATATGCACCACAATGTAATATTGATGTCAGTCTAGATTCACAAGTTATAAGGTACACATGCAACACAATGTAATATTGATGTCAGTCTAGATTCAAAAGTTATAAGGTACACATGCAACACAATGTAATATTGATGTCAGTCTAGATTCACAAGATATAAGATACACATGCAACACAATGTAATATTGATGTCAGTCTAGATTCACAAGTTGTAAGGTACACATGCAGCACAATGTAATATTGATGTCAGTCTTCGATTCACAAATTATAAGGTACACATGCAACACAATGTAATATTGATGTCAGTCTAGATTCACAAGTTATAAGGTACACATGCAACACAATGTAATATTGATGTCAGTCTAGATTCACAAGTTATAAGGTACACATGGAACACAATGTAATATTGATGTCAGTCTAGATTCCCAAGTTATAAGGTACCCATGCACCAAAATGTAATATTGATGTCAGTCTAGATTCACAAGTTATAAGATACACATGAACACAATGTAATATTGATGCCAGTCTAGATTCACAAGTTATAAGGTACACATGCACCACAATGTAATATTGATGTCAGTCTAGATTCACAAGTTATAAGGTACACATGCAACACAATGTAATATTGATGTCAGTCCAGATTCACAAGTTATAAGGTACACATGTAACACAATGTAATATTGATGTCAGTCTAGATTCACAAGTTATAAGGTACACATGCACCTCAATGTATTATTGATGTCAGTCTAGATTCACAAGTTATAAGATACACATGCAACACAATGTAATATTGATGTCAGTCTAGATTCACAAGTTATAAGGTACACATGCAACACAATGTAATATTGATGTCAGTCTAGATTCACAAGATATAAGATACACATGCAACACAATGTAATATTGATGTCAGTCCAGATTGACAAGTTGTAAGGTACACATGCAGCACAATGTAATATTGATGTCAGTCTTCGATTCACAAATTATAAGGTACACATGCAACACAATGTAATATTGATGTCAGTCTAGATTCACAAGTTATAAGGTACACATGCAACACAATGTAATATTGATGTCAGTCTAGATTCACAAGTTATAAGGTACACATGCAACACAATGTAATATTGATGTTAGTCTAGATTTACAAGTTATAAGGTACACATGCACCAAAATGTTATATTGATGTCAGTCTAGATTCATAAGCTATAAGGTACACATGCAACACAATGTAATATTGATGTCAGTCTAGATTCATAAGCTATAAGGTACACATGCAACACAATGTAATACTGATGTCAGTCTAGATTCACAAGTTATAAGGTACACATGCAACACAATGTAATATTGATGTCAGTCTAGATTCACAAGTTATAAGGTACACATGTAACACAATGTAATATTGATGTCAGTCTAGATTCACAAGTTATAAGGTACACATGCAACACAATGTAATATTGATGTCAGTCTAGATTCACAAGTTATAAGGTACACATGCAACACAATGTAATATTGATGTCAGTCTAGATTCACAAGTTATAAGGTACACATGCAACACAATGTAATATTGATGTCAGTCTAGATTCACAAGTTATAAGGTACACATGCACCACAATGTAATATTGATGTCAGTCTAGATTCACAAGTTATAAGATACTCATGCAACACAATGTCATATTGATGTTAGTCTAGATTCACAAGTTGTAAGGTACACATGAACCAAAATGTAATATTGATGTCAGTCTAGTTTCACAAGTTATAAGGTACACATGCACCACAATGTAATATTGATGTCAGTCTAGATTCACAAGTTATAAGGCACACATGCACCACAATGTAATATTGATGTCAGTCTAGATTCACAAGTTATAAGGTACCCATGCACCAAAATGTAATATTGATGTCAGTCTAGATTCACAAGTTATAAGGTACACATTCAACACAATGTAGTATTGATGTCAGTCTAAATTCACAAGTTATAAGGTACACATGCAACACAATGTAATATTGATGTCAGTCTAGATTCACAAGTTATAAGGTACACATGCACCACAATGTAATATTGATGTCAGTCTAGATTCACAAGTTATAAGGTACACATGCACCACAATGTAATATTGATGTCAGTCTAGATTCACAAGTTATAAGGTACCCATGCACCAAAATGTAATATTGATGTCAGTCTAGATTCACAAGTTATAAGATACACATGAACACAATGTAATATTGATGCCAGTCTAGATTCACAAGTTATAAGGTACACATGCACCACAATGTAATATTGATGTCAGTCTAGATTCACAAGTTATAAGGTACACATGCAACACAATGTAATATTGATGTCAGTCCAGATTCACA
This sequence comes from Bathymodiolus brooksi, assembly GCA_963680875.1. Classification (NCBI taxonomy): domain Eukaryota; kingdom Metazoa; phylum Mollusca; class Bivalvia; order Mytilida; family Modiolidae; genus Bathymodiolus; species Bathymodiolus brooksi. Next base: position 151,670,141 of record OY804575.1, read on the forward strand.
AGTTATAAGGTACACATGTAACACAATGTAATATTGATGTCAGTCTAGATTCACAAGTTATAAGGCACACGTGCACCACAATGTAATATTGATGTCAGTCTAGATTCACAAGTTATAAGGTACCCATGCACCAAAATGTAATATTGATGTCAGTCTAGATTCACAAGTTATAAGGTACACATTCAACACAATGTAGTATTGATGTCAGTCTAAATTCACAAGTTATAAGGTACACATGCAACACAATGTAATATTGATGTCAGTCTAGATTCACAAGTTATAAGGTACACATGCACCACAATGTAATATTGATGTCAGTCTAGATTCACAAGTTATAAGGTACACATGCACCACAATGTAATATTGATGTCAGTCTAGATTCACAAGTTATAAGGTACCCATGCACCAAAATGTAATATTGATGTCAGTCTAGATTCACAAGTTATAAGGTACACATGCAACACAATGTAATATTGATGTCAGTCTAGATTCACAAGTTATAAGGTACACATGCACCACAATGTAATATTGATGTCAGTCTAGATTCACAAGATATAAGGTACACATGCACCACAATGTAATATTGATGTCAGTCTAGATTCACAAGTTGTAAGGTACACATGAACCAAAATGTAATATTGATGTCAGTCTAGATTCACAAGTTATAAGATACACATGCAACACAATGTAATATTGATGTCAGTCTAGATTCAAAAGTTATAAGGTACACATGCAACACAATGTAATATTGATGTCAGTCTAGATTCACAAGATATAAGATACACATGCAACACAATGTAATATTGATGTCAGTCTAGATTCACAAGTTGTAAGGTACACATGCAGCACAATGTAATATTGATGTCAGTCTTCGATTCACAAGTTATAAGGTACACATGCAACACAATGTAATATTGATGTCAGTCTAGATTCACAAGTTATAAGGTACACATGGAACACAATGTAATATTGATGTCAGTCTAGATTCCCAAGTTATAAGGTACCCATGCACCAAAATGTAATATTGATGTCAGTCTAGATTCACAAGTTATAAGATACACATGAACACAATGTAATATTGATGCCAGTCTAGATTCACAAGTTATAAGGTACACATGCACCACAATGTAATATTGATGTCAGTCTAGATTCACAAGTTATAAGGTACACATGCAACACAATGTAATATTGATGTCAGTCCAGATTCACAAGTTATAAGGTACACATGTAACACAATGTAATATTGATGTCAGTCTAGATTCACAAGTTATAAGGTACACATGCACCTCAATGTATTATTGATGTCAGTCTAGATTCACAAGTTATAAGATACACATGCAACACAATGTAATATTGATGTCAGTCTAGATTCACAAGTTATAAGGTACACATGCAACACAATGTAATATTGATGTCAGTCTAGATTCACAAGATATAAGATACACATGCAACACAATGTAATATTGATGTCAGTCCAGATTGACAAGTTGTAAGGTACACATGCAGCACAATGTAATATTGATGTCAGTCTTCGATTCACAAATTATAAGGTACACATGCAACACAATGTAATATTGATGTCAGTCTAGATTCACAAGTTATAAGGTACACATGCAACACAATGTAATATTGATGTCAGTCTAGATTCACAAGTTATAAGGTACACATGCAACACAATGTAATATTGATGTCAGTCTAGATTCACAAGTTATAAGGTACACATGCACCAAAATGTTATATTGATGTCAGTCTAGATTCATAAGCTATAAGGTACACATGCAACACAATGTAATATTGATGTCAGTCTAGATTCATAAGCTATAAGGTACACATGCAACACAATGTAATACTGATGTCAGTCTAGATTCACAAGTTATAAGGTACACATGCAACACAATGTAATATTGATGTCAGTCTAGATTCACAAGTTATAAGGTACACATGCAACACAATGTAATATTGATGTCAGTCTAGATTCACAAGTTATAAGGTACACATGCAACACAATTTAATATTGATGTCAGTCCAGATTCACAAGTTATAAGGTACACATGCAACACAATGTAATATTGATGTCAGTCTAGATTCACAAGTTATAAGGTACACATGCAACACAATGTAATATTGATGTCAGTCTAGATTCACAAGTTATAAGGTACACATGTAACACAATGTAATATTGATGTCAGTCTAGATTCACAAGTTATAAGGTACACATGCAACACAATGTAATATTGATGTCAGTCTAGATTCACAAGTTATAAGGTACACATGCAACACAATGTAATATTGATGTCAGTCTAGATTCACAAGTTATAAGGTACACATGCAACACAATGTAATATTGATGTCAGTCTAGATTCACAAGTTATAAGGTACACATGCACCACAATGTAATATTGATGTCAGTCTAGATTCACAAGTTATAAGATACACATGCAACACAATGTCATATTGATGTCAGTCTAGATTCACAAGTTGTAAGGTACACATGAACCAAAATGTAATATTGATGTCAGTCTAGTTTCACAAGTTATAAGGTACACATGCACCACAATGTAATATTGATGTCAGTCTAGATTCACAAGTTATAAGGCACACATGCACCACAATGTAATATTGATGTCAGTCTAGATTCACAAGATATAAGATACACATGCAACACAATGTAATATTGATGTCAGTCCAGATTCACAAGTTGTAATGTACACATGCAGCACAATGTAATATTGATGTCAGTCTTCGATTCACAAATTATAAGGTACACATGCAACACAATGTAATATTGATGTCAGTCTAGATTCACAAGTTATAAGGTACACATGCAACACAATGTAATATTGATGTCAGTCTAGATTCACAAGTTATAAGGTACCCATGCACCAAAATGTAATATTGATGTCAGTCTAGATTCACAAGTTATAAGCTACACATTCAACACAATGTAGTATTGATGTCAGTCTAAATTCACAAGTTATAAGGTACACATGCAACACAATGTAATATTGATGTCGGTCTAGATTCACAAGTTATAAGGTACACATGCACCACAATGTAATATTGATGTCAGTCTAGATTCACAAGTTATAAGGTACACATGCAACACAATGTAATATTGATGTCAGTCTAGATTCACAAGTTATAAGGTACCCATGCACCAAAATGTAATATTGATGTCAGTCTAGATTCAAAAGTTATAAGGTACACATGCAACACAATGTAATATTGATGTCAGTCTAGATTCACAAGTTATAAGGTACAAATGCACCACAATGTAATATTGATGTCAGTCTAGATTCACAAGTTATAAGATACACATGCAACACAATGTAATATTGATGTCAGTCTAGATTCAAAAGTTATAAGGTACACATGCAACACAATGTAATATTGATGTCAGTCTAGATTCACAAGATATAAGATACACATGCAACACAATGTAATATTGATGTCAGTCTAGATTCACAAGTTGTAAGGTACACATGCAGCACAATGTAATATTGATGTCAGTCTTCGATTCACAAATTATAAGGTACACATGCAACACAATGTAATATTGATGCCAGTCTAGATTCACAAGTTATAAGGTACACATGCAACACAATGTAATATTGATGTCAGTCTAGATTCACAAGTTATAAGGTACACATGGAACACAATGTAATATTGATGTCAGTCTAGATTCCCAAGTTATAAGGTACCCATGCACCAAAATGTAATATTGATGTCAGTCTAGATTCACAAGTTATAAGGTACACATGCAACACAATGTAATATTGATGTCAGTCTAGATTCACAAGTTATAAGGTACACATGCAACACAATGTAATATTGATGTCAGTCTAGATTCACAAGTTATAAGGTACACATGCACTAAAATGTTATATTGATGTCAGTCTAGATTCACAAGTTATAAGGTACACATGCACCAAAATGTAATATTGATGTCAGTCTAGATTCACAAGTTATAAGATACACATGAACACAATGTAATATTGATGCCAGTCTAGATTAACAAGTTATAAGGTACATATGCACCACAATGTAATATTGATGTCAGTCTAGATTCACAAGTTATAAGGTACACATGCAACACAATGTAATATTGATGTCAGTCTAGATTCAAAAGTTATAAGGTACACATGCAACACAATGTAATATTGATGTCAGTCTAGATTCACAAGATATAAGATACACATGCAACACAATGTAATATTGATGTCAGTCTAGATTCACAAGTTATAAGGTACACATGCAGCACAATGTAATATTGATGTCAGTCTTCGATTCACAAATTATAAGGTACACATGCAACACAATGTAATATTGATGTCAGTCTAGATTCACAAGTTATAAGGTACACATGCAACACAATGTAATATTGATGTCAGTCTAGATTCACAAGTTATAAGGTACACATGGAACACAATGTAATATTGATGTCAGTCTAGATTCCCAAGTTATAAGGTACCCATGCACCAAAATGTAATATTGATGTCAGTCTAGATTCACAAGTTATAAGATACACATGAACACAATGTAATATTGATGCCAGTCTAGATTCACAAGTTATAAGGTACACATGCACCACAATGTAATATTGATGTCAGTCTAGATTCACAAGTTATAAGGTACACATGCAACACAATGTAATATTGATGTCAGTCCAGATTCACAAGTTATAAGGTACACATGTAACACAATGTAATATTGATGTCAGTCTAGATTCACAAGTTATAAGGTACACATGCACCTCAATGTATTATTGATGCCAGTCTAGATTCACAAGTTATAAGATACACATGCAACACAATGTAATATTGATGTCAGTCTAGATTCACAAGTTATAAGGTACACATGCAACACAATGTAATATTGATGTCAGTCTAGATTCACAAGATATAAGATACACATGCAACACAATGTAATATTGATGTCAGTCCAGATTGACAAGTTGTAAGGTACACATGCAGCACAATGTAATATTGATGTCAGTCTTCGATTCACAAATTATAAGGTACACATGCAACACAATGTAATATTGATGTCAGTCTAGATTCACAAGTTATAAGGTACACATGCAACACAATGTAATATTGATGTCAGTCTAGATTCACAAGTTATAAGGTACACATGCAACACAATGTAATATTGATGTTAGTCTAGATTTACAAGTTATAAGGTACACATGCACCAAAATGTTATATTGATGTCAGTCTAGATTCATAAGCTATAAGGTACACATGCAACACAATGTAATATTGATGTCAGTCTAGATTCATAAGCTATAAGGTACACATGCAACACAATGTAATACTGATGTCAGTCTAGATTCACAAGTTATAAGGTACACATGCAACACAATGTAATATTGATGTCAGTCTAGATTCACAAGTTATAAGGTACACATGTAACACAATGTAATATTGATGTCAGTCTAGATTCACAAGTTATAAGGTACACATGCAACACAATGTAATATTGATGTCAGTCTAGATTCACAAGTTATAAGGTACACATGCAACACAATGTAATATTGATGTCAGTCTAGATTCACAAGTTATAAGGTACACATGCAACACAATGTAATATTGATGTCAGTCTAGATTCACAAGTTATAAGGTACACATGCACCACAATGTAATATTGATGTCAGTCTAGATTCACAAGTTATAAGATACTCATGCAACACAATGTCATATTGATGTTAGTCTAGATTCACAAGTTGTAAGGTACACATGAACCAAAATGTAATATTGATGTCAGTCTAGTTTCACAAGTTATAAGGTACACATGCACCACAATGTAATATTGATGTCAGTCTAGATTCACAAGTTATAAGGCACACATGCACCACAATGTAATATTGATGTCAGTCTAGATTCACAAGTTATAAGGTACCCATGCACCAAAATGTAATATTGATGTCAGTCTAGATTCACAAGTTATAAGGTACACATTCAACACAATGTAGTATTGATGTCAGTCTAAATTCACAAGTTATAAGGTACACATGCAACACAATGTAATATTGATGTCAGTCTAGATTCACAAGTTATAAGGTACACATGCACCACAATGTAATATTGATGTCAGTCTAGATTCACAAGTTATAAGGTACACATGCACCACAATGTAATATTGATGTCAGTCTAGATTCACAAGTTATAAGGTACCCATGCACCAAAATGTAATATTGATGTCAGTCTAGATTCACAAGTTATAAGATACACATGAACACAATGTAATATTGATGCCAGTCTAGATTCACAAGTTATAAGGTACACATGCACCACAATGTAATATTGATGTCAGTCTAGATTCACAAGTTATAAGGTACACATGCAACACAATGTAATATTGATGTCAGTCCAGATTCACAAGTTATAAGGTACACATGTAACACAATGTAATATTGATGTCAGTCTAGATTCACAAGTTATAAGGTACACATGCACCTCAATGTATTATTGATGTCAGTCTAGATTCACAAGTTATAAGATACACATGCAACACAATGTAATATTGATGTCAGTCTAGATTCACAAGTTATAAGGTACACATGCAACACAATGTAATATTGATGTCAGTCTAGATTCACAAGATATAAGATACACATGCAACACAATGTAATATTGATGTCAGTCCAGATTGACAAGTTGTAAGGTACACATGCAGCACAATGTAATATTGATGTCAGTCTTCGATTCACAAATTATAAGGTACACATGCAACACAATGTAATATTGATGTCAGTCTAGATTCACAAGTTATAAGGTACACATGCAACACAATGTAATATTGATGTCAGTCTAGATTCACAAGTTATAAGGTACACATGCAACACAATGTAATATTGATGTCAGTCTAGATTTACAAGTTATAAGGTACACATGCACCAAAATGTTATATTGATGTCAGTCTAGATTCATAAGCTATAAGGTACACATGCAACACAATGTAATATTGATGTCAGTCTAGATTCATAAGCTATAAGGTACACATGCAACACAATGTAATACTGATGTCAGTCTAGATTCACAAGTTATAAGGTACACATGCAACACAATGTAATATTGATGTCAGTCTAGATTCACAAGTTATAAGGTACACATGCAACACAATGTAATATTGATGTCAGTCTAGATTCACAAGTTATAAGGTACACATGCAACACAATTTAATATTGATGTCAGTCCAGATTCACAAGTTATAAGGTACACATGTAACACAATGTAATATTGATGTCAGTCTAGATTCACAAGTTATAAGGTACACATGCAACACAATGTAATATTGATGTCAGTCCAGATTCACAAGTTATAAGGTACACATGTAACACAATGTAATATTGATGTCAGTCTAGATTCACAAGTTATAAGGTACACATGCACCTCAATGTATTATTGATGTCAGTCTAGATTCACAAGTTATAAGATACACATGCAACACAATGTAATATTGATGTCAGTCTAGATTCACAAGTTATAAGGTACACATGCAACACAATGTAATATTGATGTCAGTCTAGATTCACAAGATATAAGATACACATGCAACACAATGTAATATTGATGTCAGTCCAGATTGACAAGTTGTAAGGTACACATGCAGCACAATGTAATATTGATGTCAGTCTTCGATTCACAAATTATAAGGTACACATGCAACACAATGTAATATTGATGTCAGTCTAGATTCACAAGTTATAAGGTACACATGCAACACAATGTAATATTGATGTCAGTCTAGATTCACAAGTTATAAGGTACACATGCAACACAATGTAATATTGATGTCAGTCTAGATTTACAAGTTATAAGGTACACATGCACCAAAATGTTATATTGATGTCAGTCTAGATTCATAAGCTATAAGGTACACATGCAACACAATGTAATATTGATGTCAGTCTAGATTCATAAGCTATAAGGTACACATGCAACACAATGTAATACTGATGTCAGTCTAGATTCACAAGTTATAAGGTACACATGCAACACAATGTAATATTGATGTCAGTCTAGATTCACAAGTTATAAGGTACACATGCAACACAATGTAATATTGATGTCAGTCTAGATTCACAAGTTATAAGGTACACATGCAACACAATTTAATATTGATGTCAGTCCAGATTCACAAGTTATAAGGTACACATGCAACACAATGTAATATTGATGTCAGTCTAGATTCACAAGTTATAAGGTACACATGCAACACAATGTAATATTGATGTCAGTCTAGATTCACAAGTTATAAGGTACACATGTAACACAATGTAATATTGATGTCAGTCTAGATTCACAAGTTATAAGGTACACATGCAACACAATGTAATATTGATGTCAGTCTAGATTCACAAGTTATAAGGTACACATGCAACACAATGTAATATTGATGTCAGTCTAGATTCACAAGTTATAAGGTACACATGCAACACAATGTAATATTGATGTCAGTCTAGATTCACAAGTTATAAGGTACACATGCACCACAATGTAATATTGATGTCAGTCTAGATTCACAAGTTATAAGATACACATGCAACACAATGTCATATTGATGTTAGTCTAGATTCACAAGTTGTAAGGTACACATGAACCAAAATGTAATATTGATATCAGTCTAGTTTCACAAGTTATAAGGTACACATGCACCACAATGTAATATTGATGTCAGTCTAGATTCACAAGTTATAAGGCACACATGCACCACAATGTAATATTGATGTCAGTCTAGATTCACAAGTTATAAGGTACCCATGCACCAAAATGTAATATTGATGTCAGTCTAGATTCACAAGTTATAAGGTACACATTCAACACAATGTAGTATTGATGTCAGTCTAAATTCACAAGTTATAAGGTACACATGCAACACAATGTAATATTGATGTCAGTCTAGATTCACAAGTTATAAGGTACACATGCACCACAATGTAATATTGATGTCAGTCTAGATTCACAAGTTATAAGGTACACATGCACCACAATGTAATATTGATGTCAGTCTAGATTCACAAGTTATAAGGTACCCATGCACCAAAATGTAATATTGATGTCAGTCTAGATTCACAAGTTATAAGATACACATGCAACACAATGTAATATTGATGTCAGTCTAGATTCAAAAGTTATAAGGTACACATGCAACACAATGTAATATTGATGTCAGTCTAGATTCACAAGATATAAGATACACATGCAACACAATGTAATATTGATGTCAGTCTAGATTCACAAGTTGTAAGGTACACATGCAGCACAATGTAATATTGATGTCAGTCTTCGATTCACAAATTATAAGGTACACATGCAACACAATGTAATATTGATGTCAGTCTAGATTCACAAGTTATAAGGTACACATGCAACACAATGTAATATTGATGTCAGTCTAGATTCACAAGTTATAAGGTACACATGGAACACAATGTAATATTGATGTCAGTCTAGATTCCCAAGTTATAAGGTACCCATGCACCAAAATGTAATATTGATGTCAGTCTAGATTCACAAGTTATAAGATACACATGAACACAATGTAATATTGATGCCAGTCTAGATTCACAAGTTATAAGGTACACATGCACCACAATGTAATATTGATGTCAGTCTAGATTCACAAGTTATAAGGTACACATGCAACACAATGTAATATTGATGTCAGTCCAGATTCACAAGTTATAAGGTACACATGTAACACAATGTAATATTGATGTCAGTCTAGATTCACAAGTTATAAGGTACACATGCACCTCAATGTATTATTGATGTCAGTCTAGATTCACAAGTTATAAGATACACATGCAACACAATGTAATATTGATGTCAGTCTAGATTCACAAGTTATAAGGTACACATGCAACACAATGTAATATTGATGTCAGTCTAGATTCACAAGATATAAGATACACATGCAACACAATGTAATATTGATGTCAGTCCAGATTGACAAGTTGTAAGGTACACATGCAGCACAATGTAATATTGATGTCAGTCTTCGATTCACAAATTATAAGGTACACATGCAACACAATGTAATATTGATGTCAGTCTAGATTCACAAGTTATAAGGTACACATGCAACACAATGTAATATTGATGTCAGTCTAGATTCACAAGTTATAAGGTACACATGCAACACAATGTAATATTGATGTCAGTCTAGATTCACAAGTTATAAGGTACACATGCACCAAAATGTTATATTGATGTCAGTCTAGATTCATAAGCTATAAGGTACACATGCAACACAATGTAATATTGATGTCAGTCTAGATTCATAAGCTATAAGGTACACATGCAACACAATGTAATACTGATGTCAGTCTAGATTCACAAGTTATAAGGTACACATGCAACACAATGTAATATTGATGTCAGTCTAGATTCACAAGTTATAAGGTACACATGCAACACAATGTAATATTGATGTCAGTCTAGATTCACAAGTTATAAGGTACACATGCAACACAATTTAATATTGATGTCAGTCCAGATTCACAAGTTATAAGGTACACATGTAACACAATGTAATATTGATGTCAGTCTAGATTCACAAGTTATAAGGTACACATGCAACACAATGTAATATTGATGTCAGTCTAGATTCACAAGTTATAAGGTACACATGTAACACAATGTAATATTGATGTCAGTCTAGATTCACAAGTTATAAGGTACACATGCAACACAATGTAATATTGATGTCAGTCTAGATTCACAAGTTATAAGGTACACATGCAACACAATGTAATATTGATGTCAGTCTAGATTCACAAGTTATAAGGTACACATGCAACACAATGTAATATTGATGTCAGTCTAGATTCACAAGTTATAAGGTACACATGCACCACAATGTAATATTGATGTCAGTCTAGATTCACAAGTTATAAGATACACATGCAACACAATGTCATATTGATGTCAGTCTAGATTCACAAGTTGTAAGGTACACATGCACCACAATGTAATATTGATGTCAGTCTAGATTCACAAGTTATAAGGCACACATGCACCACAATGTAATATTGATGTCAGTCTAGATTCACAAGATATAAGATACACATGCAACACAATGTAATATTGATGTCAGTCCAGATTCACAAGTTGTAATGTACACATGCAGCACAATGTAATATTGATGTCAGTCTTCGATTCACAAATTATAAGGTACACATGCAACACAATGTAATATTGATGTCAGTCTAGATTCACAAGTTATAAGGTACACATGCAACACAATGTAATATTGATGTCAGTCTAGATTCACAAGTTATAAGGTACCCATGCACCAAAATGTAATATTGATGTCAGTCTAGATTCACAAGTTATAAGCTACACATTCAACACAATGTAGTATTGATGTCAGTCTAAATTCACAAGTTATAAGGTACACATGCAACACAATGTAATATTGATGTCGGTCTAGATTCACAAGTTATAAGGTACACATGCACCACAATGTAATATTGATGTCAGTCTAGATTCACAAGTTATAAGGTACACATGCACCACAATGTAATATTGATGTCAGTCTAGATTCACAAGTTATAAGGTACCCATGCACCAAAATGTAATATTGATGTCAGTCTAGATTCAAAAGTTATAAGGTACACATGCAACACAATGTAATATTGATGTCAGTCTAGATTCACAAGTTATAAGGTACAAATGCACCACAATGTAATATTGATGTCAGTCTAGATTCACAAGTTATAAGATACACATGCAACACAATGTAATATTGATGTCAGTCTAGATTCAAAAGTTATAAGGTACACATGCAACACAATGTAATATTGATGTCAGTCTAGATTCACAAGATATAAGATACACATGCAACACAATGTAATATTGATGTCAGTCTAGATTCACAAGTTGTAAGGTACACATGCAGCACAATGTAATATTGATGTCAGTCTTCGATTCACAAATTATAAGGTACACATGCAACACAATGTAATATTGATGTCAGTCTAGATTCACAAGTTATAAGGTACACATGCAACACAATGTAATATTGATGTCAGTCTAGATTCACAAGTTATAAGGTACACATGGAACACAATGTAATATTGATGTCAGTCTAGATTCCCAAGTTATAAGGTACCCATGCACCAAAATGTAATATTGATGTCAGTCTAGATTCACAAGTTATAAGGTACACATGCAACACAATGTAATATTGATGTCAGTCTAGATTCACAAGTTATAAGGTACACATGCAACACAATGTAATATTGATGTCAGTCTAGATTCACAAGTTATAAGGTACACATGCACTAAAATGTTATATTGATGTCAGTCTAGATTCACAAGTTATAAGGTACACATGCACCAAAATGTAATATTGATGTCAGTCTAGATTCACAAGTTATAAGATACACATGAACACAATGTAATATTGATGCCAGTCTAGGTTAACAAGTTATAAGGTACATATGCACCACAATGTAATATTGATGTCAGTCTAGATTCACAAGTTATAAGGTACACATGCAACACAATGTAATATTGATGTCAGTCTAGATTCAAAAGTTATAAGGTACACATGCAACACAATGTAATATTGATGTCAGTCTAGATTCACAAGTAGTAAGGTACACATGCAGCACAATGTAATATTGATGTCAGTCTTCGATTCACAAATTATAAGGTACACATGCAACACAATGTAATATTGATGTCAGTCTAGATTCACAAGTTATAAGGTACACATGCAACACAATGTAATATTGATGTCAGTCTAGATTCACAAGTTATAAGGTACACATGGAACACAATGTAATATTGATGTCAGTCTAGATTCCCAAGTTATAAGGTACCCATGCACCAAAATGTAATATTGATGTCAGTCTAGATTCACAAGTTATAAGATACACATGAACACAATGTAATATTGATGCCAGTCTAGATTCACAAGTTATAAGGTACACATGCACCACAATGTAATATTGATGTCAGTCTAGATTCACAAGTTATAAGGTACCCATGCACCAAAATGTAATATTGATGTCAGTCTAGATTCAAAAGTTATAAGGTACACATGCAACACAATGTAATATTGATGTCAGTCTAGATTCACAAGTTATAAGGTACAAATGCACCACAATGTAATATTGATGTCAGTCTAGATTCACAAGTTATAAGATACACATGCAACACAATGTAATATTGATGTCAGTCTAGATTCAAAAGTTATAAGGTACACATGCAACACAATGTAATATTGATGTCAGTCTAGATTCACAAGATATAAGATACACATGCAACACAATGTAATATTGATGTCAGTCTAGATTCACAAGTTGTAAGGTACACATGCAGCACAATGTAATATTGATGTCAGTCTTCGATTCACAAATTATAAGGTACACATGCAACACAATGTAATATTGATGTCAGTCTAGATTCACAAGTTATAAGGTACACATGCAACACAATGTAATATTGATGTCAGTCTAGATTCACAAGTTATAAGGTACACATGGAACACAATGTAATATTGATGTCAGTCTAGATTCCCAAGTTATAAGGTACCCATGCACCAAAATGTAATATTGATGTCAGTCTAGATTCACAAGTTATAAGGTACACATGCAACACAATGTAATATTGATGTCAGTCTAGATTCACAAGTTATAAGGTACACATGCAACACAATGTAATATTGATGTCAGTCTAGATTCACAAGTTATAAGGTACACATGCACTAAAATGTTATATTGATGTCAGTCTAGATTCACAAGTTATAAGGTACACATGCACCAAAATGTAATATTGATGTCAGTCTAGATTCACAAGTTATAAGATACACATGAACACAATGTAATATTGATGCCAGTCTAGGTTAACAAGTTATAAGGTACATATGCACCACAATGTAATATTGATGTCAGTCTAGATTCACAAGTTATAAGGTACACATGCAACACAATGTAATATTGATGTCAGTCTAGATTCAAAAGTTATAAGGTACACATGCAACACAATGTAATATTGATGTCAGTCTAGATTCACAAGTAGTAAGGTACACATGCAGCACAATGTAATATTGATGTCAGTCTTCGATTCACAAATTATAAGGTACACATGCAACACAATGTAATATTGATGTCAGTCTAGATTCACAAGTTATAAGGTACACATGCAACACAATGTAATATTGATGTCAGTCTAGATTCACAAGTTATAAGGTACACATGGAACACAATGTAATATTGATGTCAGTCTAGATTCCCAAGTTATAAGGTACCCATGCACCAAAATGTAATATTGATGTCAGTCTAGATTCACAAGTTATAAGATACACATGAACACAATGTAATATTGATGCCAGTCTAGATTCACAAGTTATAAGGTACACATGCACCACAATGTAATATTGATGTCAGTCTAGATTCACAAGTTATAAGGTACACATGCAACACAATGTAATATTGATGTCAGTCCAGATTCACAAGTTATAAGGTACACATGTAACACAATGTAATATTGATGTCAGTCTAGATTCACAAGTTATAAGGTACACATGCACCTCAATGTATTATTGATGTCAGTCTAGATTCACAAGTTATAAGATACACATGCAACACAATGTAATATTGATGTCAGTCTAGATTCACAAGTTATAAGGTACACATGCAACACAATGTAATATTGATGTCAGTCTAGATTCACAAGATATAAGATACACATGCAACACAATGTAATATTGATGTCAGTCCAGATTGACAAGTTGTAAGGTACACATGCAGCACAATGTAATATTGATGTCAGTCTTCGATTCACAAATTATAAGGTACACATGCAACACAATGTAATATTGATGTCAGTCTAGATTCACAAGTTATAAGGTACACATGCAACACAATGTAATATTGATGTCAGTCTAGATTCACAAGTTATAAGGTACACATGCAACACAATGTAATATTGATGTTAGTCTAGATTTACAAGTTATAAGGTACACATGCACCAAAATGTTATATTGATGTCAGTCTAGATTCATAAGCTATAAGGTACACATGCAACACAATGTAATATTGATGTCAGTCTAGATTCATAAGCTATAAGGTACACATGCAACACAATGTAATACTGATGTCAGTCTAGATTCACAAGTTATAAGGTACACATGCAACACAATGTAATATTGATGTCAGTCTAGATTCACAAGTTATAAGGTACACATGCAACACAATGTAATATTGATGTCAGTCTAGATTCACAAGTTATAAGGTACACATGTAACACAATGTAATATTGATGTCAGTCTAGATTCACAAGTTATAAGGTACACATGCAAGACAATGTAATATTGATGTCAGTCTAGATTCACAAGTTATAAGGTACACATGCAACACAATGTAATATTGATGTCAGTCTAGATTCACAAGTTATAAGGTACACATGCAACACAATGTAATATTGATGTCAGTCTAGATTCACAAGTTATAAGGTACACATGCACCACAATGTAATATTGATGTCAGTCTAGATTCACAAGTTATAAGATACACATGCAACACAATGTCATATTGATGTTAGTCTAGATTCACAAGTTGTAAGGTACACATGAACCAAAATGTAATATTGATGTCAGTCTAGTTTCACAAGTTATAAGGTACACATGCACCACAATGTAATATTGATGTCAGTCTAGATTCACAAGTTATAAGGCACACATGCACCACAATGTAATATTGATGTCAGTCTAGATTCACAAGTTATAAGGTACCCATGCACCAAAATGTAATATTGATGTCAGTCTAGATTCACAAGTTATAAGGTACACATTCAACACAATGTAGTATTGATGTCAGTCTAAATTCACAAGTTATAAGGTACACATGCAACACAATGTAATATTGATGTCAGTCTAGATTCACAAGTTATAA
The DNA here is from genome assembly GCA_963680875.1 of Bathymodiolus brooksi. Lineage (NCBI taxonomy): Eukaryota > Metazoa > Mollusca > Bivalvia > Mytilida > Modiolidae > Bathymodiolus > Bathymodiolus brooksi. The sequence continues at coordinate 151,686,051 of OY804575.1, forward strand.
GGTACACATGCACCACAATGTAATATTGATGTCAGTCTAGATTCACAAGTTATAAGGTACACATGCACCACAATGTAATATTGATGTCAGTCTAGATTCACAAGTTATAAGGTACCCATGCACCAAAATGTAATATTGATGTCAGTCTAGATTCACAAGTTATAAGGTACACATGCAACACAATGTAATATTGATGTCAGTCTAGATTCACAAGTTATAAGATACACATGCACCACAATGTAATATTGATGTCAGTCTAGATTCACAAGTTATAAGGTACACATGCACCACAATGTAATATTGATGTCAGTCTAGATTCACAAGTTGTAAGGTACACATGAACCAAAATGTAATATTGATGTCAGTCTAGATTCACAAGTTATAAGATACACATGCAACACAATGTAATATTGATGTCAGTCTAGATTCAAAAGTTATAAGGTACACATGCAACACAATGTAATATTGATGTCAGTCTAGATTCACAAGATATAAGATACACATGCAACACAATGTAATATTGATGTCAGTCTAGATTCACAAGTTGTAAGGTACACATGCAGCACAATGTAATATTGATGTCAGTCTTCGATTCACAAATTATAAGGTACACATGCAACACAATGTAATATTGATGTCAGTCTAGATTCACAAGTTATAAGGTACACATGCAACACAATGTAATATTGATGTCAGTCTAGATTCACAAGTTATAAGGTACACATGGAACACAATGTAATATTGATGTCAGTCTAGATTCACAAGTTATAAGATACACATGAACACAATGTAATATTGATGCCAGTCTAGATTCACAAGTTATAAGGTACACATGCACCACAATGTAATATTGATGTCAGTCTAGATTCACAAGTTATAAGGTACACATGCAACACAATGTAATATTGATGTCAGTCCAGATTCACAAGTTATAAGGTACACATGTAACACAATGTAATATTGATGTCAGTCTAGATTCACAAGTTATAAGGTACACATGCACCTCAATGTATTATTGATGTCAGTCTAGATTCACAAGTTATAAGATACACATGCAACACAATGTAATATTGATGTCAGTCTAGATTCACAAGTTATAAGGTACACATGCAACACAATGTAATATTGATGTCAGTCTAGATTCACAAGATATAAGATACACATGCAACACAATGAAATATTGATGTCAGTCCAGATTGACAAGTTGTAAGGTACACATGCAGCACAATGTAATATTGATGTCAGTCTTCGATTCACAAATTATAAGGTACACATGCAACACAATGTAATATTGATGTCAGTCTAGATTCACAAGTTATAAGGTACACATGCAACACAATGTAATATTGATGTCAGTCTAGATTCACAAGTTATAAGGTACACATGCAACACAATGTAATATTGATGTCAGTCTAGATTCACAAGTTATAAGGTACACATGCACCAAAATGTTATATTGATGTCAGTCTAGATTCATAAGCTATAAGGTACACATGCAACACAATGTAATATTGATGTCAGTCTAGATTCATAAGCTATAAGGTACACATGCAACACAATGTAATACTGATGTCAGTCTAGATTCACAAGTTATAAGGTACACATGCAACACAATGTAATATTGATGTCAGTCTAGATTCACAAGTTATAAGGTACACATGCAACACAATGTAATATTGATGTCAGTCTAGATTCACAAGTTATAAGGTACACATGCAACACAATTTAATATTGATGTCAGTCCAGATTCACAAGCTATAAGGTACACATGTAACACAATGTAATATTGATGTCAGTCTAGATTCACAAGTTATAAGGTACACATGCAACACAATGTAATATTGATGTCAGTCTAGATTCACAAGTTATAAGGTACACATGCAACACAATGTAATATTGATGTCAGTCTAGATTCACAAGTTATAAGGTACACATGTAACACAATGTAATATTGATGTCAGTCTAGATTCACAAGTTATAAGGTACACATGCAACACAATGTAATATTGATGTCAGTCTAGATTCACAAGTTATAAGGTACACATGCAACACAATGTAATATTGATGTCAGTCTAGATTCACAAGTTATAAGGTACACATGCAACACAATGTAATATTGATGTCAGTCTAGATTCACAAGTTATAAGGTACACATGCACCACAATGTAATATTGATGTCAGTCTAGATTCACAAGTTATAAGATACACATGCAACACAATGTCATATTGATGTCAGTCTAGATTCACAAGTTGTAAGGTACACATGAACCAAAATGTAATATTGATGTCAGTCTAGTTTCACAAGTTATAAGGTACACATGCACCACAATGTAATATTGATGTCAGTCTAGATTCACAAGTTATAAGGCACACATGCACCACAATGTAATATTGATGTCAGTCTAGATTCACAAGATATAAGATACACATGCAACACAATGTAATATTGATGTCAGTCCAGATTCACAAGTTGTAATGTACACATGCAGCACAATGTAATATTGATGTCAGTCTTCGATTCACAAATTATAAGGTACACATGCAACACAATGTAATATTGATGTCAGTCTAGATTCACAAGTTATAAGGTACACATGCAACACAATGTAATATTGATGTCAGTCTAGATTCACAAGTTATAAGGTACCCATGCACCAAAATGTAATATTGATGTCAGTCTAGATTCACAAGTTATAAGCTACACATTCAACACAATGTAGTATTGATGTCAGTCTAGATTCACAAGTTATAAGGTACACATGCAACACAATGTAATATTGATGTCGGTCTAGATTCACAAGTTATAAGGTACACATGCACCACAATGTAATATTGATGTCAGTCTAGATTCACAAGTTATAAGGTACACATGCACCACAATGTAATATTGATGTCAGTCTAGATTCACAAGCTATAAGGTACCCATGCACCAAAATGTAATATTGATGTCAGTCTAGATTCAAAAGTTATAAGGTACACATGCAACACAATGTAATATTGATGTCAGTCTAGATTCACAAGTTATAAGGTACACATGCACCACAATGTAATATTGATGTCAGTCTAGATTCACAAGTTATAAGATACACATGCAACACAATGTAATATTGATGTCAGTCTAGATTCAAAAGTTATAAGGTACACATGCAACACAATGTAATATTGATGTCAGTCTAGATTCACAAGATATAAGATACACATGCAACACAATGTAATATTGATGTCAGTCTAGATTCACAAGTTGTAAGGTACACATGCAGCACAATGTAATATTGATGTCAGTCTTCGATTCACAAATTATAAGGTACACATGCAACACAATGTAATATTGATGTCAGTCTAGATTCACAAGTTATAAGGTACACATGCAACACAATGTAATATTGATGTCAGTCTAGATTCACAAGTTATAAGGTACACATGGAACACAATGTAATATTGATGTCAGTCTAGATTCCCAAGTTATAAGGTACCCATGCACCAAAATGTAATATTGATGTCAGTCTAGATTCACAAGTTATAAGGTACACATGCAACACAATGTAATATTGATGTCAGTCTAGATTCACAAGTTATAAGGTACACATGCAACACAATGTAATATTGATGTCAGTCTAGATTCACAAGTTATAAGGTACACATGCACTAAAATGTTATATTGATGTCAGTCTAGATTCACAAGTTATAAGGTACACATGCACCAAAATGTAATATTGATGTCAGTCTAGATTCACAAGTTATAAGATACACATGAACACAATGTAATATTGATGCCAGTCTAGATTCACAAGTTATAAGGTACATATGCACCACAATGTAATATTGATGTCAGTCTAGATTCACAAGTTATAAGGTACACATGCAACACAATGTAATATTGATGTCAGTCTAGATTCACAAGTTATAAGGTACACATGTAACACAATGTAATATTGATGTCAGTCTAGATTCACAAGTTATAAGGTACACATGCAACACAATGTAATATTGATGTCAGTCTAGATTCACAAGTTATAAGGTACACATGCAACACAATGTAATATTGATGTCAGTCTAGATTCACAAGTTATAAGGTACACATGCAACACAATGCAATATTGATGTCAGTCCAGATTCACAAGTTATAAGGTACACATGTAACACAATGTAATATTGATGTCAGTCTAGATTCACAAGTTATAAGGTACACATGCACCTCAATGTATTATTGATGTCAGTCTAGATTCACAAGTTATAAGATACACATGCAACACAATGTAATATTGATGTCAGTCTAGATTCACAAGATATAAGATACACATGCAACACAATGTAATATTGATGTCAGTCCAGATTGACAAGTTGTAAGGTACACATGCAGCACAATGTAATATTGATGTCAGTCTTCGATTCACAAATTATAAGGTACACATGCAACACAATGTAATATTGATGTCAGTCTAGATTCACAAGTTATAAGGTACACATGCAACACAATGTAATATTGATGTCAGTCTAGATTCACAAGTTATAAGGTACACATGCAACACAATGTAATATTGATGTCAGTCTAGATTCACAAGTTATAAGGTACACATGCACCAAAATGTTATATTGATGTCAGTCTAGATTCATAAGCTATAAGGTACACATGCAACACAATGTAATATTGATGTCAGTCTAGATTCATAAGCTATAAGGTACACATGCAACACAATGTAATACTGATGTCAGTCTAGATTCACAAGTTATAAGGTACACATGCAACACAATGTAATATTGATGTCAGTCTAGATTCACAAGTTATAAGGTACACATGCAACACAATGTAATATTGATGTCAGTCTAGATTCACAAGTTATAAGGTACACATGCAACACAATTTAATATTGATGTCAGTCCAGATTCACAAGTTATAAGGTACACATGTAACACAATGTAATATTGATGTCAGTCTAGATTCACAAGTTATAAGGTACACATGCAACACAATGTAATATTGATGTCAGTCTAGATTCACAAATTATAAGGTACACATGTAACACAATGTAATATTGATGTCAGTCTAGATTCACAAGTTATAAGGTACACATGCAACACAATGTAATATTGATGTCAGTCTAGATTCACAAGTTATAAGGTACATATGCAACACAATGTAATATTGATGTCAGTCTAGATTCACAAGTTATAAGGTACACATGCAACACAATGTAATATTGATGTCAGTCTAGATTCACAAGTTATAAGGTACACATGCACCACAATGTAATATTGATGTCAGTCTAGATTCACAAGTTATAAGATACACATGCAACACAATGTCATATTGATGTCAGTCTAGATTCACAAGTTGTAAGGTACACATGAACCAAAATGTAATATTGATGTCAGTCTAGTTTCACAAGTTATAAGGTACACATGCACCACAATGTAATATTGATGTCAGTCTAGATTCACAAGTTATAAGGCACACATGCACCACAATGTAATATTGATGTCAGTCTAGATTCACAAGATATAAGATACACATGCAACACAATGTAATATTGATGTCAGTCCAGATTCACAAGTTGTAATGTACACATGCAGCACAATGTAATATTGATGTCAGTCTTCGATTCACAAATTATAAGGTACACATGCAACACAATGTAATATTGATGTCAGTCTAGATTCACAAGTTATAAGGTACACATGCAACACAATGTAATATTGATGTCAGTCTAGATTCACAAGTTATAAGGTACCCATGCACCAAAATGTAATATTGATGTCAGTCTAGATTCACAAGTTATAAGCTACACATTCAACACAATGTAGTATTGATGTCAGTCTAAATTCACAAGTTATAAGGTACACATGCAACACAATGTAATATTGATGTCGGTCTAGATTCACAAGTTATAAGGTACACATGCACCACAATGTAATATTGATGTCAGTCTAGATTCACAAGTTATAAGGTACACATGCACCACAATGTAATATTGATGTCAGTCTAGATTCACAAGTTATAAGGTACCCATGCACCAAAATGTAATATTGATGTCAGTCTAGATTCAAAAGTTATAAGGTACACATGCAACACAATGTAATATTGATGTCAGTCTAGATTCACAAGTTATAAGGTACACATGCACCACAATGTAATATTGATGTCAGTCTAGATTCACAAGTTATAAGATACACATGCAACACAATGTAATATTGATGTCAGTCTAGATTCAAAAGTTATAAGGTACACATGCAACACAATGTAATATTGATGTCAGTCTAGATTCACAAGATATAAGATACACATGCAACACAATGTAATATTGATGTCAGTCTAGATTCACAAGTTGTAAGGTACACATGCAGCACAATGTAATATTGATGTCAGTCTTCGATTCACAAATTATAAGGTACACATGCAACACAATGTAATATTGATGTCAGTCTAGATTCACAAGTTATAAGGTACACATGCAACACAATGTAATATTGATGTCAGTCTAGATTCACAAGTTATAAGGTACACATGGAACACAATGTAATATTGATGTCAGTCTAGATTCCCAAGTTATAAGGTACCCATGCACCAAAATGTAATATTGATGTCAGTCTAGATTCACAAGTTATAAGGTACACATGCAACACAATGTAATATTGATGTCAGTCTAGATTCACAAGTTATAAGGTACACATGCAACACAATGTAATATTGATGTCAGTCTAGATTCACAAGTTATATGGTACACATGCACTAAAATGTTATATTGATGTCAGTCTAGATTCACAAGTTATAAGGTACACATGCACCAAAATGTAATATTGATGTCAGTCTAGATTCACAAGTTATAAGATACACATGAACACAATGTAATATTGATGCCAGTCTAGATTCACAAGTTATAAGGTACATATGCACCACAATGTAATATTGATGTCAGTCTAGATTCACAAGTTATAAGGTACACATGCAACACAATGTAATATTGATGTCAGTCTAGATTCAAAAGTTATAAGGTACACATGCAACACAATGTAATATTGATGTCAGTCTAGATTCACAAGATATAAGATACACATGCAACACAATGTAATATTGATGTCAGTCTAGATTCACAAGTTGTAAGGTACACATGCAGCACAATGTAATATTGATGTCAGTCTTCGATTCACAAATTATAAGGTACACATGCAACACAATGTAATATTGATGTCAGTCTAGATTCACAAGTTATAAGGTACACATGCAACACAATGTAATATTGATGTCAGTCTAGATTCACAAGTTATAAGGTACACATGGAACACAATGTAATATTGATGTCAGTCTAGATTCCCAAGTTATAAGGTACCCATGCACCAAAATGTAATATTGATGTCAGTCTAGATTCACAAGTTATAAGATACACATGAACACAATGTAATATTGATGCCAGTCTAGATTCACAAGTTATAAGGTACACATGCACCACAATGTAATATTGATGTCAGTCTAGATTCACAAGTTATAAGGTACACATGCAACACAATGTAATATTGATGTCAGTCCAGATTCACAAGTTATAAGGTACACATGTAACACAATGTAATATTGATGTCAGTCTAGATTCACAAGTTATAAGGTACACATGCACCTCAATGTATTATTGATGTCAGTCTAGATTCACAAGTTATAAGATACACATGCAACACAATGTAATATTGATGTCAGTCTAGATTCACAAGTTATAAGGTACACATGCAACACAATGTAATATTGATGTCAGTCTAGATTCACAAGATATAAGATACACATGCAACACAATGTAATATTGATGTCAGTCCAGATTGACAAGTTGTAAGGTACACATGCAGCACAATGTAATATTGATGTCAGTCTTCGATTCACAAATTATAAGGTACACATGCAACACAATGTAATATTGATGTCAGTCTAGATTCACAAGTTATAAGGTACACATGCAACACAATGTAATATTGATGTCAGTCTAGATTCACAAGTTATAAGGTACACATGCAACACAATGTAATATTGATGTCAGTCTAGATTTACAAGTTATAAGGTACACATGCACCAAAATGTTATATTGATGTCAGTCTAGATTCATAAGCTATAAGGTACACATGCAACACCATGTAATATTGATGTCAGTCTAGATTCACAAGTTATAAGGTACACATGCAACACAATTTAATATTGATGTCAGTCCAGATTCACAAGTTATAAGGTACACATGTAACACAATGTAATATTGATGTCAGTCTAGATTCACAAGTTATAAGGTACACATGCAACACAATGTAATATTGATGTCAGTCTAGATTCACAAGTTATAAGGTACACATGCAACACAATGTAATATTGATGTCAGTCTAGATTCACAAGTTATAAGGTACACATGTAACACAATGTAATATTGATGTCAGTCTAGATTCACAAGTTATAAGGTACACATGCAACACAATGTAATATTGATGTCAGTCTAGATTCACAAGTTATAAGGTACACATGCAACACAATGTAATATTGATGTCAGTCTAGATTCACAAGTTATAAGGTACACATGCAACACAATGTAATATTGATGTCAGTCTAGATTCACAAGTTATAAGGTACACATGCACCACAATGTAATATTGATGTCAGTCTAGATTCACAAGTTATAAGATACACATGCAACACAATGTCATATTGATGTTAGTCTAGATTCACAAGTTGTAAGGTACACATGAACCAAAATGTAATATTGATGTCAGTCTAGTTTCACAAGTTATAAGGTACACATGCACCACAATGTAATATTGATGTCAGTCTAGATTCACAAGTTATAAGGCACACATGCACCACAATGTAATATTGATGTCAGTCTAGATTCACAAGTTATAAGGTACCCATGCACCAAAATGTAATATTGATGTCAGTCTAGATTCACAAGTTATAAGGTACACATTCAACACAATGTAGTATTGATGTCAGTCTAAATTCACAAGTTATAAGGTACACATGCAACACAATGTAATATTGATGTCAGTCTAGATTCACAAGTTATAAGGTACACATGCACCACAATGTAATATTGATGTCAGTCTAGATTCACAAGTTATAAGGTACACATGCACCACAATGTAATATTGATGTCAGTCTAGATTCACAAGTTATAAGGTACCCATGCACCAAAATGTAATATTGATGTCAGTCTAGATTCACAAGTTATAAGGTACACATGCAACACAATGTAATATTGATGTCAGTCTAGATTCACAAGTTATAAGGTACACATGCACCACAATGTAATATTGATGTCAGTCTAGATTCACAAGTTATAAGGTACACATGCACCACAATGTAATATTGATGTCAGTCTAGATTCACAAGTTGTAAGGTACACATGAACCAAAATGTAATATTGATGTCAGTCTAGATTCACAAGTTATAAGATACACATGCAACACAATGTAATATTGATGTCAGTCTAGATTCAAAAGTTATAAGGTACACATGCAACACAATGTAATATTGATGTCAGTCTAGATTCACAAGATATAAGATACACATGCAACACAATGTAATATTGATGTCAGTCTAGATTCACAAGTTGTAAGGTACACATGCAGCACAATGTAATATTGATGTCAGTCTTCGATTCACAAATTATAAGGTACACATGCAACACAATGTAATATTGATGTCAGTCTAGATTCACAAGTTATAAGGTACACATGCAACACAATGTAATATTGATGTCAGTCTAGATTCACAAGTTATAAGGTACACATGGAACACAATGTAATATTGATGTCAGTCTAGATTCCCAAGTTATAAGGTACCCATGCACCAAAATGTAATATTGATGTCAGTCTAGATTCACAAGTTATAAGATACACATGAACACAATGTAATATTGATGCCAGTCTAGATTCACAAGTTATAAGGTACACATGCACCACAATGTAATATTGATGTCAGTCTAGATTCACAAGTTATAAGGTACACATGCAACACAATGTAATATTGATGTCAGTCTAGATTCACAAGTTATAAGGTACACATGTAACACAATGTAATATTGATGTCAGTCTAGATTCACAAGTTATAAGGTACACATGCACCTCAATGTATTATTGATGTCAGTCTAGATTCACAAGTTATAAGATACACATGCAACACAATGTAATATTGATGTCAGTCTAGATTCACAAGTTATAAGGTACACATGCAACACAATGTAATATTGATGTCAGTCTAGATTCACAAGATATAAGATACACATGCAACACAATGTAATATTGATGTCAGTCCAGATTGACAAGTTGTAAGGTACACATGCAGCACAATGTAATATTGATGTCAGTCTTCGATTCACAAATTATAAGGTACACATGCAACACAATGTAATATTGATGTCAGTCTAGATTCACAAGTTATAAGGTACACATGCAACACAATGTAATATTGATGTCAGTCTAGATTCACAAGTTATAAGGTACACATGCAACACAATGTAATATTGATGTCAGTCTAGATTCACAAGTTATAAGGTACACATGCACCAAAATGTTATATTGATGTCAGTCTAGATTCATAAGCTATAAGGTACACATGCAACACAATGTAATATTGATGTCAGTCTAGATTCATAAGCTATAAGGTACACATGCAACACAATGTAATACTGATGTCAGTCTAGATTCACAAGTTATAAGGTACACATGCAACACAATGTAATATTGATGTCAGTCTAGATTCACAAGTTATAAGGTACACATGCAACACAATGTAATATTGATGTCAGTCTAGATTCACAAGTTATAAGGTACACATGCAACACAATTTAATATTGATGTCAGTCCAGATTCACAAGTTATAAGGTACACATGTAACACAATGTAATATTGATGTCAGTCTAGATTCACAAGTTATAAGGTACACATGCAACACAATGTAATATTGATGTCAGTCTAGATTCACAAGTTATAAGGTACACATGCAACACAATGTAATATTGATGTCAGTCTAGATTCACAAGTTATAAGGTACACATGCAACACAATGTAATATTGATGTCAGTCTAGATTCACAAGTTATAAGGTACACATGCACCACAATGTAATATTGATGTCAGTCTAGATTCACAAGTTATAAGATACACATGCAACACAATGTCATATTGATGTCAGTCTAGATTCACAAGTTGTAAGGTACACATGAACCAAAATGTAATATTGATGTCAGTCTAGTTTCACAAGTTATAAGGTACACATGCACCACAATGTAATATTGATGTCAGTCTAGATTCACAAGTTATAAGGCACACATGCACCACAATGTAATATTGATGTCAGTCTAGATTCACAAGATATAAGATACACATGCAACACAATGTAATATTGATGTCAGTCCAGATTCACAAGTTGTAATGTACACATGCAGCACAATGTAATATTGATGTCAGTCTTCGATTCACAAATTATAAGGTACACATGCAACACAATGTAATATTGATGTCAGTCTAGATTCACAAGTTATAAGGTACACATGCAACACAATGTAATATTGATGTCAGTCTAGATTCACAAGTTATAAGGTACCCATGCACCAAAATGTAATATTGATGTCAGTCTAGATTCACAAGTTATAAGCTACACATTCAACACAATGTAGTATTGATGTCAGTCTAGATTCACAAGTTATAAGGTACACATGCAACACAATGTAATATTGATGTCGGTCTAGATTCACAAGTTATAAGGTACACATGCACCACAATGTAATATTGATGTCAGTCTAGATTCACAAGTTATAAGGTACACATGCACCACAATGTAATATTGATGTCAGTCTAGATTCACAAGTTATAAGGTACCCATGCACCAAAATGTAATATTGATGTCAGTCTAGATTCAAAAGTTATAAGGTACACATGCAACACAATGTAATATTGATGTCAGTCCAGATTCACAAGTTATAAGGTACACATGCACCACAATGTAATATTGATGTCAGTCTAGATTCACAAGTTATAAGATACACATGCAACACAATGTAATATTGATGTCAGTCTAGATTCAAAAGTTATAAGGTACACATGCAACACAATGTAATATTGATGTCAGTCTAGATTCACAAGATATAAGATACACATGCAACACAATGTAATATTGATGTCAGTCTAGATTCACAAGTTGTAAGGTACACATGCAGCACAATGTAATATTGATGTCAGTCTTCGATTCACAAATTATAAGGTACACATGCAACACAATGTAATATTGATGTCAGTCTAGATTCACAAGTTATAAGGTACACATGCAACACAATGTAATATTGATGTCAGTCTAGATTCACAAGTTATAAGGTACACATGGAACACAATGTAATATTGATGTCAGTCTAGATTCCCAAGTTATAAGGTACCCATGCACCAAAATGTAATATTGATGTCAGTCTAGATTCACAAGTTATAAGGTACACATGCAACACAATGTAATATTGATGTCAGTCTAGATTCACAAGTTATAAGGTACACATGCAACACAATGTAATATTGATGTCAGTCTAGATTCACAAGTTATAAGGTACACATGCACTAAAATGTTATATTGATGTCAGTCTAGATTCACAAGTTATAAGGTACACATGCACCAAAATGTAATATTGATGTCAGTCTAGATTCACAAGTTATAAGATACACATGAACACAATGTAATATTGATGCCAGTCTAGATTCACAAGTTATAAGGTACATATGCACCACAATGTAATATTGATGTCAGTCTAGATTCACAAGTTATAAGGTACACATGCAACACAATGTAATATTGATGTCAGTCTAGATTCACAAGTTATAAGGTACACATGTAACACAATGTAATATTGATGTCAGTCTAGATTCACAAGTTATAAGGTACACATGCAACACAATGTAATATTGATGTCAGTCTAGATTCACAAGTTATAAGGTACACATGCAACACAATGTAATATTGATGTCAGTCTAGATTCACAAGTTATAAGGTACACATGCAACACAATGCAATATTGATGTCAGTCTAGATTCACAAGTTATAAGGTACACATGCACCACAATGTAATATTGATGTCAGTCTAGATTCACAAGTTATAAGGTACACATGCAACACAATGTAATATTGATGTCAGTCTAGATTCACAAGATATAAGGTACACATGAACCAAAATATTATATTGATGTCAGTCTAGATTCACCAGTTATAAGCTATGTTATGCTATTACAGAAGACATTGAACCCATCGACAAATCATTGGCAGAGTTATACTTCATTTCTCAACGTATTTCGGTTATCATATCTTCGAGAGTTCATAGGCTTGTAGTATCATTATCATACTCGTTTATAAGAACCGCCTTTAATTATAAATAAAACGGAACATTATCCGTGGTCATGTGTTACACAGATACTCCTTAACAGTTAACCAAGTCATAGTGCCGACCGTAAAACTTCAATGATATCTTCAATTGAACCAATATAGACTTTCCTTGGAGCTTCCAAGTATTTTCCACACAGTGATAAAATACAAACCCTCACATACAACCGTTCTAAAGAACATTGAATCATATTCTTGAACTTAATATAATGTGTTTATTGGTGATGATACAAAACAAACTTAGATAGGATTAGAATAATTATTACAAAATAATGATTTGAATCTATTCAGTGCGCCTTCTTGGTAGTGATGGTACGTTAGTTGGATGTGCAATCAGTGCCTATCACCACTAACATGATGAGTTCGAATCCCGCTAAGGCGAGGTGTACTCGATACAACATTATGTGATAATGTTTGACAGTAACGTGCGACAGGTCGGTGGTTTTCTCGGGTACTTCGGTTTTCTTCCACTAATAAAACTGAAAGTGGCGTTAAACACCAAAAATCATTGAATCCACGTCAATCGTCGTAGACAATACCACGCTGCACAATTTTATATAAATAAACTTACTTGCAGCAGCAAGTCCAATCGTTGTCATCAATAGAAATTGAACGAACATGATGATACCTCCTCCCTGGTCCTGTAGCCGTGAAGTTACTGGTAATTACCATAACACTTTGATTGTTTTAAGTATTCTAAGTTTTAGTGGGTACATCCGGATTAAACCTCATTGACATATAACTCTAAATAGTTTCTTTGTGTTATATAATATATATATATATATATATACAAATATACGATTGACGACACGTTATCTATTATTTATTTACTTCAGTGTCCTCATTGACCAAGACCTCGTAAAATAGTAACAATTTAACTATACAATATTCTTAGAAATTAAAATAGTCATACATTTGTTCTCTTATTAATATTTTTAACATTATTTGACATGTGGACAACACTTGTATAACTGCATCATTTCAATAAGAGAGAAGGTTTGGACCATAAAACTAGTTTAACCCCGCCACTTATTATTGAAGTGTCTGTACAAACCAGGAATGTGAGCGGTCGTGTAGTTGTATGTTAGGGGTATTGATTTTGCTTCTTTCTATGATTTGTCTATTTGATTTTTGAATGGTTCCGACGATGTGGTATTTTAGAACTGTTACGGAGGTGTGGTATTTTAGAACTGTTACGGAGGTGTGGTATTTTAGAACTGTTACGGAGGTGTGGTATTTTAGAACTGCTACGGAGGTGTGGTATTTTAGAACTGCTACGGAGGTGTGGTATTTTAGAACTGTTACGGCAGTGTGGTATTTTAGAACTGTTACGGAGGTGTGGTATTTTAGAACTGCTACGGAGGTGTGGTATTTTAGAACTGCTACGGAGGTGTGGTATTTTAGAACGGTTCCGACGATGTCGTATTTTTATCTTTAATATTATGGCCAGTATGCTTAATGACGTGTATCTATATTATCTACTAATTAAACCACTATTATAACGTCGTCCAAATGTGTTTTCATTGCATTGTCTTAAGTCCTGTTGTCCAGAATTCCTAAACTACTTACCTTATGAACTTTAGAAAAAAGACTGAAGATTACATTATGAAATATCATGTGAAATATCTGCCTTGTTTCAAAAAAATTTATCATAGACAAAATACGGTTATTATGACAGTGTACCCTGTCAGTTAACGAATCTTTCCATTAAAACGGTTATTAATTGTATATTCGTATTGCACAGATAATATCCATGTAATTTCCTCATCTTATTAATATTTCACTATCATATATTTATTGTCTTGTTCGATATGATTTCTCCGCAATAACGACGTCCGGTTCGTTTGTTCTCCGATTTGATTTCGAGGAGGTAAGTAATGTTTTCTTTTATTTGTATCTATTTACCAATAGTGATGTAGTAAACAGTTTCCATATCAACTGATGTTTTTGTCCCTTAACAGTAACACAACGGATGCCACTAGTGATGTTGTACTGATAACCCTTCCAAAGCACCTAGGGTCACCCGCTGTTTTTCGTTGGACTCGCGCGTTGAGTTAATTAATTAATTATGGATATTGACGGCGACTTTCTCGAGAGAAAAAATTGCGCCGATCGTGTTGAGTGATTTGTCGACCATTTTAATATTTTTCTGCCCGACTTTTGGTTGTTCTTATTTTCTTATGCTGGAACCTTGGGTGTACTTTCTAACTTTAAATTCACATTTTCGTATTTTAAAACATGTTTCAATTAACAATGAACATGGTGAAAAATGTATGTAGCCACTAAACTGAATGAACTAAATAATCTGAATAAATGGTATTTTGGTGGTAGATTGTATGTATCGCTCATAATATTGACAGACAAAATATTAAAATAGTAAGATTTGAATGTCGTATTTTGACAATATTTGTATTTTGTGTCGGACTTTTAATAACTTATCTTGACAGTATGGTAGTCATACATAATGTCCTATATAATTGCAACCTCTCACAGAACAGTTAAACATTTATACAGTAATTAGACAAATTAGTTTTTTAGGTATATCTCGTAGATCTTTACGGGGCTCCTATCTTTTGTTCAGAAAGTTTAATGTAATTTCGTTCCGATATGTTTTCAGATAGCAACTAACTATTCAAACATATAAGGATATTTGTGAACCTGATTACTAATGCTGTTTTATTCCATCTTGTCAGTTTTCTTATGTGATATCTCTCTATTGATTCTATCTGACTGCTAAGGACATAATTATTTGTAAGTAGGATAACTTTCATCTTCCTGGATCTGTCGTAATATTCAATAGAATCAGATATTTCGCAATATTTAAATGCAGTAATCTTTAATCTTATTTTTGTATTCTACCATCAAGATGGAAAATTTTTATAATTGTCAATAAATAATTAACAAAACAAATCCTTTTTAGCTAGGTTTTATTACTCTTTGTTGTCTGAAAGGCAGTGATTTTTAGCTACCTTTGTCGTCATGTTATTCCTATGCAAACAATAAAGTGCATAACACTAAAGTTACTCTGACAATGCCATGTTGTTTCTACGTTGAAGTCATTGCTACTAAAATTATACTGTCGTTATCAAGAACTGATTGACCATTATCACCGACAAGACTTTGACAGCCGGAACCTTTGAACCGTAATGAGAGCGGGAGGTTTGGCGCCTTAAAATCTGATTCAACCCACCATTTCTTTAGAAATGCCTGTACCAAGTCAGGGTCATTACGGTTTTCACAGTTTTCCGGTTGTTGACTGATTTTGTCTGTTTATATAATTATGAGTTTTGACTTTCCCTTTGTAAGATTGTTCGGAGTTCGGTAATTTTGTTATTACCTTTATTTACCACACATTACTATATGAGTAACACGGCGGTTGTCTTGTACGAATTGAATTGTTTATCAATCACGGACAGCTGGGTTCACCCATGTTTTTATGTTGGGTCTGGAGTTTTTTCAGTTTTCTGTGTTGTGTTTGCTGTTTTGTTCGTCTTCGTTCGGTGTCTTGCACCCAATGATGCCTTGCCTGTGTCTTTGGATTGTCCATTCGTTATTGCCCCATCGGTTTTCTATAACGTTTATAATGCAATATCCCCTTTTACCAAAGGTAGATAACTTACAACATTATTTGTGAGTTCCAAAACTGATATAGCTTTAGCCATGAATGAAATAGAAATATTTGGGTCATTTTTAGGGTTAATTCTAAATAGAAATAAAACAGAGGGCATATGGATCGGTAAGCTAAAAAATTGCAAAGACAAAGTTAGAGGTATTAAATGGACACAGAATCCTGTTAAAGCATTAGGTATATTCTTTGGACATAACAAGGAAGAATGTCAAAAACTTAACTGAGAGAAGAAAATTGAAGAAATGAAAAATCAATTTACAGCATGGGGAAAAAGAAATCTAACTATTATGGGGAAAATTCTTATTATAAAAATACTCATCCTGCCGAAATTTATCTTCTTAGCCAGTTCATGTGTAGTACCAAAGCTGTACATAAAAGAAATTGAATCTTGTTTTTAAAGATTTATCTGGAAAGGGAAACCGGATAAAATCAAAAGATTAACTTTAATAGGGGATTATGAAAAGGGGGGGTTGAATATGGTTAATATAAACAGTTATTTTAAATCGATCAAAGTGTCATGGGTCAAAAGACTGCTTAGTTCAAAAACATAAAATTGGAAAGTTTTAACCAAGAAAATATTTAGATAAATTTGGAAAAAACTGGCTAATTTTTAAAATGAATATAGACAAGGGTAAATCAATAGAAAATTTTAATGATATCCCAGAGTTCTATAAAATAGAATTTGGAGGTGGACAAACAAAAACACCAACTAATTTTAGAGAGATAAGAAACCAAAATATTTGGGGAAATAAATATATAAGATTTAATAATAAAAGTTTAATTTATAAAAACTGGATTGATAGCAACCTGTTGTATGTGAATGACATAACTGACGAAAATGGGAGGGTATCACAAGACTATTTGATAGGGAAATTAAAAAATAAAATTATTTTTTTTAGTGAATTTAGTCGACTAAAAAAGGCAATTCCTAAAGAGTGGTATGTGCAATTATCAGAAGAAAAATCTGTGAAAACTACTATTAATATAACAAAAGTAAATATTATTTCTGCTGGTAGGGTGACTAATATGGATAAATTAGTTAACAAAGATTTTTACAATATTATCAAAAACAATACATTTTTGGACAACTTACTTGGATATCCAAGACTTTCAAAATATAACAGACTTGCATGAATTTATTTTTAAAATTTTGTTAGAAAACAAATTGAAAATATTTAGATGGAAACCATTACAATTTATTATTCCAACAAAATCACATCTGTTCAAATGGAAAATATCAACTGACAGTTTATGTAATGTTTGTAAAGTAGAAGAAGATTATGATCACTTTTTTATGTCGTGTAAATATTTAGACATATTTTGGAATGAAATAAATGAAATGTTAAAAAAGGTCCAATTTGAAAACAATATCAAACTTTAGTATTTGGGTACAAAATTTTCGACAAAGAATATTTTCACCTAAATTATTTTTTAACTATATTGGCATTTACAATTTACAAATCCTATTATGTATCCGAACAAAAGACAAAGACAATTGATGTTTATCTGTTATTTAAAAATGAATTTCAAAGAAAAATGAAGGAAAATAAATTACTAGGAATGAATTCATTGTTCAATCAGATATTAAATAAACTGTGATCATAACTTATGCAATAGAATATATTAGAATAAAATAGTTTTATATGTAATTATAGTTTTGAGTATTTCCCTGGATATTCAAAACAGAATTTCACAGGGATACTTCAGTGGAACTTGGACTCTGAAGTAAAAATGTAACAAGATATTTACTAAATAAAATCTGTGATGTTGATGTTAATTAATTATGGATATTGACGGCGACTTTCTCGAGAGAAAAAATTGCGCCGCTCGTGTTGAGTGATTTGTCGACCATTTTTATGATACTTTTCTGCCCGACTTTTGCTTGTTCTTATTTTCTTATGCTGGAACCTTGGGTGTACTTTCTAACTTTAAATTCACATTTTCATATTTTAAAACATGTTTCAATTAACAATGAACATGGTGAAAAATGTATGTAGCCACTAAACTAAATGAACTAAATAATCTGAATAAATGGTATTTTGGTGGTAGATTGTATGTGTCGCTCATAATATTGACAGACAAAATATTAAAATAGTAAGATTTGAATGTCGTATTTTGACAATATTTGTATTTTGTGTCGGACTTTTTATAACTTATCTTGACAGTATGGTAGTCATACATAATGTCCTATATAATTGCAACCTCTCACAGAACAGTTAAACATTTATACAGTAATTAGACAAATTAGTTTTTTAGGTATATCTCGTAGATCTTTACGGGGCTCCTATCTTTTGTTCAGACATAATTATTTGTAAGCATGATAACTTTCATCTTCCTGGATCTGTTGTAATATTCAATAGAATCAGATATTTCGTAATATTTAAATGCAGTAATCTTTAATCTTATTTTTGTATTCTGCCATCAAGATGGAAAATTTTTATAATTGTCAATAAATAATTAACAAAACAAATCCTTTTTAGCTAGGTTTTATTACTCTTTGTTGTCTGAAAGGCAGTGATTTTCAGCTACCTTTGTCGTTATGTTATTCCTATGCAAACAATTACAGTAGAGTTCGTTTATAACGAAGTCCAGGGGACTCTCGATATTAGTTCGTTATAGGCATCGTTCGTTATAAGAGAAACAATGTAGAATTACCTCCCCTTTTGAAAATCGTACAGTAGAACTTTGCTGGCTCGAAATCGAAGGGACTGTCAAAATCTGTTCTAGCTATCGGTAGTTCGAGCGTAATTTTAGAGAGAAAAAAATCTGGTTCTGACCCGGACAGTTTCATTACGCTATGATAACTGATGCACAGTAAAGTGGGCCTTTATCGTAAAAAAATATTTAATCCTTTAGACAGTTCTCAAAGACTACGTTTCTGAATCCCTCTTTGGTATCTTCAAATGTTCCTTAGAAACATTTTTTCAACTTTGTTCACGATCTATCAGGAAATATGAGGTCGGGTATTAACACTTGGATCGATATCGGTATAATGCTGATAATTCGGATATAAATTTTTAATGGTCAATTTGAAGATTGAAGCCATTTTCCTTTTTTTTTATTTGAATTTGAAGAATAATTGTTTCTTTTTGGTATTATATACACATGAAAACTCAGGTTAATTTCTTTTGGTTTTGGTATTTAGATGAACCTTGAGACCACGCAGTTTGTTGTTTAATTAAAGAGGCTATCATCAAAGAAAAAATAAACAATAGCGAATGAATTAATCTCACACATGACTTTGTTTTTAATTTCTTTAGCTTGTGCATCCATTCATTAAAATTCAGATTACGTTTTATTAATTTTTAATGCAATAAATTAGCGCGTGTGTTATTAATTGACAACTTGTTAATCACATCATTAATACCCATTTTATTGTTTGGATATTTTAAAGAAAATTCTTGATTGACATCATTAACAACATCAAAGGTGGGATTATTGATTTTTCAATTATCAATAACGGAAGTGTCAAGTACACTTAACCATTCTAATATGTGATCGTCCGTGCGTAACGGAAGACAGGTAAACGATTTGTTTGTTCAGCAATTTTCTTTGTTATATCATGTCAATTTTGAGTAATAAAAACGTTATTTGGGTTTAAAATTCTCTTCGTTATAAGCCTGATTTCGTTATAAAAAATTCGTAATAGGCCTTCACAAATACATTGTTTAAATAGCGATGGGACCGGGGATTTATCTTTACTTCGCTATAAGCCTGATTTCGTTATAAGCCTGTTCGTTATAAACGAACTCTACTGTAAGTGCATAACACTAAAGTTACTCTGACAAGGCCATGTTTTTTCTACGTTGAAGTAATTGCTACTAAAATTATACTGTCGTTATCAAGAACTGGTTGACTATGAGTAACACGGCGGCTGTCTTGTACGAATTGAATTGTTTATCAATCACGGACAGCTGGGTTCACCCGGGTTTTTATGTTGGGTCTGGGTTTTTTCAGTTTTCTGTGTTGTGTTTGTTGTTTTGTTCGTCTTCGTTCGGTGTCTTGCACCCAATGATGCCTTGCCTGTGTCTTTGGATTGTCCATTCGTTATTGCCCCATCGGTTTTCTCTAACGATTATAATGCAATATCCCCTTTTACCAAAGGTAGATAACTTACTTCCGTTTTACAGTAATTGTCATATTAGAGTTATTACTGTATAACACCAACAATATATCATCTATATCAGTTTTATATCTAATATGAAACCGGCACGGCCATGAATGCTCGCGCATCTGAAAATTATCTGGCAATTTCATCAAAAAGTGTCGAGATTTTTGGGGTCGAGATATATTGGGGACGACTTTTTTTTTAGGGCCGAATCTAGTCTCATTCTAGTCTGGTACTCGTGACCCCTCGGATATCAAACAAAAAAATCCGAGGGGTCACGAGTACCAGACTAGTCTCATTCAATCGAGCTGTCGTTCCTTTATTCGAGTTATCGTTCCTTCCGAAATCTCAAAAGTTAACTTCCGCGTAGAAACAAAAATTCTTGTCAGTATGTCAGAAGAGATTTAATAAAATTAAAAATATCAATATAAGTAAAACAAGTTAGCAAAATGACTTTTATTACACACGTGTTCCGGGTTTCAGTGGTATCGGGCGTACGAGAGAGAGTACGAGACTTCAGGATCACATTTGCGCTTTATGTTAAGAAGATCTTCATTGGTTGAGTGTGTTAGTGTGCTACACGGAAACCGGTGTTTACAAAGCATCAATTTTTTTTTCTTCGACAGTATGTTCAACCATATTTGCTAAAAAATCCTATGTACACATTTTATACCATAAAGAGCTCGCTTAAGCTCGCATATTATTTTTCGACATTGTGGTATTTTTTTAAATTGTAGTATGCCCATGATTTGTGTGAAATTAAAACCAATAACATATTCTTAATATACTCATTTAAATTCATGTATATAACCAAAAAAAATAAAAGAACAGTTCACACGAATAAATCGGTGGTCGGATTATGATGCTTTTAACTGAAGAATCTGACTAATATTGTAACTTTGACTAGAGCCAGCATCAGATGTTATTGCCCGGTGTTAGATTTCTTTAAATACTGACAGGTATTGCATGTTATTAAACAAATTCGAATGCATTAGTTTGATTAAACTTCAGAAATAGTAATGCACATACAGTATGTGATTTCAGCCTTGTACTTTGTCCTCTCATTAACGAGAACATTTGTACGTACAGTTACATATTGATATCAGAATCCCCACTTCATTTTAGAAGGATACGTATCAAATGTTCTACTACAGTAATAAGATTTTCGAGTGCACTACTTTGCAGAAAAAATATTCCAGATTTACATGAACCCATTTGCTTCCGTTATTAGTGCATACCAAGCAGAGAGTATATAGTATTCAGTGACAATATAGGTTCGATAGATTTGGTCTGTCTTGGACAAGTAGTTGTCCTAACAACATATCGTTTTCTGATACGAAAAACGTGTGTAAATATAATATGGAATCAAATGGTATACAGCCTACAGCCCGTACCTAGAATCAAATGGTATACAGCCTACAGCCCGTACCGTCTAGAATCAAATGGTATACAGCCTACAGCCCGTACCTAGAATCAAATGGTATACAGCCTACAGCCCGTACCTAGAATCAAATGGTATACAGCCTACAGCCCGTACCTAGAATCAAATGGTATACAGCCTACAGCCCGTACCTAGAATCAAATGGTATACAGCCTACAGCCCGTACCTAGAATCAAATGGTATACAGCCTACAGCCCGTACCTAGAATCAAATGGTATACAGCCTACAGCCCGTACCTAGAATCAAATGGTATACAGCCTACAGCCCGTACTTAGAATCAAATGGTATACAGCCTACAGCCCGTACCTAGAATCAAATGGTATACAGCCTACAGCCCGTACCTAGAATCAAATGGTATACAGCCTACAGCCCGTACCTAGAATCAAATGGTATACAGCCTACAGCCCGTACCTAGAATCAAATGGTATACAGCCTACAGCCCGTACCTAGAATCAAATGGTATACAGCCTACAGCCCGTACCTAGAATCAAATGGTATACAGCCTACAGCCCGTACCTAGAATCAAATGGTATACAGCCTACAGCCCATACCTAGAATCAAATGGTATACAGCCTACAGCCCGTACCTAGAATCAAATGGTATACAGCCTACAGCCCGTACTTAGAATCAAATGGTATACAGCCTACAGCCCGTACCTAGAATCAAATGGTATACAGCCTACAGCCCGTACCTAGAATCAAATGGTATACAGCCTACAGCCCGTACCTAGAATCAAATGGTATACAGCCTACAGCCCGTACCGTCTAGAATCAAATGGTATACAGCCTACAGCCCGTACCTAGAATCAAATGGTATACAGCCTACAGCCCGTACCTAGAATCAAATGGTATACAGCCTACAGCCCGTACCTAGAATCAAATGGTATACAGCCTACAGCCCGTACCTAGAATCAAATGTTATACAGCCTACAGCCCGTACCTAGAATCAAATGGTATACAGCCTACAGCCCGTACCTAGAATCAAATGGTATACAGCCTACAGCCCGTACTTAGAATCAAATGGTATACAGCCTACGGCCCGTACCTAGAATCAAATGGTATACAGCCTACAGCCCGTACCTAGAATCAAATGGTATACAGCCTACAGCCCGTACCTAGAATCAAATGGTATACAGCCTACAGCCCGTACCTAGAATCAAATGGTATACAGCCTACAGCCCGTACCTAGAATCAAATGGTATACAGCCTACAGCCCGTACCTAGAATCAAATGGTATACAGCCTACAGCCCGTACCTAGAATCAAATGGTATACAGCCTACAGCCCGTACCTAGAATCAAATGGTATACAGCCTACAGCCCGTACCTAGAATCAAATGGTATACAGCCTACAGCCCGTACCTAGAATCAAATGGTATACAGCCTACAGCCCGTACCTAGAATCAAATGGTATACAGCCTACAGCCCGTACTTAGAATCAAATGGTATACAGCCTACAGCCCGTACCTAGAATCAAATGGTATACAGCCTACAGCCCGTACCTAGAATCAAATGGTATCCAGCCTACAGCCCGTACTTAGAATCAAATGGTATACAGCCTACAGCCCGTACCTAGAATCAAATGGTATACAGCCTACAGCCCGTACCTAGAATCAAATGGTATACATCCTACAGCCCGTACCTAGAATCAAATGGTATACAGCCTACAGCCCGTACCTAGAATCAAATAGTATACAGCCTACAGCCCGTACCTAGAATCAAATGGTATACAGCCTACAGCCCGTGCCTAGAAACAAATGGTATACAGCCTACAGCCCGTACCTAGAATCAAATGGTATACAGCCTACAGCCCGTACTTAGAATCAAATGGTATACAGCCTACAGCCCGTACCTAGAATCAAATGGTATACAGCCTACAGCCCGTACCTAGAATCAAATGGTATACAGCCTACAGCCCGTACCTAGAATCAAATGGTATACAGCCTACAGCCCGTACCGTCTAGAATCAAATGGTATACAGCCTACAGCCCGTACCTAGAATCAAATGGTATACAGCCTACAGCCCGTACCTAGAATCAAATGGTATACAGCCTACAGCCCGTACCTAGAATCAAATGGTATACAGCCTACAGCCCGTACCTAGAATCAAATGTTATACAGCCTACAGCCCGTACCTAGAATCAAATGGTATACAGCCTACAGCCCGTACCTAGAATCAAATGGTATACAGCCTACAGCCCGTACTTAGAATCAAATGGTATACAGCCTACGGCCCGTACCTAGAATCAAATGGTATACAGCCTACAGCCCGTACCTAGAATCAAATGGTATACAGCCTACAGCCCGTACCTAGAATCAAATGGTATACAGCCTACAGCCCGTACCTAGAATCAAATGGTATACAGCCTACAGCCCGTACCTAGAATCAAATGGTATACAGCCTACAGCCCGTACCTAGAATCAAATGGTATACAGCCTACAGCCCGTACCTAGAATCAAATGGTATACAGCCTACAGCCCGTACCTAGAATCAAATGGTATACAGCCTACAGCCCGTACCTAGAATCAAATGGTATACAGCCTACAGCCCGTACCTAGAATCAAATGGTATACAGCCTACAGCCCGTACCTAGAATCAAATGGTATACAGCCTACAGCCCGTACTTAGAATCAAATGGTATACAGCCTACAGCCCGTACCTAGAATCAAATGGTATACAGCCTACAGCCCGTACCTAGAATCAAATGGTATCCAGCCTACAGCCCGTACTTAGAATCAAATGGTATACAGCCTACAGCCCGTACCTAGAATCAAATGGTATACAGCCTACAGCCCGTACCTAGAATCAAATGGTATACATCCTACAGCCCGTACCTAGAATCAAATGGTATACAGCCTACAGCCCGTACCTAGAATCAAATAGTATACAGCCTACAGCCCGTACCTAGAATCAAATGGTATACAGCCTACAGCCCGTGCCTAGAAACAAATGGTATACAGCCTACAGCCCGTACCTAGAATCAAATGGTATACAGCCTACAGCCCGTACCTAGAATCAAATGGTATACAGCCTACAGCCCGTACCTAGAATCAAATGGTATACAGCCTACAGCCCGTACTTAGAATCAAATGGTATACGGCCTACAGCCCGTACCTAGAATCAAATGGTATACAGCCTACAGCCCGTACCTAGAATCAAATGGTATACAGCCTACAGCCCGTACTTAGAATCAAATGGTATACAGCCTACAGCCCGTACTTAGAATCAAATGGTATACAGCCTACAGCCCGTACCTAGAATCAAATGGTATACAGCCTACAGCCCGTACCTAGAATCAAATGGTATACAGCCTGCAGCCCGTACCTAGAATCAAATGGTATACAGCCTACAGCCCGTATCTAGAATCAAATGGTATACAGCCTACAGCCCGTACCTAGAATCAAATGGTATACAGCCTACAGCCCGTACCTAGAATCAAATGGTATACAGCCTACAGCCCGCACCTAGAATCAAATGGTATACAGCCTACTGCCCGTACCTAGAATCTAAAAAGCGTATGCCAATAACAATTCACTGTTTTATTTGTTAATTGTTATTTAATTTAATTTGATGTGAATACTGAAATCTGATTGGCTGATCCGCCTGAAGAAAAAATGGTTAAATTCGACAACCTGGGTTGGCATTGTGACGTCACAAATATATTCATTCGCCAACGTCAAATTCAAATAGTCCCATGAAATAATCGTAATCAAAATAGAGGAATCATTATATTTTGTTGTAAAAATTAACTTATAAAGAATATTTTAATTTTTTGAACATGTTATACATAACCTGGTTTGGGGCAGTTTACGCTTTTCATAAACCGCTTCGCGGTTTATTAAGCGTAATCTGCCCCAAACCAGGTTATTTCGTATAACCTGTTCAAAAATTTAAGATATTCCTTTACTAATTTGTCTTTCTAAATATTAAAAATGTAAAAGCAACTTGTAGATTCTTAAATATAGTCAACTCAGCATTAACGGGTCTCGCTGATTCTACAGTTGGAGTGTATTCTCTATTACATATTTAAAAATTATTATTGTGTAATATTTGAACAATAAAAAATATGTTTTATAATGCACGACAAAACAGTATGATCTGATTAATTCCATTAATGTGAATGTAAACAGTAGTTTTTTTTTATTATGATGGTGTCCTTAACATTATCATCATCCACGGGCGTGAATGTTTTCAGAAGGTGAACTTTCATAGCATCCTATATAATTATGACCCTATACAGCAATTGTTGTATTAAATTGATAACTGAAAAACATCTCCCATTCCTCATACATGGTGAACAAATTCAGAAATTGATTGAACAGCGATTATAATAGGAATATGCTTTATTGTTTGTAAGCTTGATCTTTTCATGAATATAGCTGAAATACTTCTCATTTGAAGTTTTAACGACAATCAATGCATTTAATTGATGTGCAATTTCACATTTACGTTTTTTTTTTAATTAATCTGGTTATGTTTCATTATCTCAATCATAGACTGATAATTCAGTGTATCAATAAAAATGTAGATGTTTAATTTAGTGCGCATGACAAGTTTCTGGAATAACCTTCATCAATTTCTTATAATTCTTATAATTTTAAATCCACCTGTGATGTAAATCTATTGTCAAAACTCTCCATTATTTTTAAGAAATGGAGAGTTATTGTTCCCTTTGTACTTTAGATACTAAACGCAGACTTTTATTTGTTACAACACAATACAATACAATACAATACAATATCGGGCCCACTTGAGGCATACAGATAGTTTTACATAAGAGACAGAAAGAATCCAAATATAGATAGAATTTTACATAAATAAATAATAATGATAATGATAATGTCATTACTGTCATAGAATTACAATATTTCTTACATTGTATATTAAAGTATCATCTAAATTGAAGGAGATGGGGTGGATTTGCCTTTACAATTGACTGCCTTTCTTGTTTCAAAACTTACAAGATTAATAATTAATAAAATTAATAAAGTACAATGGGTGGATTTTAAGTTGGAGAATGTCCTCGTATCTCTCAATTTCTTAAAAACAATGGGCATCGGCCCCTTCGGGGCCTCGGCTCCATTATTTACAAGGAATGAAGAGTTACTTGGACATTCTTCTATACGCCTCCTACATCTTCTTCAAAGATATATTGAGCGTTATATTGTGTGATCTTAACCATTCAGTTGAATTTTTACATAACACATGATGTTTGTGACAACACGAGTAGTCACTTTGATGTGGTCAGTCAGCCATCAATGGGAAAATGGGAATATAAGAATAATCGTATAATTCGTAATCATTTATTTACAGAATGGTGCAGACGATGTTGTGGAAAAATAATATTTTCCGTGACCTTTCATTTGTCCATTGTAACCCATATCAGCACACCCTAGTCCACATCTGGTACAGTGACCGGCGTCATAATCCTTCTTCGAATGGCATGGCTGAGCACGGAAGTGACATGCCGAGTTAATAGATTCAGTAAAGAAGTCCAATACTCTCATGTGGCTACATGCTATTGTTGAAGTAAATTCTGGAGAAAATATGTAATAAAAGAAATAGTAATATATACAAGATCCAGAGCAATCACTAATATTTTGTTCATTGACATAATCACACCCACACCCACACCCCCCACACCCACCCACTCACCCCCCCCCCCCCACCCCCACCCACCCACGCACGCACGCACGCACGCACACACACACACACACACACACACACACACACACACACACACATACACACACACACACACACACACACACACACACACACACACACACACACACACACACACACACAGAGCCGTAACATTTTATTCATTTAATAAGATTTAATGTGAACAGTGGCTTCGAAAATATCCGAAAACACCCGAAAAAAGGGCGGAAATCCCCACTTCCGGTTTTATGACGTCACTTCTGGTGACGTTAACCGACCTTCGAACACTTTCGGTCACGTCACATCTAGTAGCCATGTCGGTCATGCACAATGGTACATTTTGTACTACTATTATAGTAAGGAAATAAAACGCGGGAAAAATCTGGGAATGCGCAGAACATATTTCCGTGACGTCACTTCCGGTCACACATGCGTAATGGTCTGATTCCCCCTGGCGATCCCCCTTATATATGACTTGAACCGTCCCGATAAACTACCTATGCCCAAGGAAGGAGATCTTTAGTTTTAATAATAATTACATTATTTTGGAGCTGTAAATTTCAATAATAAATATATCTAATATATCACCGAAGCTAAAATAAACTTACTCTCAATTTTGCCAGTAATCAAGTTGAACAAATGAGTTCCGACATCACGATCACATCCGGGTTGTTTTTCGCCACCGTTTGGATAAAAGTCAGCATGACCAATAGCTTTCTCTAACCCAAAACCTGGAAGCAAACATACTGCTTCAGTGAACAACATCATCTATATAAAATTGTCTAAATCTAACTAGCGAATATTGTTGTTTGTAAAAGATATATTTGTCCATTTGTATGAAAGCTATGGAATTTTGTTAATATTTGTGTCACATGAGATATTCGTTCAAGTTCTTTTATGGTCAGTGGTTTCTCCGGGTCCTCCTGTTTCCTCCACCAATAAAACAGACTGCCACGATATGACATAAATATTGTTGAAAATGGCGTAAAACAACATAACCCTAACCCTCATAACACATGCATAAATCTTACAAATATGATATTAATAATAGATCACCTCTTGCTTTTACTATTTGTAAAAAAAATGGACCAACAGAACATATTTTTAATGTGAAGCTAGAAGATCTGTCGATCAAGTTATTATTTATCTTTCAGTCTGTGTATTATATACTTTATACTTTTCACATGTACATACCAAGCTGTAATAGAGAGTCACCATCTGTATGCATAGCTTCCACGTAATGTGCATCAGATGGGTCTAACCGTGTTCTGGGATCTGCGTTCTCAAACTTTGGTCCAGCGGGGTCTAATCCTATGTACGGTCAACACAATATCGTTAGCATGCTCAATATTAAATAATTTGACTATTTTTTGCTCTCATTTAACAACATATCGAAACCGATAATACGTGTATAACATGAGAAAAAGTAGTGAAATTAGAGATTGTTGTAGCGCAAATACATTCATTATTATCAGAGTTTTTATAACGAACACACTGTCAGTGATATGCTTTGCACTTCTGGTGTATACTTTTAATATTTCACTCTCAACATTGGGCCATATTTGTTGTTCACATTTTTATTAAATATCCCCCCCTTTATTATAAAAACCAGAGGTAAATTCAATTAAACCTACAGGACACAAAGTTAGATATCATCGGCAAGGTCGTGTATAATGTTATGTGCGGAAGGGTTATCATTTCCTATCCGTGGGTACGTTGAAACAAACAGATTATATTTACAATCGATTGAGGTACTGAAATTCCGTACATACATTTAATTGACGATATCAATCAAATACATTTTTCATATATATTTATTATATTTACTCATATTCAATTTCAATAACGTCTAGCTGAAATTGGCCTGTTAAAAAAATGCACAAAAGATATAATTTGACTTAATTATTTAAGGTAGCACTAGAGGGAAATTTTGTTATTTGCCTTCACTACCAATCTTTAAAAGATTATTTCTCAAAAACTACTAAATGGAAATCAAATATCTTGGTATCTATGTGTTTCTGAAAGATTGCCCTTTATTGTATACTCAATTTCATATTTCAAAATCAATTTAATCAAAAGTTATATAATATAATACGCAAAAAACTAGGGTATGCTCTTTGATTAAAAATAGCATGTCCATGTCAAATCACACACCAGAAATGTTTATTTCCTCTGCAAAATCTAACTACAGCCTAAAAAATTGTGTCTCAGAATTTTGATATATGGTTTCATTCATGTATTATGCCTTTAATTTCACATACAGGTATATTGATGACGTTTTATCTATCAATAATTCTAGATTTGCAGAATTTCTTCCATTGATATATCCTCCAGAGCTGGAAGTTAAAGAGACCACCGATACAGCTTCGTCCGCATCATTTTTGGACTTGTACCTCGAATTCGACGACAGTGGTCAACTCAGTACTAAAATTTATGACAAGCGGGACGACTTCAATTTTAAAATCATAAATTTTCCAAACATGTGCAGCAATATACCAGCTTCTCCTGCATATGGTGTTTACGTCTCGCAATTGATTCGCTATGCAAGGGCCAGTAGCAATTATTCTGATTTCCTGAAACGTCATCTTCATCTGAGAAACAGGCTACTGGACCAGGGCTATTAAAAGATTCGCCTTATTCGATCTCTTAAAAAGTTTATATTCCGATACCAAGATCTTGGCGAAATATATTCCGTCTCTGCAGAAAAATTTATAAGCGATGCATTTTCATATAGTGAAAATGTATAAAGATAAGAAGTCAAAAATGTCAATGTGTGACGTAAAAATATTTTTGACATTTACGTCACCGAATATGATACTGCTTTGACAACTATTTTACCTATTTTGTTCCTGTATTTAAATACTGTTACAGTGACAGCCGGAACCTTTGAACCGTAATGAGAGCGGGAGGTTTGGCGCCTTAAAATCTGATTCAACCCACCATTTCTTTAGAAATGCCTGTACCAAGTCAGGGTCATTACGGTTTTCACAGTTTTCCGGTTGTTGACTGATTTTGTCTGTTTATATAATTATGAGTTTTGACTTTCCCTTTGTAAGATTTTTCGGTGTTCGGTAATTTTGTTATTACCCTTATATACAGATTGCAAAAGCTAATCCTTCCATTCTGTTCCCAATTTCAAAGAGGCATAACTATTTTTAGAAACACAATTTGAAACCTGAGACACAGTTTTGTAGAATACACCCCACAGAACAACATATACCAAAATCAGGTCAATAGAGGCACCCATCAAGTTGCTATGTTTAATTCAAATTAGTATTTCACTCATAAAATAAAGCTCTAAAATAGCCACAAAACAAACTTTCCCAGTTTTTCCCCCATTAAATATATACAAATGCTTTCAATATCCTTGGGGAGTGACCTAAAACACAGGCTGTTATTTCTGCTTTATAAATGCACTGGCCATCCTATTTTGCCCCACTCATGGCATTTGGCGGAAAATTTGACGTCACTGGTTTGATTCCTGCTGATCAGTATGGTCAATGCTCCTCCCCTTATTACATAGCCAGAAGCCACAATTAACAAAGGGATTACAGGAGAGATTAGTATTACAGAAAGTTTGCAACACAAGTGAATTAAATGTAAATAAATGAAATAAATGAAATGCAACATTAAAGTAAAACTTTGTTTATTGAAAAATATTGACAAAATGTCAATAGAAATCTGTAAAGTTAGCAAGTTACAATTGTATAACACCCCTGAATAGAAATAGACTGGTCCGAAGGGAAAAGTTTTGAGAATTTACTCAAATAATAAAAAAAAAATGAAAATAAAATCATCAAGCAAAGGAAAAAAATATGCCAAAAGTTCCCAACAGAAGACACTGTCATCATTTGAGTTTGTCTGATAATTTCAAAGATTCTTTCATCTCTGGGTGCATTTCCTTCTTTCTTTTTGTGGTTCTTCTCCCCCTTCTAGACGTTTTCCTTTTTTTACTTGTTGCTTCTTCATCCATCATTACATAAATTAATCACAATATAAATAGTGGTCAATAGAGGTCAACAGGAGACTGATAGGAAAGCTATTATATTACACCACTGATTGATAGATAAGCTCCTCCTTGTTATTTAGATAACAACATATTTGACCATGTGCTTTTGCTTACATATATAAATTAGCTAATTACACATTAATTGGATAATATACTGACATTTCTTTGATGTAATATGCTAGTGTACATATATATCTATTGAAAAATGCAAGAAAAGAAAATTCGATTAAAAATGCCATTTTGCCTCTAGTACATGTACTACCTTAACGGTGTAGACCTGGGAAACCCAAATATTTTCCCATCGATCAATTTGTTTTAAATTTGCATCATTGAATATTTATGTCTAAATACATTATTTGCCAAAGTTGCAACAAATTTTACCCTGCCGTTTTCTCCATAGCACATACTAAATATAGCAATTTTGGGAGTATTCTTGACGCCAGATGGTAATTAAAGGTAATAACAAAATTACCGAACTCCGAACAATCTTACAAAGGGAAAGCCAAAACTCATAATTATATAAACAGACAAAATCAGTCAACAACCGGAAAACTGTGAAAACCGTAATGACCCTGACTTGGTACAGGCATTTCTAAAGAAATGGTGGGCCGAATCAGATTTTAAGGCGCCAAACCTCCCGCTCTCAGTACGGCTCAAAGGTTCCGGCTGTCACTGTAACAGCATCTAAATACAGGAACAAAATAGGTAAAATAGTTGTCAAAGCAGTACCATATTCGGTGACGTAAATGTCAAAAATACCTTTACGTCACACATTGACAAAAAAATTCTTGACATTTGTGACTTCTTTATCTTTATACATTTTCACTATATGAAAATGCATCGCTTATAATTTTTTCTGCAGAGACGGAATATATTTCGACAAGATATTGGTATCGGAATATAAACTTTTTAAGAGATCGAATAAGGCGAATCTTTTAATAGCCCTGGTCCAGTAGCCTGTTTCTCAGATGAAGATGACGTTTCAGGAAATCAGAATAATTGCTACTGGCCCTTGCATAGCGAATCAATTGCGAGATGTAAACACCATATGCAGGAGAAGCTGGTATATTGCTGCACATGTTTGGAAAATTTATGATTTTAAAATTGAAGTCGTCCCGCTTATCATAAATTTTAGTACTGAGTTGACCACTGTCGTCAAATTCGAGGTATAGGTCCAAAAATGATGCGGACGAAGCTGTATCGGTGGTCTCTTTAACTTCCAGCTCTGGAGGATATATCAATGGAAGAAATTCTGCAAATCTAGAATTATTGATAGATAAAACGTCATCAATATACCTGTATGTGAAATTAAAGGCTCTAGCCTCATGAATCTTCTTATCTTTTACAAGCGTTTGAAGAAACTCCGACTCATATGAGTATAAAAATAAATCGGCTAGAAGAGGGGCACAATTCGTACCCATTGGTATGCCGACGACCTGCTGAAACAGTGTCCCTCCAAAGGAGACAAATATGTTATCGATGAGGAACTCCAGCATACTGATCACTTGTTCCTCGGAGTAGCATGTTTTACCTTTATGAATTTTGTTTGAAAAATATGTGGAATTGTAGCCTAACACAACAAATTTGGAGCCATAGTTTCTATGACTAAAAGCTTTATGAATTGTTTCTTTTAAGCGGGTTTTTAATTTGTCATGCGGTAGGGTGGTATATAGAGTTGAAAAATCAAATGTTTTGATGGAGGATACCTGAGAGAAAGATCTTGATTTCAGGTTATCCAAAAGATCTTTAGAGTTTTTCAAAATCCACATGTGATTTATGCCACTACGCGAGTAAACAGTTTCACAATATTTCTGTTGTCCCTCTTTTACTGCAGACAGAATCTTTGTCAGGTGAATAGACAATTCTTTCGTCGAACAAGTTGATGATCCCGCTATGTACCTTTCTTTGTATGGTGTCTTATGGAGTTTAGGTATCCAATATAAATAGGGTAAATCCTCAGACTCTTTACCAGAGGGAATGTTTAAAGAGGTCATGAATGATCTGTGGTTAGCTAGGATTTCATCTTTGTCGAACGAAGTTGGTTTGTATGTGATATTACTAGAGGTGTTGCTATTTATGCCTAATTCCTTGATTAGGCATTCGAAGTAATATGATTTACATACAAACACGATATTGTTGGAAGCCTTGTCAGCAGGAACGATAACATATTTGTCATGAAGAGAGGAAAGACACTTAACAGCTTCTTGGTCTTTAAATACAGACTTAGGTCGACTATTAACACAATTTTTGAGTTTGTGAATCCGACCTTGTACTAGAGATCTAATTGTTCTAACCCAGTCTGACAAGGACTCTAACTCAGGATCTTGGTCTACTTCTCTCTTTATCCACCTTCTGGCATAATCTTCAACAGCATCCATAATTATCTTGAAATTATGTTTCCAATTGATGTGTTGAGGTTCTCTGAATTTAGGACCATGAGAAATCACCTTTCGGAGACTCTCATGTTGAATGATATTCAGATCACCAGTGATTACATGTCCAGATTACTAGTTTCGGAAGCTTCTAATAGATATACACATTTATTTCTGGTTGAAAGGCAATATTTTGGCTTTAATACACTTGAAAGTGTTACTGTTGAATAAATATGAAATATCTAGCATATATGAATATCCTGTTTGGAGATAATCATGTGCAAAGCAGTTGAAAGTGGAAAAAAGGGGGTCCTAAGATACCACGTCAAAGTAAAGAATATACATATAGACAGCATTGCACAAAATTTTACAAACTTTTACCGTCGTATTTTTAAAATATTTAAGATTATGTTTTTCATGGATGACACCCAGAAAAAAAAATGAAATTGTCGAGGAAAGTTATTACACACTCATCTTTTGCTCTTTATTTATTTGTGAGATAAAAAAATATCAGATACCAATAATAAAAAAACTTTTGAATTCTTATATTTGTCATATTGGATGTCCAAATTACCAAATTACTTCAATTGTCTATGAGAGGATCAGTATTACAAAACAAAACAAAATCCCCGAACATAACTTTCCATTTTTTTTACTACCATAATATTAATTTACACCTTGGTATTTCAATCATTGTACAGTTATTTTTTCTCTGTTTTCTAAAATATGAATCTTTCTCAAACTGTCAGCAATAATATTTTAAGTTATTTTGAGAGAATTTATAAATGTGAGAATTTGACATTTCATCTGCAAACTGAAAAAGATGTAAAATTTGTGATTGAAATGGTGTGTTGACACAATGCATCAATTCCTTGAAAATAGCCATTATTATATATAGATGTATAAAAACATACAGCTGGTATGGTGTTGACCAACAAAATTGAGCATTATATGCAACAGTGGAATTATATTAAAATTAGACAATTAAGATAATTTATTTTCATGTTCTGTAGTGAGTATGAGTGTCACTAATAGTCACATACTGTCATGAACTGCAAAACAATAATACAGAATTCAACAAAATATAACAATGTATAAAATGACCACAATGTATACATATCTTGTTTACCCTCTTGACATTTTCGGGTCACCTAATAATTATGTGAAGGTCAAAATGGTGCAAGCATGTTCATGGGGAAATGAAAATAAATATGAATTTTGGTCATAAATAGAGAAAAATAGTGAAAATTTAGGTGTTGGGGTAATATAATATATATATATAAGAGACAAGTTGTGCAATGTAAATTTTGCGCCTAAATGTAAACAAGCCGTTGTAGACGAACAAAGATGCCAAGTGATGGACTCCTGTTGTTTTTTCAACTGACGGTGCATTTATTTATTGAAACATGTCGTTTTTACCTTATGATGTAATCGAAGCTTAACGCTACGGACAATTTTGCACTGGAACATTTGCCTGACAGCTTGGTGCGATCGCCATGGTGGTGGTGCCGCAGTGAATGTTAGAAAGTAAATATTTGATGCAAGTCGGGCATCACATCCGGACAATTTCCGTACAAGAATGTTATACAAATGTTACCCAGAAAATTCAGCTAAGGAAAGATAAGTCCCTATATTTTGCTTTCCTAACAGGACTTGAATTTTTTACCAGGCGCGGATATTTGGAAATCTGTGTCATCTAATTGAAATTTAAAATTTTCCGCCATCAGAACTTTCAGTCAGTTATCGTCCTTTGGTAGATCTGCCATTTCGGAGGGTAGTCTTTCATTTTTGATTAAGAAATAATAATCTACATGAAAAACAACCTTGTATATTATTTTCAAGTTTGTCCAGCATCTGCTATGCAGCTAGGATTTTTATAATCGAGTATATTTTTCTAACATTCACTGCGGGACCATCGCCATGGCGGTCGTAACAAGCTGTCAGGCAAATGTTCCAGTGCAAAGATGTCCGTAGCGTTAAGCTTCGATTAAAATATAAGGTAAAAACGACATGTTTCAATTAATAAATGCATCGTCACTTGCAAAAACAACAGGAGTCCATCGCTTGGCATCTTCAATCGTCTACAATGGCTTGTTTACATTTAGGCGCAAAATTTACATTGCACAACTTATCTCTTATATATATATATATATATATATATATATATATATATAAAATATATTAAAAATTGCTGAGTTAGATTGCTGTCAAATTATAATATTAAGTATAATATGTACCATCTACACACGCTTATACACATGTCTTACGCCTATCCCTAGATTTGCCTTACGAGACAAGGTAACACTACGACTATTGAAGCTCCTTTTTTAGGGAGTGGATGTAGTCGAGTGGTCTAGGGCGCTGGACGTAAGGCTAAGCTGAATGGTGCTGCAGTGTAACAATGGTGTGGGTTCAAATCCCGTCGAGGGAAGAACAAAAATTTGACAGCTCTAAAATCTAATTCTAACACTGTTTGGTTTAATTTTCAGACGTATATATATATATATATATATATATATAATTTAATCTGATTTTAATATTTCAATCTGATTGGCTAATACGCCTGGG
This sequence comes from Bathymodiolus brooksi, assembly GCA_963680875.1. Taxonomy (NCBI): domain Eukaryota; kingdom Metazoa; phylum Mollusca; class Bivalvia; order Mytilida; family Modiolidae; genus Bathymodiolus; species Bathymodiolus brooksi. The sequence goes on from OY804575.1 coordinate 151,723,213, forward strand.
GAAAATTTTGGTTATACTCGATAACCTGGGTTGGTATTGTGACGTCACCAACGTGTTCATCCGCCAACGACAAATTCAAATAGTCACCGTGGCATGAAACAATTGTAATTAAAATCGAGGAATCATTAAATTTTGCTGTGTAAATTAAATTATAAGGAATATTGGAAATTGTTGAACAGGTTATACTTGCATAAACTGGTTTGGGTCAGTTTACGCTTTTCATAAACCGCTTCGCGGTTTATTAAGGGTAAACTGACCCAAACCAAGTTATATCGTATAACCTGTTCAACAATTTCAAATATTCCTTAAATATATTATTTCACCGCAACATCTAAATTTTCACTATTTTTCTCTATTTATGACTAAAATGCATACGACTGTGATGAAACATACATAACACAGTTTCAATATCACTTCTAGAAACACTACATTTATTCCAACGTGACACTTTCTTTTCAATATAGTGATATTTGTCATACCAATATATTTTAGTATTAAGTTTTTCAATGTGACCAATTTATTTTTATAAATCATCACCAGGGGTAAGTGATTTCCTGACAAATAAAGCAATTGTACTATAGTTTCATAATATATAATATTCTGGTGTATATATTTAATATTTTTTATTTGATAAACATTTGAAATTCCTTAGGAAAAAAGTTTGTCACACAAAATGTGTTACAATCCTGACATTTTTAACAACATATTTCGATGGCCATATTTTCTGGAAAGAGATATTTCAATGATATTTTGTGGGCACAAGCATATAATAATAACACACTTTTATTAGCAGTAATAAGATATAAAAAGACAAGGAGCAAAGTTATAGAAAGGTAAAAGGAAAAGGAGTAATATTTTTTTTAAACTGCCCATATCTAATGTAAACAATCTGTGTTGCCAAGAAGCTTGGAATTGAGGGGGAATCTTCAAACGCACAGATGACCATATATTTGAGAAGACAATGAACATAGAGTTGTCTCCCATACCCCAGGCCTACACCCTTAAGTCTGACAATTTATTCTAGAGGCAGAAATCTTTATAAGTTCACCTTTGAAAATAGATAACCGTTAGAGCAAAGCGAAGTGGCAATCATCAATGGACAATCCAGAAACAGATGCAACATTGGACACAATACACAGACAATGAAAACAAAGAACAAAAAAGTAACACAAGAAGGGATATCATTAACCGGTTTAACATGTTCCAAGCCAATACCTCAGTTACGATCGACGTCTGTCAGTGTCATGTATGTGTTCTCAAGTCTGAGGTTTGACAGAGAGATACTGTTGATATAATGTACATGTTTCACATGTTTAACATATGAAATTTGTAACATTTTAAGATGGTGATGACGAAATCTTTTTTGAGTTTTGAACTTTTATTACAACTATTTTGTAGCAATCTGTGAAGTTATTTGGAAATGTAGTATATTGACTAGTAATAATACTTATCATCATTTTTTGTATATTATTTGGAAACGTTGATTGGCTGAAAACGGGTCACATGGCGTTATATTAAAAGTGGCACCGCACGGACGCTACTAATTATAGTAACACCCATGCAATATTATACAATTACTGCACTTGAACGAGATCAATATGAGGTTTTATGGAGCAGAGTATAACAATATTGAACGAAGCGAAGCCGAGTATGGAGCAGAGTACAACAATATTGAGCGAGGCGAAGCCGAGTTCAATATTGTTGTACTCTAGTCCATATAACCTCATATTGATAAAGTTCAAGTGTAGTAATTGTTTTATTTAAGAATTGAATGCCCCATTTGTTTTGTAGTTTTATTGGCGTTTAACGTTAAACGTGGACTGGAGCACATTGCGCACTTCATACAAAGAATGTGTCTCGGTCCACGCTTTTACACGCCTATAAAACTGCAAAGAAATGCATTCAATTCTTATAATTACATTTAAATCACACCAAAATTTAATATAGTTGAATTTTTCGTTGTGAATTTTTTTTGTGATATATTATTTGCTGTTGGAAATTACAACGCCATTGATTGTTTACATCTGCCGTCGTCATTGAGGCACGTGCAAGTTCGGGTTTGAGTTTTATTGGGATGTAAAACATCTCTTTTATAATCATGTGACCACTTCATAACCAATCATATTGTAACATTTCAATAAAAAACGGAAATAATGTAATTATTGGCTAAGATTCTTGCAAATTTTTTAATTTTATGAAATTTTAGAAATTTTTTGAAATTTTATTCATTGATTTTGCACGAGAGTGCAATACGATTTTTGTATTGCACATAAATTGCTTTTTGCTAATCGATATGTTAGAAAATGGAATGTCACGTGTATTGCTTCTGGTCAATGGAAAAACAGTAAAGTAGAGCCTTATGTAATAAACAAATTTATCATATACTTAGGACTAAATAAAGGAAATTTGCATATATAATAATGAAAGAACATTACAACTGTATTTGTCTGCCGTGACTGATATCGATATCATCACCCTTTTATCATACCCCTTAAAATGATATTAATCACGTGACTAAAGGTTCATAATACAGAACAAGACTTTCTCATGTTTAAGTATATGATAAACATAATATGATATGGCTCTTTCCGTATCACATCCCGCATCACTCCTCGACCAATATCATCCCTCTAGCTAAAGCTCTCGGGATGATATTGGTGTCTCAGGTTGATACAGGATGTGATACGGAAAGAGCCATGTAATATTCTCTATTTATTATATCTCATATATTAATTACCATAAATAGATTAATTTGATTGGACAATGGGTAAAAATCAGAACACGTGATCACACAGGACAAAAATCATATTCCGTGAAATAAAAATCATCTTCCACCCACTTGGAAGCATCGCGGGTTTTCCCGCCATAGTTATCGTTCTTTGACAGGAAAACGTCAGAGGCACTTGGAACGCATCACTTGTAGACGACCGATACAATTCGTTGTGGATGTGATTTTTAAATGTTTGAGAAAACGTTCTAATGGACTTAAAATATGTTTGCCAGCAGTATTTTACATGTATGTGTTTTCTTGGTTTCATTCGGTATAATAAAACATTTATAGCATGCGGGTTCAGGAAATATGAAAATTTATTCACCCACGAGTATCATATTCCCCTCGGGCGTTGCCCTCAGGGAAAATGATGATACTCTTGGGTGAATAAATTTTCATATTTTCCTCATCAGCATGCAATCAATGTATATTCTCTAGCATTTTGTACGTTTTCCTTTCAATTTAAAGAAAGTACCCTGCCAGATACAAGGTGTCTGATACAAGATGTTGTATCACCACACTGTGGTGATAAAAGCATGGCACGATATTGCACGCGATCTTCTCCGTCGAACTATTTTATCATGACGTCATATCATTGGAATGCGGGGTAAAACACGTCAGTGTGAGCAACGTTAACAAAGCAATTGTATGAACTACAACACATAAACCTGACGTCATGCACAAAGTGTAATCTCCCTCAGAGTATCGTGCAAATTTGTTAATTTTATTTCAACCCTTGTTATTTCCTTAAAATTTGCTTTTATTGAAATGTTAGATAAACCTATTACATACATAGTGTGTTGGTACAAGACTATGTATCAGGCCTTGCCTGTTGCGTGAACAAACCGCATCACAACTCGCCGCTTTCGCGACTCGTAGTGATACTGGTTCACTCAACAGGCTCGACCTGATACAGTCTTGTACCACCACACTATGTATATAATGGGTATTTATTTTTTGAAACATCCGTGCTATGCACGATTTATCAATGTATCTTTAGAAACATCCGTGCTATTCACGATTTATCAATGTATTTTTAGAGACATCCGTGGTATACACGATTTATCAATATATTTTCCAAAATTTGAACAAATTTCAAAAATTTTGAAATTTTATATATATAAAAAAAATGTTCCAAATTTCAAAAATTTCATGAAATTTTACTTTCAAAAATTTCATAAGATTTAAACATTTACAAAAAATTTCAAAATGATGAATATTTCAAAAAGTTTCAAAAATTTTAAAGTTTTCATAAAATTTAAAATTTAAATATTCAAATATTAATTATTGAAAAATGAAAAAACAATTATAGTCTACCATTTCGGTCAATACATGGATTTATAGACATGAAAATATATATCGACCTCGGACTTCGTCCTCGAACTTCGTCCTCGGTCAATATATATTTATAGGTCTATAAATCCATGCATTGATCTCAATGGAAGGCTATAATTGTATAAGATTATACAATTAATGACTTTCCATAAGGTGGACACTGTAATGTATCAACCCCGAGGAAGTGATGTTCACCGAAGCCAACGGTTGAGGTGAACATCCCTTCCAAGGGGTTGATAAATCAGTGTCCACCGAAATGAAAAGTCATCAATTGTTTTATTAAATGACACATTCCAAGTGTAATTTTGGGGTGAAAATTGTGAATTGTTGCTGTTTCTTAGACATTTCCATTTATTCTTTTTTATATGTATCTGCTTTAAACCAACAAACACCATTTTTAAAGCTTGACATTTCTAATGTTTCAAAACAATAAAATTGATTTAGAAAAAACGAATAAAATTTCAAAATTTTAACAAATAAAATATCACAGTTTCAGTAACTTTTTAAACAATTTTTAAAGAACATAGGTAAGCATAATTAATTTATGTTGTAGTTTATGGTAATGTTAGAGCAATTATTTTAGTTTTCCCCTGTTACTATATTTGGGTAGGTATTAACTAAGTTCGTTAGCAAGACTCCTCTGATTGGTTGAGGTTCAAAATGTCGGCCAATCAAACTTATCGATATTAATCAGCCTACTGGTTTCCCCCTGTTACTATATTTGGGTACGTACTAACTGCGACATGAGATTTATTAAACTCACGCGCAAAATTGCGCGGTGGACATGTAGTTCTGTTAGAGGAAGCAATGAACCTTCTAAGCCAATCAGAATTAAGACAATTCATAGTTATTAATGATATCGAATATTACAAATCTTATTTACCAGTTATTTTTCCAATAGCCCCATGAAGATAAGCTCCGGCATATCCTGAAATATGTGATCCTAAACTGTGACCAACAAGATGGAACTTGTCATAGCTTGCATGTGCTGTTGAGTGTAGTGACTTAATCAGCTCCCCTATTGTAGCTCCTACTACCCGTGTGTTAGCAGCTGCTTGTATATAATTAATGTTGTCGGCTCCATGTTCCCAGTTGACTGCTATGACGTTCATATCACCCTGTCGTGTAAATAAAGATTAGGGTAGTATTCAGCTAAACTGAATTATGAAATAATAATTTTCTGAAAACTAGAAACTCGATTGAACCCAAATCCCAGAAATGTACATTAATATTCATTAGATTATTTCTGGCTTTTTATATTTGCCATGTTTTGTATCGGTCGGAAAATGTTGCTCGTGAGATCGGTCAATGTCTTATTTATTGATTTCTCCTTTCCTTGATGGAATAAGACGCTCTTCCATAGGTGCACCACAACGATACGTTTGTACATGCATAATTTGTTTGTAGTCTTGTTCTCGAATAAATATACTTTGGGATACTGCCTGCTTAAATAAACATCAACCAATTAGAGTTAAAATGGCCGAGCTATTAGTTTGTATTAAGATCCTTTACAGCTTTACTATCTTCTGAGTTCTAAACTATTAAATCAAAGAGTGGTCTCTTGAAAGGCTTTGAAGATACCAAAGAGGTAATGAGTAATAGTAATAGTATTTGTGTGCAATTGTGGACATTTCTGTTCGGTATTATTTGAGATACTAGACTTTGGAAATTTAGTTGGGTGATTTTACATGAAAATTGAGCTCCTAATGTTGGCAGAACAAATTCTAGTTATAAATGCACCTTATATTTAAGCTATGTATAGATTGGTGTATTGTTTATTACAGGGTTTTTATCCTTTTGACCTTTTGTTTAACCAACCTTTTTCAATAGTTCTGTTGTCATCTTGTGTATCCATGTACTTCTACCGTCATCCTGATAACCATGCGTTATCAACACGGTTTTCTTGCTGCCATCAAAATGAGAATGTTTTATAGTGGAATGGTCATACGGGTCAAGTAGTTTCTCCTGGTGGGGATTTTGTCGGGTATATAATAAAAACTGTGTCTGTATATGATCTGGTGATTCTGGCAGGTTACCATGTGCATTGTTATATGGGAAAGAATTGCTGAAGCACCCAATATGATCATAGCACACCTTTCTACTAAATAGAAATCCTGAAATAGATAAAAAGAGCTTGAAGATATCAAAGCGGTAATCCGAAGCCGTAAATCGAAGGACAGGTCAACACAATGGCCAAAAGAAAAACGAAAAAGGACAAACAACGATCTACAAAACATATATATAAATCTAACGATCGAGCAAGGAAAGATAGCTAAGTAATGTTAAATTCATAAAAACATCGACATCGATTAACAGAACCGACAATTTGATTGATTGTATACAACTAAGAAGAGTGGAAAATAATGATAGTTAATGTATGTTTGGTTCTTTTTAATTGTTCGTTTAAGTTCATATTTATTGTGTGTGCGGTTTTTTCTTTTTATTATTTAAATTTTGTTTTCTAAACAAAATAAATAATAAAGACATACTTATTATACAATGGATCACGGTGTTGTATTGTCTTAAATTAGTCGAATCGTGACTATAAATCATGTAGTCTACATGGTTACTTACCACTTGTAACATATAACTAGAATGATCGCTATCGAAAGGTCATAATATATTACTTTTGTCTCCAATCCGGAAGTGCATTCCAACTTGATACAATGTTGGAGTACATTCATACTATTTTGACTCTTGATAATGACCGAAATATATTTGTTTTTAACTTTAAAGGTTTTTTGTTTATTCCTAAGGACAAACATTGCACTTTTATTTGGATGATATGCTACTTTCCTATGTGCAGGTTTGTCGAAGTAGTTTCCATATTTGTAATGATGTCTGTTAAGAGTTCTTGAAAGTGGTGTTAAACGCCATAGCATCAAGCCTCTTCAGAGGAGTCGTTTTGGTTGAGCTTAAACCGACGGATTTACCGTTATAACAACAGGGCAATAGATTAAGACGAACACTTTTATATGCAAATGGACGTGGACAAATATTTACCTGTTATTAAGCAATCACGTGTCTGACAAGTGTTTTTTTTATTCTATCATGATCATTAAATGTTACACTGGCTGTAAAACAAGATTGTGTTCCTCTTAAAATATGTTGTCTTACTCCGGTTTACATGATGTCCTTGGTAGAGGGTTGCTGCTCACACGGAAGCTATTAAACCAAGGGTTCCTAGTGGTTAATTTGAAGTCATCACTGCGAAAGCTTTGCGGTCGCCACTGTTACTCGCTAACCGTTACGGAGTACTCGTGTCACAATTGACCACGGATATGTTCCGTTTGTCGTTATCCCAATCGGGATCCTTTTCTCATTCATGACTTATCACCGTGTATGCAACAAGAGTAACACGACAGATGACAAGTGTGGAGCAGGAACTGGCTATCTTTCCAGAGCACATGAGTTCACTCCTTGGATTTTAGCGGGGTTCGTGTTCCTCGATCTTTATATTTCTGTGTAGTGTTTTGTAGATCGTTGTTTGTCCTTTTGTCTTTTTTTGTTTTGACTATTTACGGCTTCTGGTTACCCCTTTGGTATCTTCAAACTTTTATTTCATTTACATGTGGCATCACATGTCATCACCACCAGTACTAAGGTATGTCAGTAGGGGTAATTAAACGAGGTAAATGAACTTTAATCTTTTTAGTCTGTCTTTTAATATAAAGCTAGTATCCATTACATTAGGAATGCAATTGAAACATACTTCATTTACACTTACATAGACGCAGTGGCATGTTCAATAATAGGTACTCAAGTTAAACTATTTCATGAATTTAAACAACGCATTCAAATATCTCAATAAAATGTCTTGTCAAATGATACAAGATTTTGTATATTGTTCTTGAAAAAAACACATTTTACCTGACACTAGTAGACTGGATTGTAAAATGAGAAATGTCGTCACTGTACCGTCCATGCTGACCACGCAATAAATACTATCTTGATAAGAATATAGGTTGCGGACCTTGTATATCTAGATAAACAAATCTCCTACTTTAATAAAGCTCGTGTCTAGAACGACTATTTAGATTACTCTTACAAGAAAGGATGAACAAACGTTCGTCTAAAACATTATCCTCTTGTAAGCTTTCTGTGAACGGGTCGTTTTTTTTTACTAAACCCCCCCCCCCCCCCGCGCTTGGGTACTTTGTGTTCGTCTTCTGTACAGTAGCCATATTGCTTGTATCTGACATTTCTATGTTAACTATGTTGGAAATACTGGGATTACGTCGCAAACAAGGAACAACCTAGTACCACCAATAATAGGCTGACCAAATTACCAAGGAGGGTGTGGTTGGAATTCCATTAACCGTTTTCACCTGCCACATTTATGTATCTGTCACAAACAAGGACTTGCATTACCATCTCTATAGGTCATGGCCATGTTTGTGTTCATTGACTTGAGTTGAGATGTTGTGTTTGTTTCATTGGTGGAATTGTTGACCATCACTGTCTTAATTTTTTTTCATTATTAATTTATTTTTTCATTTTGTAGCTGCTGTCAATATTTACGTTAGCGGAATGTGGTGATCACACAGCACGAGGTGAGAGCTGGATTTGATGCCTTCTGCACAAATGGCGCATTGACTGAGTATTTGTTGCTTACCATCCAGAGGCAAATATTTAAGGCCTATGAAGGATGATCTTCAACAATATATAAATTATACAATAATGAGCGACAAGTGATGCCACCGATGCAGCGATATTGACTGACATTGAAACGTATGGAATGCTTAATAGGGACAAAAATAATAAGTAGTGGCAATGATGCGCCTCCTTATTTTTGAAGTCTGAAAAATTGCCATTTTATGTCCGTCGTCGTCTATAAACATTTCAGATTTCAATCTCTCATATTACATGGTCAATTGGAACACTTTTGGTAGGTATGAATATTTAATTACGTGGTGAATTTTTAAACACGTCTTGACAAAATTAATTATGATATTGAAGAATGTCTTTTAGATTGTCCTCTACTAATTATGAGCGTTGGTGCATATAGAACCCTATTGGATGTACCTACAATCAGTTTTTTCTCAGCAACTGTTTCTCATATTTACATTGAATCATATACATATCATATAAAGGTGATCGTCCACTAGTTCTGACTTTATAACAAAGAACTTCTGAAACCATTAAAGTATGAATGCTGATTTAAGAAATGTGAAAGACGACAGATATAAGAGGAATCTACATACTTTCTAATATGTCAGGTGAGTGATACAATCTCTCGAGAGAGATTCCAGCTAATTGTTTTAATCCGTGTTAAATATTTCATATCGTGTTTGGCCTTTTGATATTTACATACCATGTTTTCAAAGGGTTGTTAATATTTGATTTTTATGTTTGATAATGCTACTCACATCTTAGTAGAAAACATTGAACTGTGCACTTAAAGTTCTAGTAATTGATTTATTTATTGTGTTTAACACCACTTTCAGCAATATTTCAGCTCTATGATGGCGACCAGTTTTAGTGGTGGAATAGAGGGCTAATAATATGAGTACTAAAACTTGAAGTATTAACGGTCAGTATTTCCGAAAGTTTAGTGATTGGTTGTTCTTTAGCGCCACGAGAGAGTATTGTTGAGCTATGTTATGAATAAGTTACTGTTTTATGAAATGAAGAGGAAGTTGGTCTTCTGTACTAGACCAACACGCTGATTTCGGTGTTTAGCTCACCATTAAAGTCCAGAAGCTCTGATGGACATATTATCCTGATTCCGAGTCTCACCACAACAGACCATAAGCTCTTATGGACATATTATTCTGATTCCGAGTCAACCAGTGCTTGCTCTTACTCCTTTGTGCTGCGTGCTTGGTGGAAAATGCATATTAGTTGTATTTTTATTTTATTTTATTTGACCCGACTGAGGATCGAAGGCACGATATACTACACTCTAGAGGATTGCGATGATCATTACTCCACCAAGGCGTTTGTGTGAAAGTTTATTAGAGACACATGCTTAATGTTGTTCGTTAGGTAGGCAGAGAGGTATCACTAATGTTAATATGCATCCTTATAAAACCTTGTTTGTTTACGTTAAATATAAGTAGAAAACAGGTAAGATGTTATTATTTTGTATTTATTGTTTTTCATTAATTACACATAGCTCTGCAGTAGAGTTTCTAAATTGGGTGCTTTATTACTTTCTTTTTTACAAAAAGTAAGATTATACACCTTATTAGCAAAGGCTATCATTACAATTATTTTGTTCGTGCATTATGTTATTTAGTGTGCACATTATATAATGTGCCCATATTATAATTAAGTTGATTGCACATTTGTGCACACATTATATTTTAATCTTATATACCCCTGTCAAGGCTCTGTAAGAGATACAAGAGTGATCTATGACATAATAAAGTATTGTAACCTTTTTCTCTGGTTACCCCTGAAGTGACTTTTGTACAATGTTAACAATGACGCTTGGAACAGCACCTCCAACTCAGACCTCAGACTATGAAATGGTTCAATTGGAACACTCGACTAAACTGTGTCACACAAGACACACAGACACTCTTTTTCTTGGGGAAGAGTGTTAGCCTTCGGGTCCTATGCTCCTCCAGATAGACTCAGCACCGTAGTGTTTAGTCGATCGAGAAGATATAATTCAAGGTTATGAGGTTAATAAGGCAGCTTTGATCAATCATATAAAGTTAATTATTTAATTGATAAATATTCAGTAATGCAAATATTATCAAGCAATATTGACAATAAAATTAGATAACAATTTAATAAGTTTCTGTCACCAAACATGCAATTAATAAATTAGTGAATAAGCAAGCAAGCAAGTGGAGATAACTCTGGCCAAGTTAGTGTTATAATATTGCAAATAACAATTATTACTCAATAAATAAATCTTAATCCCTAATATAATGTGTAACTTTAATGTGAAAAATGTGTCTACTAAATGTTAACTTTCACTTAATAAAACGTGGAAAGTATCTGAGTATATCTCAACTATTATTGAATACCAATATTACACAAGTTTCTGTAAAAACAACTACAGTATACTTTCCATTCTTAGTTTCCTAGCTAAAATTATTGTAGGTATTAAATCTTATTAAAAGAAATATGTGAATAAAATAGCAAGGTTTGAGTTCAGAAAAATACAGCAGTATGAAATGATTAAAATCTACTTTAATTATTTTAAATGAATTTATAATGTAAATCAGTATATTCCTTAAACGACTTTATATGACTGATACAACCCTATATAAGAGACTGTATTATCTTTAAATATCTTATGACTCAATGAGTGAAAAGACTCGAAATAAGTCTAATTACTTGTAATGGAACTATTCCTTAAACCAAAATAGTAAAGATGAGTCGAAGACTCGACTCATTTAATGCATATTTGTATTAACCTTTATCTAAAACGTATCGTCGTATGAAGAGTTCAAACTCTGTATAACTATATATGGATCCGTTTCTGCTAGCAAAAGAAGTCAAAGATAGACTTTTGTTGGTTTTTGGCTAAAGTTACCTTGTACCAAGTGAGTCAGATGGTTTTTGGCTAAAGTTACCTTGTACCAAGTGAGTCAGATGGTTTTTGGCTAAAGTTACCTTGTACCAAGTGAGTCAGATGGTTTTTGGCTAAAGTTACCTTGTACCAAGTGAGTCAGATGGTTTTTGGCTAAAGTTACCTTGTACCAAGTGAGTCAGGTGGTTTTTGGCTAAAGTTACCTTGTACCAAGTGAGTCAGATGGTTTTTGGCTAAAGTTACCTTGTACCAAGTGAGTCAGATGGTTTTTGGCTAAAGTTACCTTGTACCAAGTGAGTCAGATGGTTTTTGGCTAAAGTTACCTTGTACCAAGTGAGTTAGATGGTTTTTGGCTAAAGTTACCTTGTACCAAGTGAGTCAGATCACGACTGAATAATTAATAAGAATCGTCTCCTATATAGTGTTGAACGACTTAAAAGACTCTAATATGACGTAACATATGACTCAAAAGACTTAAATATGACGTACGCTGAACAACAAGGATTAGACCAATTTACGGCACATATATTTTACCGAAAAAATGGCCGATTTGAAGCGACAAAATGAGTCGTTAAGTATTTGACTAGGTTTGCAAAACCACTGAAAATAAGAAAATATGTGAATAAGTATGGAATTCTACAATAACAGACAATTCATTTCATATATAACATAACCCTTGGAATATATTGTGTTCTGTGCAAATTGTAAGTAAACAGTGACTCGTTTCGACACATTATTGCAACACTTTTTACTTGCCGATAAACTTTTACATAAACTACCTTATCATTACTAAACTTTCAATTACCGTGGTAAATGAGATAAAAATATTAATAAATAACAAGAACAATTTATATTGAACTTTGTCTTGCATAAAAATTGTGAAATTACAACAGAACAGTAACTTTTAGAAAAAATGGTTATGCCGAAAAGGGGGGCATAGTTCCGTTTACAATAGGCAGGTAGCAAAACCGCTACAGTATTAATACATATATCAGATATCATTTTGAAATAGGTCATTCAACGGAAATGTTTCGTGCTATTTTCCGAAATATTTCACCTTTGCGTAGTTTAGTAGAACTTTGTGATAATATAGAAGACAAATCGATGCACTGTTGTCGTAGCTGAATACAAAGCAGTCAACAGATTGTTCACAAAGCACAGCACATACTATAATACTCAGTGCGAAGATTTCTTCAGCAACTTGTAATTGTTTACAGTTTGATTCCTTTCCTATGTAGTGAGAACTTGTGTATTTCTGTTCTTCGTTAGTTGACATACCTGTAATATAAAATATTAAAAACAATAGATCAATTGTTGTAACCCTTCAACCAAAGTAATTTTTATCACCATGACACTTCTATTCATGTTGAAGTACATTAGTAATTTATGCATTTCATTTAATGATATTAAGCATACGACTGCATGGTTTTTCGACAATGTTGAGCTCCTTAAGCTTAGATGTGGCAGCTCTCATTGAGCAAATGATTATTTGAAGTGATCGTTAGTGGTCCCTTGTGAAAAAACAATTGTCTGATCCTATCAAATTTACGGATCGATAATTCCATTCTTCTTTGATGTATTCATATGCTACTGTATCATATTTTGCACTTCACTCTTAAACTAATTTCAAATTAAGTATTTAGTAAAGTAATTAAATTTCGTCTTAGATCATATCTGCATTTATATATAGTTAATTGTATAGCAAAAAATCCCTAAAGATGAAAAGACAATAAAAATAGAGCAACATGTAAATCGTACAATTGTCTAAATTAAAATTAAATCATATAATTGCCTTTCTGTATTATTTTATGTGATGTATAAATGAATTTAGTAACTTGTCTAATGAGGAAATAGAAAAGTGCATCAGGGGTGATTAGGGGTGATGTTGTGTCGTGTTACTCGATCTTTAGTTGTATGTGTATGTTTTGTAGATCGTTGTTTGTCCTTTTGTACATTTTCTTTTGGCCATTGTGTTGTCTGTTCGTCTTCGATATACGGATTTTGATTACCCCTTTGGTATCTTCAAACTCTTATGATTACGCCACTGCACATATACAGATTCTGAAGACGCACCTGATTGGTTGCCTGGCTGTATGATATTACAACGTACCTACGGACCCAACTAATAGAAAAAGCAGTAGAGGGTGATATATGGAAAGGCACAGAGGAGATTGACGTTGATGCTGAGAAAGGTTGTCAACATAGCCCCTTTTTCTATCCAGTCAACAAGTCTTGACAAGATATATACTAGTAGCAGCCAATGCACATTCTATAGAAATATTAGAATACAGAATGAAGAAAAATGTTCTTCAAACATGTCATCTGATGGTATCGACGATAATTTGGCATTTTAAGAAATTCATTTGAGTGAAAATGGTTATCACCAATTAAAAGGGAAGATGGAAACAGACTTATTTGAATAAACATAGTTTTATGATTTGATCTCAGATGATAAGCAAACAATTGATTGCCTCTCAGAACCATACCTTGACGAAGATGATTAGTATTCTATTGGGGAATTTGTTGAAAGTTGAATTTTTACTGTAAAATGTTTAAAAACACAATTGTCTCTGATTAATACAGACATACTTTATCTTTATTATTTTAGTTTAATTTCCCTTTAAATGTGTTTATAACGTCATTTTAATGTTACCAATGTTCAAATGTTCTATCTCAAATTATGTCAAGTTTTATAACTATCATTTTCTCTAGGAAATTGCATAGCTGAAGTATTTGAGAAATGGATATTTCGTAGCATTCCTTAAGGTCGTGATGACCCTATAATTTTTGTATTGATGACTTGAAATTAGGAGAAACATAGCCTTGCTTGAGTAGCTTTTGCGTCAGCAGCTGAGCTCGCTCCAGAAAATCACTTTAACGGGCACAAACCATATAATTGAATAAATATGCATTGTGAATTGAAACTTCGTACATCAGTGCTGCTGGAATATTGCTACTGTTGGATGGGGAGTTCACTATTAGAAAGGTAAAGTCATTACTCTTGTGGTAGAGTTTTGCATTAATCGTTCTCAGCTGTCCATCTTTATGTACGAAGCAGACTTTCCAGTGTCAGTTGCACCCTTTACTTCATGCTCACTTGGATAAATGAGATGCAGAAAATCACTGAATCGAGAATTGTTTAGTGACATAACATCTAGGGAAAGTTGAAATTCAAAAGGCTAACCACTTAATAATCTCGTCCTGGTGGTTATAGTTGCTATTAGGTTTTAGATGGCTTTTGACAAAGTACCTACGAGTACCAACTGTGCTTCTCGTCTCGCCGACATGTTCCTTTATTCACACAGAGGCTTCTCGAACAAAACGAAAAGAACCTAGTCCGATCCTTTAATTTCACATTTCGCTATACAGATGATGTTTTTTCATTAATTAATTTGGTAATTTCCTTGATCGCGTTTATCCCATTGAGCTTGAAATAAAGGATACCACAGATACATATAGTCTGTTTCATACCGTGACATACCCCTCGAAATTGACAATGAGAGCCGGTTAAGAACAAAACTTTAGGATAAATGAGATGATTTCAATTTTCCCATAGTGAACTTTCCATTGATATGTGGAAACATTCCAGCAGCACCAGCGCATAGAGTACATATATCTCAGTTTATCCGATATTCCAGAGCTTCTGGTTCCTATCAGGATTTCTTGGCAGAGTGGTGCTGCTAGCAAGGAAGCTATTGAACCAAGGGATCCTAGTGGTTAAACTCTTCACTTCGAAAGCTTCATACGGTCGCCACCATGACTTCGTTAACCGCTACGAGATTTTGTGTCACAAATGGCCACGGATATGCCCCGTTTGTCGTTATTACAATTCGGTTATGTTCTCATTCATGACTTATCACCGGTTTGTAAATAGAATAACACTAGGAGTGCCACCTATGGAACAGGAACTGCTTACCTTTCATTGTTCGTCCTTTTGTACTTTTTCTTTTGGTCATTGTACATCCATTGTCTGTCCCTAAGAGATTTATGGCTTTTGATCACCCCTAATGCAGTTTCCGTTTAAACACAGACAACCAAGCAAAATTATATACACCATGTTTTGTTTTATATCACCCCCTAATACATCGTGTATTTCATACTACATAATTCAGATGAAACCATTTTTGAACATGCTTACGACGAACGCAGCAGGATGCATAGTGATTGCAAAAACAAAGATATTAAGAATTAAAAATTTACCAGATTCGTCATAAAATTTCCAATCAACGACCACATCTGGATACGACTTGGCATGAAGTGAATTCACAACAAAAGGGCATACGTCATTCCAAGACATTATTACTACATTGTCATCGATATTTCCGGTTCCACATTCCATGGTGAATGTACTCCAACGAGTTCAAAACATCTTATATTTAAAACAGTTTAACACTGAAATGCGATAATGTTGAATGGTATTATCCACCTCAGATGTTTTAAACGCATAAAACAGCGATAGTGTGTTATGATTCCCACCCCAATAAATGCTAAATTTTGGATTTGTCAAAGGTACCGTCTGAGACAGAGATATGACCACATCACTACAACCTTTGGCGTCATATATAATTCGGTTATTAGATTTACGGCTTTTGATCACCCCTAATGCAGTTTCTGTTTTAACACAGACAACCAAGCAAAATCATATACACCATGTTTTGTTTTATTTCACCCCCTAATACATCGTGTATTTCATACTACATAATTCAGATGAAACCATTTTTGAACATGCTTACGACGAACGTAGCAGGATGCATAGTGATTGCAAAAACAAAGATATTAAGAATTTACCAGATTCGTCATAAAATTTCCATTCAGCGACCCGACCTGGATACGACTTGGCATGAAGTGAATTCACAACAATAGGACATACGTCATTCCAAGACATTCTTACTACATTGTCATCGATATTTCCGGTTCCACATTCCATGGTGAATGTACTCCAACGAGTCCAAAACATCTTATAATTATAACAGTCTAACACTGAAATGTAATAATGTTGTACGGCATAATCCACCTCAGATGTTTTAAACGCATAAAACAGCGATAGACTGTCATGATTCCCACCCCAATAGATGCTAAATTTTGGATATGTCAAAGGTACCGTCTGAGACAGAGATATGACCACATCACCACAAGCTTTGGCGTCATATATGATTCGGTTATTAGACAAAACATAGCCTAGATCTGATACTGATGTGTGGCTATCACTTGATGTTTGAAGTGTAATCGTGGATCCTGAAAAGAAATATAAAAAAATATTGCACATGCAGTTATATGCATAACATCGTTTTAATTTAATAAAATATTCCAATTTTTGAAATTATTGGAGTGTTACACACATGCATAGTATGAATAATATACTGACATTATGGATGCGAATATCTTCAAGTGTAAATCAATTAACAAATTCAAATATTGCATATAAATACCAAGAAGGTAATCAGAAATCGTAACTCGAAGAAGTACAGATAATACAATAGCCAAAAGAAAAAAAGACAAAGGGACCAACATTTATGTACAAACCACTACATAAAAAACAAACGATTGAGCAACACACAACTCCACCAAAAACCGGGGGTAATCTCGGTGCTCCGGATAGGTATGCAGTTTTTGACACATTTGGCAACCGTCACGTTACTCCGAGGGAAAGTCATGAATGTGGAAGGGACCGGATTATGATTACGACAAATGGTACATATTCGTGCTCAATAGTGCCACAGATATTCTATTACGGTTAACCAAGTTATGGTGGCGACCGTAAATCTTTCGAAGTGATGAAATTGCAGCACCATACTTTGTAAACGTAAGAGTAGAAATTAGTCTCAAGCATTAAATTACAGCTTTCGGTGATGTTCGATTCGGTGATCATCTGCATCTCATATGCACAAATGATCTTAATATAAAGGATACTATTGACACTCCAACGTCTGTTTCACCATGGAATTGACAACGGAAGACGATTAAAAAACAAAACTCTACGACCTACATAATGAGTTTTCCAATAGTCAACTTCCCATGCATTCATCAGTAGCCATATTCCAGCAACATCAACGTATGGAGTTTATATTTCAAAACGCATTCGGTATTCAACAGTTTATGCTCCTAGGTTGAAGTCTTTGCTGCAAACATTTTACGGTCGTCATAACCTACTATTTGACCGTAACGAAATACCCATTTCACAAATGGAAATGGAGCTTTTCCCTTTTTACTTATATTTGTCTTTCCGCAATCACATTCAAGACTTTCACCGAACTATGAGTTACACTGTGGGTGTCTTGTTTTGTATTTTTTTGTTTTTTTTTGTTTGTAATTTTCACTTTTTACAGACCCTACAGACAATACTGAACAATTACACAACAAGACAAAATATACTGGCAAATTATAAAATAACCTTATGGGTGTCTTGCTTTGTTTTTGTTTATCCTCAAACTGTATCTTATGTGCCCAATGTTGCCCATGTCTTTGGATTTACCATTCATGATTACTCTCTAACGATTATTCGTCGTTGATATCTAAAGTGTCGACCATAGGTCCACCCCGGTGTAATATTTGTTTTTCCATTTGTTATTGCTTGGAAGCCTCTTGTCATTAATAAAGATGATATACTGTTCACTTGACAGTAAACACCAATGAAATCAAAACATGAACTCAATAGAACCTGTGATGTTCATTTGAACAAAATATAATATTGTTTCATATCAAGCGCAATAGCGAGTCCATTTCTAACTGTTACATTTTCGCAAGCCTGTGGTCTGAATTTGTGCAAATTTTAATATCCATATTACATTAATGATTCATGCCGTTTCATTTTACAATATAATTTCCACAACTAGTTCTTAACACCATTAATTTTATGAAAACTTTGTGCTTGAAATAAGGATACCACATATACAGCTAGCCCTCCTCATACATTGAGCTACACATATAAATCGACCTTCAGCGCCGGTTATGCATGTCTCAATAATATACATGTCTCAATATTACAGTTTGTGTTTCCTATTAGAATAACCAGGATATTCTTGATGGAGGAGTTCTGATAAGAAGAGAGCTGTAGATCCAATGGTACCTAAGGCTACAGCTAAAGTTGAAGTAATCATTTTGACAGTCTCTAGCCTGGATTAGTGTAGTGTTACAGAATGTCTATGTCACAGAGGACCGCGGACTGAAACCTATATTATAATCGTCTTGGTTAAGTTGAAGTCATCACTTCGAAAGTTTTACGGTCGCCACAATGGCTTGGTCGATCGCTATGGAATATCTGTGTCACAAATTACTACAAATATGTTCCACTTATCGCAAACACTTACGGGTCATTTCCTCATTCATAACTAATCACCGGGTTTGTAACTAAAATAACACGACGGGTGTCACTGGTGGAGCAGAACTGCCTATCCTTCCGGAGCACCTGAGCGCACCCCGGTTTTTAGTGGGGTTCGTGTTACTCGAACTTAGTTTTATTGTGTATGTTTTGTATGCTGATGAGTTTTGACTTTCCCTTTTGAAAATTGTTCGGAGTAATTTTGTTATTACTCTTATCGTTGTTTGTCCTCTTTCTTGTGCAATATCTTGTATCTGCGTGTATTAATTCATAATAACTGTTGCTTACATTCGATCAAAGGAAAAGAATGCTTTCATATTACAATATTAAGTGCTGATCAAAGATTAAAAGATCAATTCAAACAAAAATAGTGCACAGAAATAAGCATGTCATCAAGAGTGCTTTGTTATGAAATTTTTAAAAACGAATTAGTCTTTGAAAAATACTTGTCTTTATTATCACCAAATAACATATACATGTATATATGTATTTTGTAAATTCAGATGTAGTAGTCACCAATTGCCAGTTGAGACGTGAAGGTGGTACAAAATTTCTAGTAATGATATGTTGTGCCACTTTTGCGACTCAAATAACATAGGCGACGAATTGCATTATGTAATGACGTGTAGCTTTTTCAATAATGAAGGAAAAAAATACTTGCCATATTATTGTCAGACAAATGCAAATATTCTTAAGCTTAATAAATTATTTTAAACTAATAACATTGTTGTATTAGAAAATATTGTGTAAATTTATCAAGGTAATTACTATGAAAATCTCTCCTCTTGGCTATAAATTTAGTTTCTGTCCATATACTTTATAATTTCTGTTATGCTGTATTTATCTTCTCTGTAATTATGCATAGATTATGAGAATACAGATAATTCATTCATTCATTCATTCCCCAAATACAGATGTTTCGTATGAAAAAAGAATGCTTTTTATTAGCTCCTAACATTAAGACATTGGGCACAGACACTGGTGACCATGGAATTTTGATTTGTGAACATCTGATTCTATATATCACAATGATGATTCATGTCATTTACAGTTCATTTTTAATGTTTCCCCTTTGCAGTTTCTGACCAACTTTGGACTCCAGTATTTAATTTGTGCAAATTGGAATTTCCGTTTCACAGTTATTTCATACCTTGTACAATTACATTTTTGCTACTACATTTTTAGAATGTCAAATTTCAAATAGTCTTCATAGCAGTTTATTACAAGCGTTGGAATAAAGGGCTCGGTTGCCATAGACACATGAATTTGAATCTGCATGTCACTACGGTACCTACTGTAAATATTGAAGCATTTCTATCGCTGATTATTTTCATGATCATTTGTATACAGTAATAAAATAAAAAAAATAAAAATATCACACTGTGCAGGAGACGATTAAAATAAAACAGTCTGAGACGCTTAGACTTTGAATTTGTCCGTGCTAGTTGATATTATGATTTCGATATCAAATTGTCTTGACAAGTGGTGTATGCAAAAAAAAGTTAAACAAAATACAACATATGCCATACCTGCTATAAATTCAAATGTTCCAAAGAAATTGCTGACTATCAAAATAAATAATCCCACAACTTCTACCACCATACTTGTACTACTATTGCTGAGTCGAATGTGATACAACGATGCGTAGATGATCAATTTTAACGGCGCGACCACGTGTTTAGAAACATTTCTAACTTCAAAGTTTTGATAAAGTCAATTCAAATCGATATAAATATAATTATATAATGTGCCATTCAGATCACTTGGTGATCGCTACAGGTTAACAGGAGTGCGCATTGGATTGTCCTTTATACACTGTATACTTGAGCTGATATTTTACATGATAATCAGAAACCATTAACAAGTTCCAATTGGCTGAAGAAAAGATCTATCATGGCGGGGGAAACTGCATTATTGAAAATAACATTGAATGATCCTCTATCACATCAGCAACATTCTTAATAGAAAAGAGGTCGTAAAAGAAATTCCACCATATTTCAAAAATCAATCTGTTCCCATTGTCTCCTATAGCTACACTAACAGCATTGGCCATAAAATTTTCAACTACAAAGAAGCATTGCAAGATATTAACATAGAAGAGTACCTAAAGAACCCTCTGACTTGTGACTGCTCCCACTCTCCTTTTCAATACAACCCATCTGGACATGTAATCACTGGTGATCTGAATATCATTCAACATGAGAGTCTCCGAAAGGTGATTTCTCATGGTCCTAAATTCAGAGAACCTCAACACATCAATTGGAAACATAATTTCAAGATAATTATGGATGCTGTTGAAGATTATGCCAGAAGGTGGATAAAGAGAGAAGTAGACCAAGATCCTGAGTTAGAGTCCTTGTCAGACTGGGTTAGAACAATTAGGTCTCTAGTACAAGGTCGGATTCACAAACTCAAAAATTGTGT
Source organism: Bathymodiolus brooksi (assembly GCA_963680875.1). NCBI lineage: Eukaryota > Metazoa > Mollusca > Bivalvia > Mytilida > Modiolidae > Bathymodiolus > Bathymodiolus brooksi. Next base: position 151,744,552 of record OY804575.1, read on the forward strand.
TAATAGTCGACCTAAGTCTGTATTTAAAGACCAAGAAGCTGTTAAGTGTCTTTCCTCTCTTCATGACAAATATGTTATCGTTCCTGCTGACAAGGCTTCCAACAATATCGTGTTTGTATGTAAATCATATTACTTCGAATGCCTAATCAAGGAATTAGGCATACATAGCAACACCTCTAGTAATATCACATACAAACCAACTTCGTTCGACAAAGATGAAATCCTAGCTAACCACAGATCATTCATGACCTCTTTAAACATTCCCTCTGGTAAAGAGTCTGAGGATTTACCTTACTTATATTGGATACCTAAGCTCCATAAGACACCATACAAAGAAAGGTACATAGCGGGATCATCAACTTGTTCGACGAAAGAATTGTCTATTCACCTGACAAAGATTCTGTCTGCAGTAAAAGAGGGACAACAGAAATATTGTGAAACTGTTTACTCGCGTAGTGGCATAAATCACATGTGGATTTTGAAAAACTCTAAAGATCTTTTGGATAACCTGAAATCAAGATCTTTCTCTCAGGTATCCTCCATCAAAACATTTGATTTTTCAACTCTATATACCACCCTACCGCATGACAAATTAAAAACCGCTTAAAAGAAACAATTCATAAAGCTTTTAGTCATAGAAACTATGGCTCAAAATTTGTTGTGTTTGGCTACAATTCCACATATTTTTCAAACAAAATTCATAAAGGTAAAACATGCTACTCCGAGGAACAAGTGATCAGTATGCTGGAGTTCCTCATCGATAACATATTTGTCTCCTTTGGAGGGACACTGTTTCAGCAGGTCGTCGGCATACCAATGGGTACGAATTGTGCCCCTCTTCTAGCCGATTTATTTTTATACTCATATGAGTCGGAGTTTCTTCAAAAGCTTGTAAAAGATAAGAAGATTCATGAGGCTAGAGCCTTTAATTTCACATACAGGTATATTGATGACGTTTTATCTATCAATAATTCTAGATTTGCAGAATTTCTTCCATTGATATATCCTCCAGAGCTGGAAGTTAAAGAGACCACCGATACAGCTTCGTCCGCATCATTTTTGGACTTATACCTCGAATTTGACGACAGTGGTCAACTCAGTACTAAAATTTATGATAAGCGGGACGACTTCAATTTTAAAATCATAAATTTTCCAAACATGTGCAGCAATATACCAGCTTCTCCTGCATATGGTGTTTACATCTCGCAATTGATTCGCTATGCAAGGGCCAGTAGCAATTATTCTGATTTCCTGAAACGTCATCTTCATCTGAGAAACAGGCTACTGGACCAGGGCTATAAAAAGATTCGCCTTATTCGATCTCTTAAAAAGTTTATATTCCGATACCAATATCTTGTCGAAATATATTCCGTCTCTGCAGAAAAAATTATAAGCGATGCATTTTCATATAGTGAAAATGTATAAAGATAAAGAAGTCGCAAATGTCAATAATTTTTTTGTCAATGTGTGACGTAAAAGTATTTTTGACATTTACGTCACCGAATATGGTACTGCTTTGACAACTATTTTACCTATTTTGTTCCTGTAATTAAATACTGTTACAGTGACAGCCGGAACCTTTGAACCGTAATGAGAGCGGGAGGTTTGGCGCCTTAAAATCTGATTCAACCCACCATTTCTTTAGAAATGCCTGTACCAAGTCAGGGTCATTACGGTTTTCACAGTTTTCCGGTTGTTGACTGATTTTGTCTGTTTATATAATTATGAGTTTTGGCTTTCCCTTTGTAAGATTGTTCGGAGTTCGGTAGTTTTGTTATTACCTTTATTTGAAATGTTGAAACCGATGTGAAGTCAAAGAGATACATGAATGATTATTGCATAATACATTTTTTTTTATGTGGATCGGAAATTTAAAATGGCTACCACCGTCTGACAAAGTGTATCACATGACCATACAGGGGGCAATGAGTGTTTTTATTTTCTAAGACTACCGAAGTATTTTAAATGTATGTTCCGAGTATAAAATGTGCATATTTGGCGTCAATTGGGAATAATAGGTGATATGCACTGAAGACACAGTTTGTTTGATCATTTCTTTCTTTTTTATTCATCACATGTCATAGCATTAACAATTATACAGGCAAAGCAAAAACATATAAGATTATATTGAAAGAAATGGCAATGAAGACAATCTTGCAATCACAGTACATATCTAGCAGTTAATATAAAATAGTCATTGCGTTGTTGACTGATTTTGTCTGTTTATATACTTATGGGTTTTGACTTTCCCTTTGTAAGATTGTTCGGAGTTCGGTAATTTTGTTATTACCCTTATTTACTTAAAAACAAAACTTATGAAGTAGATTATACAAAACAAAATGTTTGATGTAGAAATAATGGTACACATAGTGGCAGTCTAATGTTCGATAAAGTCACTAGTTGGAATAAGAATGCTGTACACACGAAGAAGACGGCAAATACTGATGTTACCGTTCACATACTGCTGCCACTGGTCAAATGTGAGTATACTGGTCTGCTTAGGCTTTTTATTGTTTTTTTCTCCAAGCTTTTGCCATCATTTGGCGTCCGTTAACTTTTCACATTTTAATCTTCTCCTCTGAAGCCAAATGAGCTGAAACATGGCAGGAAACATCTATGGCAGTTCCTCTATAAGGATTGCTCATTCTGTTCCGATCCTTTAACAAACTTGGCCGCCACAGTCAATTCTTGCTTCTGATTGGTCGATTTCTAAAAATATTCTCCTCTGAAACCGCTTGTCCAAATGAACCGAAACTTGGTAGGAAGCATTTATGGAAGGTTCTCTATAACGATTGCTCATTTCGTCCCGATCTGTTAGCACACATGGCCGCCACAGGCGATTCTTGTCTTTGGCCGATTTTTTAAAAATCTTTTTCTCTGAAACCGCTGGGCCAAATGATCCGAAACCTAATAGAAAGTATCTATGGGCGGTTCTCTATAAAGACTGTTCATTTCGTTCCGATTCGTTAATAAACATGGCTGCCACAGTCAATTCTTGTTTCTGATTGGTCCATTTCTAAAAATATTCTCCAATGAAACGCTTTGCCAATTGAACCAAAACTTGGTAGGAAGCATTTATTGAAGGTCCTCTATAAAAATTGCTCATTTGGTCCCGATCTGTTAAGAAACATGGTCGCCACAAGCAGTTCTTTTTTCTGATTGGTCGATTTCTAAAAATCTTCTTCTCTAAAACGGCTTTGCCAAATGAATCGAAACTTGGTAGGAAGCATTTATGGAAGGTCCTCTATACAGATTGCTTGTTTCGTTCCGATCCGTTAACAACAATGGCCGCCACAGGCAATTCTTGCTTCTGATTGTCCGATTTTTTTTAATCTTTTCCTCTGAAACTGCTTGGTCAAATGAACCTAAACTTGGTAGGAAGCATCTATGGGCGGTCCTCTATATCGATTGATTATTTCGTTCCGATTCGCTAACAAACATTGCTGCCACAGTAAATTCTTGTTTCTGATTGGTCGATTTCTAAAATTCTTCTCCGCTGAAACCGCTTTGCCAAATGATTCGAAACTTGGTAGGAAGCATTTATTGAAATCCTCTATAAAGATTACTCATTTGGTCCCGATATGCTAACAAACATGGCCGCCACAGGCAGTTCTTGTTTCTGATTGATCGATTTCTTAATAGTATATATATTTACTCATATTCAATTTCAATAACGTCTAGCTGAAATTGGCCTGTTCAAAAAATGCACAAAAGATATAATTTGACTTAATTATTTAAGGTAGCACTAGAGGGAAATTTTGTTATTTGCCTTGACTACCAATCTTTAGAAGATTATTTCTCATAAACTACTAAATGGAAATTAAATATCCTGGTTTCTATGTGTTTCTGAAAGATTGCTCTTTATTGCATACTCAATTTCATATCTCGAAATCAATTTAATCAAAAGTTGTGTAATATAATACACAAAAAACTAGGGTATGCTCTTTGATTAAAAATAGCATGTCCAGGTCAAGTCACACACTAGAAATTTTTATTTCCGCTGCAAGATCTAACTACAGCCTACCAAACCTTGTCTCAGAATTTTGATATATGGTTTCATTCATGTGTTATGTCATACAGACTGTGAAAGCTAATCCTTCCATTATGTTGCCAATTGCAAAGAGGCATAACTATTTTTAGAAACACAATTTTTGAAATCTGAGACACAGTTTTGTAGAATACACCCCCCCCCCCTCCCCCAGAACAACATACACCAAAATCAGATCAATAGAGGCACCTATACAGTTGCTATTTTTAATTCAAATTAGTATTACACTCATAAAATAAAGCTCTAAAATAGCCCCAAAACTAAATTTCCCAGTTTTGGCCCCATTAAATCTATGCAAATGCTTTCAATATTCTTGGGGAGTGACCTAGAACATTATTCCAATCAAATCAATTACACATCATGTATATAGTGTATACACATGCTGTTTATTTCTGCATTATAAATGCACTGGCCATCCTATTTTGACCCACTCATGGCATTTGGCGGGAGATTTGACGTCACTGGTTTGATTCCTGCTGATCAGTATGGTCAATGCTCCTCCCCTTATTACATAGCCAGAAGCCACAAATAACACAGGGATTACAGGAGAGATTAGTATTACAGAAAGTTTGCAACACAAGTGAATTAAATGTAAATAAATGAAATAAATGAAATGCAACGTTTATTGAAAAATATTGACAAAATGTCAATAGAAATCTGTAAAGTTAACAAGTTACAATTGTATAACACCCCTGAATAGAAATAGACTGGTCCGAAGGGAAAAGTTTCGAGAATTTACTCAAATAATTAAAAAAAAATGAAAATAAAATCATCAAGCAAAGGAAAAAAATATGCCAAAATTTCTCAATAGAAAACACTGTCATCATCTGAGTTTGTCTGATAATTTCAAAGATTCTTTCATCTCTGGGTGCATTTCCTTCATCATTTTTGTGGTTCTTCTCCCCCTTCTAGACGTTTTCGTTTTTTTACGTGTTGCTTCTCCATCCATCATTACATAAATTAACCACAATATAAATAGTGGTCAATAGAGGTCAACAGGAGACTGATAAGAAAGCTATTATATTACACCACTGATTGATAGATAAGCTCCTCCTTGTTATTTAGAAAACAACAGATTTGACCATGTGCTTTTGCTTACATATATAAATTAGCTAATTACACATTAATTGGATAATATACTGACATTTCTTTGATGTAATATGCTAGTGTACATATATATCTATTGACAAATGCCAGAAAAGAAAATTCGATTAAAAATGCCATATGTTGCCTCTAGTACATGTACTACCTTAACGGTGTAGACCTGGGAAACCCAAAATTTTCCCATCGATCAATTTTTTTTAAATTTGCATCATTGGATAGCTATGTCTTAATACATTATCTGCCAAAGTTGCAACAAATTTCACCGTGCCGTTTTCCCCATAGCACATACTAAGTATAGCAATTTTGAGAGTATTATTGACGCCAGATGGCAATACTAGTTTCGGAAGCTTCTAATAGATATACGCATTTATTTCTGGTTGAAAGGCAATATTTTGGCTTTAATACACTTGAAAGTGTTATTGTTGAATAAATATGAAATATCTAGCATATATGAATATCCTGTTTGGAGATAATCATGTGCAAAGCAGTTGAAATTGGAAAAAAGAGGGTCCCTAGGATACCACCCTGATATTAAATTTCTACCCAAACATGTCACAGAAAAGAATATACATATAGACACCATTGCACCAAATAATACAAACTTTTACCGTCGTATTCTTAAGATATTTAAGATTATATTTTTCATGGATGACACCCAGAAAAAAATGAAATTGTCGAGGAAAGTTATTACACACTCATCTTTTGCTGTTTCTTTATTTGTGAGACAAAAAATATCAGTTACCAATAATAAAAAAAACTTTTGAATTCTTATATTTGTCATATTGGATGTCCAAATTACCAAATTACTGCAATTGTCTTTGAGAGGATCAGTATTACAAAACAAAAAAAATCACCGAACCTAGCTTTCCATTTTTTTTACTGCCATAACATTAATTTACACCTTGGTATTTCAATCATTGTACAGTTATTTTTTCTCTGTTTTCTAAAATATGAATCTTTCTCAAACTGTCAGCAATAATATTATAGGTTATTTTGAGAGAATTCATAAATGTGAGAATTTGACATTTCATCTGCAAACTGAAAAAGATGTAAAATTTGTGATTGAAATGGTGTGTTGACACAATGCATCAATTCCTTGAAAATAGCCATTATTATATATAGATGTATACAAACATTCAGCTGGTATGGTGTTGACCATCAAAATTGAGCATTATATGCAACAGTGGAATTATATTAAAATTAGACAATTAAGATAATTTATTTTCATGTTCTGTAGTGAGTATGAGTGTGACTAATAGTCACAGAGTGTCATGAACTGCTAGAAAAATAATACAGAATTCAACAAAATATAACAATGTATAAAATGACCACAATGTATGCATATCTTGTTTACCCTTTTGACATTTTCGGGTCACCTAATAATTATGTGAAGGTCAAAATGGTGCAAACATGTTCATGGGGCAATGAAAATATTTTTCATGAAACCAAAGTCGTATGAATTTTAGTCATAAACAGAAAAATAGTGAAAATTTAGATGTTGGGGTAATATAATATATATATATAAGAGACAAGTTGTGCAATGGAATTTTGCGCCAAAATGTAAACACGCCATTGTAGACGAACGAAGATATCAAGTGATGGATTCCTGTTGTTTTTTCAACTGACGATGCATTGATTTATTGAAATATATCATTTTTACCTTATAATTTAATCGAAGTTTAACACTACGGACATTTTTGCACTAAAACATTTGCCTAACAGCTTGTTACGATCGTCATGGTGGTGTTCTTGCAGTGAATGCTAGAAAGTAAATATCTGATACAAGTCGGCGTCACATCCGGGCAATTTCCGTACAAGAATGTTATACAAATGTTACCCAAAAAATTCAGTTAAGGAAAGATAAGTCCCTATATTTTGCTTTCCTAACAGGGCCTGCATTATTTACCAGGTGCGGATATTTGGAAAACTGTGTCATCAAATTGAAATTTAAAATTTTTCGCCATCAGAACTTTCAGTCAGTTATCACCCTTTGGTAGATCTGCCATTTCGGTAATCTCTCATTTTTGATTTAGAAATAATAATCTACATGAAAAATAACCTTATATATTATTTTCAAGTTTGTTCAGCATCTGCTATGCAGCTAGGATTTTTTATATTATAATCGAGTATATTTTTCTAACATTCACTGCGGGACCATCACCATGGTGAGAGTAACAAGCTGTCAGACAAATGTGCCAGTGTAAAAATGTCCGTAGCATTAAGCTGCGATTAAATTTTAAGGTAAAAACGACATGTTTCAATAAATAAATACATCGTCAGTTGAAAAAACAACAGGAGTCCATCGCTTGGCATCTTCGTTCGTCTACAACGGCTTGTTTACTTTGAGGCGCAAAATTTACATTGCACAACTTGTCACTTATTTATATATATATATATTATTTCACCCCAACATCTAAATTTTCACTATTTTTCTCTATTTATGACTAAAATTCATACGACTGTGATGAAACATGCATCACACCGTTTCAATATCACTTCTAAAAACACTACATTTATTCCAAAATGACACCTTCTTTTCAATATATTGATATTTGTCATACCAATATATTAAGTTTTTCAATGTGACCAATGTACTTTTAAAAATCATCACCAGGGGTAAGTGATTTCCTGACAAATAAAGCAATTGTACTATAGTTTCATAATATATAATATTCTGGTGTATATATATAATATTTTCTATCTGATAAACACTTGAAATTCATTAGGAAAAAAGTGTGTCACACAAAATGTGTTACAATCCTGGCATTTTTAACAACATATTTCGATGGCCATTTTTTCTGGAAAGAGATATTTCAATGATATTTTGTGAGCACAAGCATATAATAATAACACACTTTTATTAGCAGCAATAAGATATAAAAAAACAAGGAGCAAAGTTATAGAAAGGTAAAAGGAAAAGGAGTCATTTTTTTTAAACTGTCCATATCTAATGTAAGCAATCTGTTTTGCCAAGAAGCTTGGAATTGAGGAGGAATCTTCAAATGCACAGATGACCATATATTTGAGAAGACAATGAAAATAGAGTTGTCTCTCATACCCCAGGCCTACACCCTTAAGTCTGACAATTTATTCTAGAGGCAGAAATCTTTATAAGTTCACCTTTGAAAATAGATAACCGTTAGAGCAAAACGAAGTGGCAATCATCACTGGACAATCCAGAAACAGATGCAACATTGGACACAATACACAGACAATGAAAACAAAGAACAAAAAAGTAACACAAGAAGGGATATCATTAACCGGTTTAACATGTTCCAAGCCAATACCTCAGTTACGATCGACGTCTGTCAGTGTCATGTATGTGTTCTGAAGTCTGAGGTTTGACAGAGAGACACTGTTGATATAACGTACATGTTTAACATGTTTAACATATGAAATGTGTAACATTTTAAGATGGTGATGACGAAATCTTTTTTGAGTTTTGAACTTTTATTACAACTATTTTTGTAGCAATCTGTGAAGTTATTTAGAAATGTAGTATATTGACTAGTAATAATACTTATCATCATTTTTTGTATATTATTTGGAAACGTTGATTGGCTAAAAACGGGTCACATGGCGTTCTATTAAAAGTGGCACCCCACGGACGCTACTAATTATAGTAACACCCATGCAATATTATACAATTCCTGCACTTGAACGAGATCAATATGAGGTTTTATGGAGCAGAGTACAACAATATTGAACGAAGGGAAGCCGAGTATGGAGCAGAGTACAACAATATTGAACGAGACGAAGCAGAGTTGTTTGTACTCTGCTCCATATAACCTCATATTGATCAAGTTCAAGTGTAGTAATTGTTTTATTTAAGAATTGAATGCATTTTGTACTTTTATTGGCGTGTAAAAACATGGACCGAAGCACATTGCGCACTTCATACAAAAAAGTGCCTCTGTCCACGCTTTTACACGCCTATAAAACTACAAAAAAATGAATTCAATTCTTATAATTACATTTAAATCACACCAAAATTTAATATAGTTGCAATTTTCGCTGTGAATTTTATTTGTGTTATATGATTTGGTGTTGGAAATTACTACGCCATTGATTGTTTACATCTCCCGTCGTCAAGGAGGCACATGCAAGTTCGGGTTTGAGTTAACATGCGGCATGCTAATTACATCTCCTGAATTTACAAGTAATTTAACTGGAAAAACTTACAACAGCAAATTGTTTGATCCTCTCGACTGTTCTACTAAAAATGTCATTTACGGCATAGAATGTACACTCTGTGGACTTTTGTATGTTGGTGAAACTCGTCAAACATTGCGAAGTAGAATGAACCAACAGCGATATGATGCAAGAGATCCCAAATACAGGATTTTGTATAATCATTTCAATCAACCGGGTCATGACCGCTGTTTGACGATAAAAGTTCGAATCATCGAGAAGATTTACCATCATACAAACAGTCCAATACTTAGTACACCCTACCGTACCGATAGAGAGTTGTTTTGGATTAAAGAGTTAGATACTGCAATGTCATACGGCTGCAATGATAACATCAAAGGAGTGGGAAATTTGTCAAGTCCTGGATGCAGCGAAATCAACGTGATGAGCCTTTTAAATACTATTCCAAGAGCTAAACGTAGCCATGGTCATAACATAATTCAACATCCAAATGTTAAAAAGTCCTCTAAACCAAGAACGTTACAAGATACTTTTAATGATTTACTTTTTAATATACAGAAACCTCTTGGAATTCGTCACATTCGTACAATCTTATTTTCACTATCTGTAAACTAAAACAAAGATCTTAGGGATTTTGGACTTGACAAAGGAGGCGTAGATCCTTTTTCTCCTAAGTACAGATTGTCTAGTATTATATGAGACGTGGCGTCCTTTCGTTATTAAAACCAGTTCGATCTGAACCTCTTCATAATAACAATAGAAAATTCCTCCATATTCCGTTTGCTAACAAAAGGAATCGATCCTATTAACATCAGCAACATTCTTAATAGAAAAGAGGTCGTAAAAGAAATTCCACCATATTTCAAAAATCAATCTGTTCCCATTGTCTCCTATAGCTACACTAACAGCATTGGCCGTAAAATGTTCAACTACAAAGAAGCATTGCAAGATATTAACATAGAAGAGTACCTTAAGAACCCTCTGACTTGTGACTGCTCCCACTCTCCTTTTCAATACAACCCATCTGGACATGTAATCACTGGTGATCTGAATATCATTCAACATGAGAGTCTCCGAAAGGTGATTTCTCATGGTCCTATATTCAGAGAATTTCAACACATCAATTGGAAACATAATTTCAAGATAATTATGGATGCTGTTGAAGATAATGCCAGAAGGTGGATACAGAGAGAAGTAGACCAAGATCCTGAGTTAGAGTCCTTGTCAGACTGGGTTAGAACAATTAGGTCTCTAGTACAAGGTCGGATTCACAAACTCAAAAATTGTGTTAATAGTCGACCTAAGACTGTATTTAAAGACCAAGAAGCTGTTAAGTGTCTTTCCTCTCTTCATGACAAATATGTTATCGTTCCTGCGGACAAGGCTTCCAACAATATCGTGTTTGTATGTAAATCATATTACTTCGAATGCCTAATCAAGGACTTAGGCATACATAGCAACACCTCCAGTAATACCACATACAAACCCACTTCGTCCGACAAAGATGAAATCCTAGCTAACCACAGATCATTCATGACCTCTTTAAGCATTCCCTCTGGTAAAGAGTCTGAAGATTTACCCTATTTATATTGGATACCTAAGCTCCATAAGACACCATTCAAAGAAAGGTACATAGCGGGATCATCAACTTGTTCGACGAAAGAATTGTCTATTCACCTGACAAAGATTCTGTCTGCAGTAAATGAGGGACAACAGAAATATTGTGAAACTGTTTACTCGCGTAGTGGCATAAATCACATGTGGATTTTGAAAAACTCTAAAGATCTTTTGGATAACCTTAAATCAAGATCTTTCTCTCAGGTATCCTCCATCAAAACTTTTGATTTTTCAACTCTATATACCACCCTACCTCATTACGGTTCAAAGGTTCCGGCTGTCACTGTAACAGTATTTAAATACAGGAACAAAATAGGTAAAATAGTTATCAAAGCAGTACCATATTCGGTGACGTAAATGTCAAAAATATTTTTACGTCACACATTGACAAAAAAATTCTTGACATTTTTGACTTCTTTATCTTTATACATTTTCACTATATGAAAATGCATCGCTTATAATTTTTTCTGCAGAGACGGAATATATTTCGACAAGATAATGGTATCGGAATATAAACTTTTTAAGAGATCGAATAAAGCAAATCTTTTCATAGCCCTGGTCCAGTAGCCTGTTTCTCAGATGAAGATGACGTTTCAGGAGATCAGAATAATTGCTACTGGCCCTTGCATAGCGAATCAATTGCGAGATGTAAACACCATATGCAGGAGAAGCTGATATATTGCTGCACATGTTTGGAAAATTTATGATTTTAAAATTGAAGTCGTCCCGCTTATCATAAATTTTAGTACTGAGTTGACCACTGTCGTCAAATTCGAGGTATAAGTCCAAAAATGATGCGGACGAAGCTGTATCGGTGGTCTCTTTAACTTCCAGCTCTGGAGGATATATCAATGGAAGAAATTCTGCAAATCTAGAATTATTGATAGATAAAACGTCATCAATATACCTGTATGTGAAATTAAAGGCTCTAGCCTCATGAATCTTCTTATCTTTTACAATATATATTTATTATATGTTATTCAGCTATCAGACAGGGTATATAATGTGACATTCCCGGCTTATGATCTATATTCCCTGAGGCGCAGCCGGGAATGTCACATTATATACCCTGTCTGATAGCTGAATAACAAATATATTACGGATCATTTTTTTGTTAAATACAGAAGCAAACTGTCGTATAAATTTTTTTTTAATTTTTTTATTTATTTTTTTTTGCTTGTTTCCTTTTTGTTTGTTTATTTTTATTTTCCTTTTGGTTTTTTTACCACGTACATAGTCCCAATTCATATTTAAAACTTTATTAATTATTTTGCGTCTTTTATTTTCATCTTACGTATTTCTAGATGTCCCTTTTCGTACCTCTGACATTCTTTGTTCAATGACGTCAAATATTTGTCACGTGATATTTTATGTACTGAGGTGTCTCATAAAGGAAAATCCTGTTCAATATTTCTAAATCAACACAATTTCATATGCAGTAAATTTTATAAACATTATAATTATAACATTAATATATTACATAACAAAACAACGAGCTTGTGAAACAATTTCAATAATTAAAATGTTAACAATAAGCAAAAACTTGGTGTGGCCCCGTGACCTCGAAAGTTTTAAAGGCGGAAAGTTTAACACACTTTCACTTGTTGATTGCTATGTTCAAATTTGTAATGGTACAGCCGTGGAACATGGGAGTTTGCTGAATTGTTCTGGTGTTTGTGACGGAAATAACTGTTGTAAGAGTGTAATAATCACAAAATAAATCATCATAATTTACATCCAAAATGTCAACATTTGAACAAGTGATGTTGAACTTGAACTGTTTTGTGTCGGCGGCATGAGTTGCAACCGGGAAGTACTGTGCGGTGGCATTATTGAGGATAGTTGAGATGGTTGCTCTCCACGAACATAACTTGTGATAATGTCTCCCATAACTTGTTTTTCCTTTGATGAAACACGTTGATATACTGCAACTGACGAGGCAGATTTGTGTCCGGTAACTGCCATAATTTGTGCCATTGAACAGTTTCTTCCGAGGATAGTTGCACCCGTTGCACGAATGGAGTGGTTGGTGTAGATTTGTGAAAGGCCTGTTTTTTTACTTAATGTGAACATAAATGATGCCAATGTGTCTTTTCCTATCGGTCTTTTTTGGAACCAACATTCATCGGAAATATTAAAACTGTCTTTAGGAAATTGCCAAAGCCTGTTGCACTGAGGGTGAAGTTTTTGAAGGTAGGTCTCAAAATTTCTAACTGGACAATATTCAGGCATTTCACGATCCTCCGGCATATGCCCAGAAATATTTTCTCTGTCCATTTCCCTACGATTTTTAGTTAATTCGTCCACCTTTTTCATTACATATCTCCTGCCAGTGACTGAATAAATTCTAATGACAAAACAGCATTTAATTTGGTAAAAATACATTTATTATTCCGTATTATGATATTGATTCAGTGAAGCGTAAATATTTCTGTTTTTGTCAACCATATTGTTATTGTTTTTTGGGGCCCAAATGAGGGAGACCGAAAACGTACATAAATACCCCGTCTGTTTTCCGAATATATGCTGACATTCAGGGTTGAAGAACCAATGAAAATGTGTGTAACAAACTAAATTCGTAATATAGGTCTATAAATCCATGCATTGATCTCAATGGAAGGCTATATTTGTATAACATTATACAATTAATGACTTTTCATAAGGTGGACACTGTAATGTATCAACTCCGAGGAAGTGATGTTCACCGAAGCCAACGGTTGAGGTGAACATCACTTCCAAGGGGTTGATAAATCAGTGTCCACCGAAATGAAAAGTCATCAATTATTTTATTATATGACACATTCCAAGTGTTATTTTGGGGTGAAAATTGTGAATTGTTGCTGTTTCTTAGACATTTCTATTTATTCTTATTTTTATGTAGCTGCTTTAAACCAACAAACACCAGTTTTAAAAGCTTGACATTTCTAATGTTTCAAAACAATAAAACTGATTAAGAAAAAACGAATACAATTTCAAAATTTTAACCAAAAAAATATCACAGTTTCAGTAACATTTTTAATCAATTTTTAAAGAACATGGGTAAGCATAATTAATTTATGTTGTAGTTTATGGTAATGTTAGAGCAATTATTTTAGTTTTCCCCTGTTACTATATTTGGGTAGGTATTAACTTCTGGTTCTACTGACGAAGCTGCGTCGTTCATTTTTGTTTACTAACAGTCGTCTGCTGATTACCGAAGCTCGTTAGCAAGACCGCCTCTGATTGGTTCAGGTTCAAAATGTCGGCCAATCAAACTTATCGATATTAATCAGCCTACTGGTTTCCCCCTGTTACTATATTTGTGTACGCACTAACTGCGACATGCGATTTATTAAGCTCACGCGCAAAATTGCGCGTTGGACATGTAGTTCTTTTAGAGGAAGCAATGAATCATCTAAGCCAATCAGAATTAAGACAATTCATAGTTATTTAATGATATCGAATATTACAAATCTTATTTACCAGTTATTTTTCCAATAGCCCCATGAAGATAAGCTCCGGCATATCCTGAAATATGTGATCCTAAACTGTGACCAACAAGATGGAACTTGTCATAGCTTGCATGTGGTCTTTAGTGTAGTGAATTAATCAGCTCCCCTATTGTAGTTCTTATTACCCGTGTGTTAGCAGTTGCTTATATATAATCAATGTTGTCGGCTCCATGTTCCCAGTTGACTGCTATGACATTCGTATCACCCTGTCGTGTAAATAAAGATTAGAGTAGTATTCAGCTAAACTGAATTATGAAATAATAATTTTCTGAAAACTAGAAACTCGATTGAACCCAAATCCCAGAACTGTACATTAATATTCATTAGATTATTTCTGGCTTATTATATTTGCCATGTTTTATGTCGGTCGGAAAATGTTGCTCGTGAGATCGGTCAGTGTCTTATTTATTGATTTCGCCTTTCCTTGTTGGGATAAGACGCCCTTCCATAGGTGCACCACAACGATGCGTTTGTACATGCATAATTTATTTGTGGTCTTGTTCTCGAATAAATATACTTTGGGATACTGCCTGCTTAAATAAACATCAACCAATTAGAGTTAAAATGGCCGAGCTATTAGTTTGTATTAAGATCCTTTACAACTTTACTATCTTCTGAGTTCTAAACTATTAAATCAAAGAGTCGTCTCTTGAAAGCTTTGAAGATACCAAAGAGGTAATGAGTAATAGTAATAGTATTTGTGTGCAATTGTGGACATTTCTGTTCGGTATTATTTGATATACTAGACTTTTGAAATTTAGTTGGGTAAAATTTTGTTGTTGCCCTTCTTTGTATGATATTTTACATAGGAATTTGGGTGATTTTACATGAAAAATCAGCTCCTAATGTTGGCAGAACAAATTCTAGTTATAAATGCACCTTATATTTAAGCTATGTATAGATTGGTGTATTGTTTATTATAGGGTTTTTATTTTTTGACCTTTTGTTTAACCAACCTTTATCAATAGTTCTGTTGTCATTTTGTGTATCCATGTACTTCTACCGTCATCCTGATAACCATGCGTTATCAAAACGGTTTTCTTGCTGCCATCAAAATGAGAATGTTTTATAGTAGAATGGATATATGGGTCAAGTAGTTTCTCCTGGTGAGAATTTTGTCGGGTATATAATAAAAACTGTGTCTGTATATGATCTGGTGATTCTGGCAGGTTACCATTTGCATTGTTATATGGAGAAGAATTGCTGAAGCACCCAATATGATCATAGCACACCTTTCTACTAAATAGAAATCCTAAAATATATAAAAAGATATCAAAGGGGTAATCCGAAGCCGTAAATCGAAGGAGGACAGGTCAACACAATGGCCAAAGGAAAAACGAAAAAGAACAAACAACGATCTACAAAACATATATATAAATCTAACGATCGAGCAAGGAAAGATAGCTAAGTAATGTTAAACTCATAAAAACATCGACATCGATTAACAGAACTGACAATTTGATTAATTATATACAACTAAGAAGAGTGGGAAATAATGATAGTTAACCTATTTTTGGTTCTTTTTAATTGTTCGTTTAAGTTCATATTTATTGTGTGTGTGGTTTTTTTCTTTTTATTATTTAAATTTTTTTTTCTAAACAAAATAAATAATAAAGACATAATTATTATGCAATGGATCACGGTGTTGTATTGTCTTAAATTAGTCGAATCGTGACTATAAATCATGTAGTCTACATGGTTACTTACCACTTGTAACATATAACTAGAATGATCGCTATCGAAAGGTCATAATATATTACTCTTGTCTCCAATCAGGAAGTGCATTCCAACTTGATACAATGTTGGAGTACATTCATACTATTTTGACTCTTGATGATGACCGAGAAAGATTTGTTTTAACTTCAAAGGTTGTTTTGTTATTTCTAAGGAGAAACATTACACATTTATTTGGATGATATGCTACTTTCCTATGTGCAGGTTTGTCGAAGTAGTTTCCATATTTGTAATGATGTCTCTTAAGAGTTCTTGAAAGTGGTGTTAAACGCCATAGCATCAACTCTCTTCAGAGGAGTAGTTTTGGTTGAGCTTAAACCGACGGATTTACCATTATAACAACAGGGCAATAGATTAAGATGGACACTTTTATATTCAAATGGACGTGGACAAATATTTACCTGTTATTAAGCAATCACGTGTCTGACAAGTGTTTTTTTTATTATATCATGATCATTAAATGTTACGCTGGCTGTAAAACGAGATTGTGTTCCTCTTAAAATATGTTGTCTTACTCCGGTTTACATGATGACCTTGGTAGAAGGTTGCTGCTAACAAGGAATATATTAAACAAGAGTTCCTAGTGGTTAATTTGAAGTCATGTCTTCGAAAGTTTTGCGGTCGCCACCGTTACTTGCTAATCGTTAATGACTTATCACCGTGTATGTAACAAGAGTAACACGACAGATGACAAATGTAGAGCAGGAACTGCTTATCTTTGCAGAGCACCTGAGTTCACTCCCTGGATTTTAGCGGGGTTCGTGTTCCTCGATCTTTATATTTATGTGTAATGTTTTGTAGATCCTTGTTTGTACTTTTTTGTTTTGGCCATTGCACTGTCTGTCTATTTACGGCTTCTGATTACCCCTTTGGTATCTTCAAGCTTTTATTTCATTTACATGTGGCATCAGATGTCATTACCACCAGTACTAAGGTATGTCAGTTTGTCTCTCGTCCTAGTAAAATGTACGTGTTACAAACACAATGAAGTAGCGTGTCACTGACTCAATTATGCTATATAAACTGTAGTAGGTTTTATTCTGGTACTTTGGTTTTCTCCTAAATAAAACTTTCCCCCACACTTTGAAAAAAAACCAGATTTAGATATTGTTAAAAATTGGAGTTAAACATTCGTAATCCAAATGCCTTTGTCTCTGTGAATTTTGGATTGTGGTACTGGTATCGTTACCTACAATATGTATTTTATCTTTGTTGTATTAATTTACAAGAAGAGGCAAATGGTGTCAAGATACTAATGAAAAACAATTGAAAATACAAAAGGAGTTATTAGACGAGGTAAATGAACTTTCAACTTGTTAGTCTGTCTTTTAATATAAAGCTAGCATCCATTACATTAGGAATGCAATTGAAACATAATTCATTTACACTTAAACAGACGCAGTGTCACATTCAGTTATAGGTACTCAAGTTAAAATATTTCATGAATTTAGACAACGCATTCAAATATCTCAATAACATTTCTTGTCGAATGATACAAGACTTTGCATATTGTTCTTGAAAAAACACATCTTACCTGACACTAGTAGACTGGATTGTAAAATGAGAAATGTCGTCACTGTACCGTCCATGCTGACCACGCAATAAATACTATCTTGAAAAGAATATAGATTTCGGACCTTGTCTATCTCGATAAGCAACTCTCCTACTTTAATAAAGCTCATGTCTAGAACGACTATTTAGATTACTCTTACAAGGAAAGATGAACAGACGTTTGCCTAAAACATTATCCTCTTGTAAGCTTTCTGTGACCGGGTCGTGTTTTTACTCAAATCTCCCCCCGGCTTGGGTATTTTATGTTCGTCTTCTGTACTGTATGACATATTGCTTGTATCTGACATTTCTATGTTAGCTATGTTGGAAATACTGGCATTACGTCGCAAACAAGGAACAACCTAGTACCACCAATAATAGGCTGATCAAATTACCAAGGAGGGTGTGGTTGGGATTCCATTAACCGTGTTCTCCTGCCACATTTATGTATCTGTCACAAACCAGGACTTGCATTACCATCTCTATAGGTCATGGCAATATTTGTGTTCATTGACTTGAGTTGAGATGTTGTGTATTTTTCATTGGTGGAATTGTTGACCATCGCTGTGCTAACTTTTATTTCCATTATTATTTTTTTCATTTTGTAGCTGCCGTTAACGGAATGTGGTGATCACACAGCACGAGGTGAGAGCTGGATTTGAAGCCTTCTGCACAAATGGAGCATTGACTGAGTATTTGTTGCTTATCATCCAGAGGCAAATATTTCAGGCCTATGAAGGATGATGATCTTCAACAATATATAAATTATACAATAATGAGCGACAAGTGATGCCACCGATGCAGCGATATTGACTGACATTGAAACGTATGGAATGCTTAATAGGGACAAAAATAATAAGTAGCGGCAATGATGCGCCTCCTAATTTTTGAAGTCTGAAAAATTGCTATTTTATCTCCGTCGTCATCTGTAAACATTTCAGATTTCAATCTCTCATATTACATGGTCAATTGGAACAATCTTGGTAGGTATGAATATGTAATTACGTGGTGAATTTTTAAACACATCTTGACAAAATTAATTATGATATTGAAGAATGTCTTTTAGATTGTCTTCTACTAATTATGAACGTTGGTGCATATAGAACCCTATTGGATGTACCTACAATCAGTTTTTTCTCAGCAACTGTTTCTCATATTTACATTGAATCATATACATATCATATAAAGGTGATCGTCCACTAGTTCTGACTTTATAACAAAGAACTTCTGAAACCATTAAAGTATGAATGCTGATTTAAGAAATGTGAAAGACGACAGATATAAGAGGAATCTACATACTTTCTAATATGTCAGGTGAGTGATACAATCTTTCGAGAGACTCCAGCTAATTGTTTTAATCTGTGTTAAATATTTCATATCGTGTTTAACCTTTTGATATTTACATACCATGTTTTCAAAGGGTTGTTAATATTTGATTTTTATGTTTGATAATGCTACTCACATCTTAGTAGAAAACATTGAACTGTGCACTTAAAGTGCTAGTAATTGATTTATTTATTGTGTTTAACACCACTTTCAGCAATATTTCAGCTCTATCATGGTGACCAGTTTTAGTGGTGGAATAAAGCGCTTATAATATTAGTACTAAAACTTGAAGTATTAACGGTCAGTATTTCCGAAAGTTTAGTGATTGGTTGTTGTTTAGCGCCACGAGAGAGTATTGTTGAGCTATATTATGAATAAGTTACTGTTTGATGAAATGATAAGAAAGTTGGTCTTCTGTACTAGACCAACAAGCTGATTTCGGTTTTTAGCTCACCACAACAGTCCAGAAGCTCTGATGGACATATTATCCTGATTCCGAGTCAACCAGTGCTTGCTCTTACTCCTTTGTGCTACGTGATTGGTGGAAAATGCATATTAGTGGTACTTTTATTGTCTCTGATTTGACACGACCGAGGATCGAACCGCACGATCTACTACACTCTAGAGGATTGCGATGATCATTACTCCGCCAAGGCGTTTGTGTGAAAGTTTATTAGAGACGCATTTTTAATGTTGTTCGCTAGGTAGGCAGAGAGGTGTCACTAAAGTTAATATGCATCCTTTTAAAACCTTGTTTGCTTACGTGAAATATAAGAAGAAAACAGGTAAGATGTTATTATTTTGTATTTATGTTTTTCATTAATTACACATAGCTCTGCAGTAGAGTTTCTAAATTGGGTGCTTTAAGATCGACAATAACAGGTTTCGTGCTATTTTCCGAAATATTTCACCGTTGCGTTGGTTGGTAGAGCTTTGTGGTAATATAGAAGACAAATAAATGCACTGTTGTCGTAGCTGAATACAAAGCAGTCAACAGATTGTTCACAAAGCACAGCACATACTATAATACTCAGTGCGGAGATTTCTTCAGCAACTTGTAATTGTTTACAGTTTGATTCCTTTCCTATGTAGTGAGAACTTGTGTATTTCTGTTCTTCGTTAGTTGACATACCTGTAATATAAAATATTAAAAACAATAGATCAATTGTTGTAACCTATCAACCAAAGTATTTTTTATCACCATGACATTTCTATTCATGTTGAAGTACATTAGTAATTTATGCATTTCATTTAATGATATTAAGCATACGACTGCATGGTTTTTCGACAATTTCGAGCTGCTTAAGCTTAGATGTGGCAGCTCTCACTGAGCAAATGATTATTTGAAGTGATCATTAGTGGTCCCTTGTGAAAAAACAATTGTCTGATCCTATCAAATTTACGGATCG
Organism: Bathymodiolus brooksi; assembly: GCA_963680875.1. Taxonomy (NCBI): domain Eukaryota; kingdom Metazoa; phylum Mollusca; class Bivalvia; order Mytilida; family Modiolidae; genus Bathymodiolus; species Bathymodiolus brooksi. The sequence goes on from OY804575.1 coordinate 151,764,984, forward strand.
ATAATTCCATTCTTCTTTGATGTATTCATATGCTACTGTATCATATTTTGCACTTCACTCTTAAACTAATTTCAAATTAAGTATTTAGTGAAGTAATTAAATTTCGTCTTAGATCATATCTGCATTTATATATAGTTAATTGTATAGCAAAAAATCCCTAAAGATGAAAAGACAATAAAAATAGAGCAACATGTAAATCGTACAATTGTCTAAATTAAAATTAAATCATATAATTGCCTTTCTGTATTATTTTATGTGATGTATAAATGAATTTAGTAACTTGTCTAATGAGGAAATAGAAAAGTGCATCAGGGGTGATTAGGGGTGATGTTGTGTCGTGTTACTCGATCTTTAGTTGTATGTGTATGTTTTGTAGATCGTTGTTTGTCCTTTTGTACATTTTCTTTTGGCCATTGTGTTGTCTGTTCGTCTTCGATATACGGATTTTGATTACCCCTTTTGTATCTTCAAACTCTTCTGGTTACGCCACTGCACATATACAGACTCTGAAGACGCACCTGATTGGTTGCCTGGCTGTATGATATTACAACGTACCTACGGACCCAACGAATAGAAAATGCAGTGGAGGGTGATATATGGAAAGGCACAGGGAGGCTATTGAACCAAGGGATCCTAGTGGTTAACATCTTCACTTCGAAAGCTTTATACGGTCACCATCATGACTTCGTTAACCGCTACGAGATATCTGTGTCACAAATGGCCACGTATATGCCCCGTTTGTCGTTATCACAATTCGGTTCTGTTCTCATTCATGGCTTATCACCGGGTTTGTAACAAGAGTAACACGAGGAGTGCCACCTATGGAACAGGAACTGCTTACCTTTCATTGTTTGTCCTTTTGTCCTTTTTCTTTTTGTCATTTTACATGCATTGTCTGGCCCTAAGAGATTTACGGCTTTTGATCACCCCTAATGCAGTTTCTGTTTTAACACAGACAACCAAGCAAAATCATATACACCATGTTTTGTTTTATTTCACCCCCTAATACATCGTGTATTTCATACTACATAATTCAGATGAAACCATTTTTGAACATGCTTACGACGAACGCAGCAGGATGCATAGTGATTGCAAAAACAAAGATATTAAGAATTTACCAGATTCGTCATAAAATTTCCATTCAGCGACCCGACCTGGATACGACTTGGCATGAAGTGAATTCACAACAATAGGACATACGTCATTCCAAGACATTCTTATTACATTGTCATCGATATTTCCGGTTCCACATTCCATGGTGAATGTACTCCAACGAGTCCAAAACATCTTATAATTATAACAGTCTAACACTGAAATGTAATAATGTTGTACGGCATAATCCACCTCAGATGTTTTAAGCGCATAAAACAGCGATTGACTGTCATGATTCCCACCCCAATAGATGCTAAATTTTGGATATGTCAAAGGTACCGTCTGAGACATAGATATGACCACATCACCACAAGCTTTGGCGTCATATATGATTCGGTTATTAGACAAAACATAGCCTAGATCTGATACTGATGTGTGGCTATCACTTGATGTTTGAAGTGTAATCGTGGATCCTGAAAAGAAATATAAAAAAATATTGCACATGCAGTTATATACATAACATCGTTTTAATTTAATAAAATATTCCAATTTTTGAAATTATTGGAGTGTTACACACATGCATAGTATGAATAATATACTGACATTATGGATGCGAATATCTTCAAGTGTAAATCAATTAACAAATTCAAATATTGCATATAAATATAATTGGCTGCAAAAAAAATATCAAATTTCACGTAATAATAATAAAATTGCCGAAAATCATCACATTATGACTTAATAAAAGTTTGAAAATACCAAGAAGGTAATCAGAAATCGTAACTCGAAGAAGTACAGATAATACAATAGCCAAAAAAAAAAGACAAAGGGACCAACATTTATGTACAAACCACTACATAAAAAACAAACGATTGAGCAACACACAACTCGACCAAAAACCGGGGGTAATCTCGGTGCTCCGGATAGGTATGCAGTTTTTGACACATTTGGCAACCGTCACGTTACTCCGAGGGAAATTCATGAATGTGGAAGGGACCGGATTATGATTACGACAAATGGTACATATTCGTGCTCAATAGTGCCACAGATATTCTATTACGGTTAACCAAGTTATGGTGGCGACCGTAAATCTTTCGAAGTGATGAAATTGCAGCACCATACTTTGTAAACGTAAGAGTAGAAATTAGTCTCAAGCATTAAATTACAGCTTTCGGTGATGTTCGATTCGGTGATCATCTGCATCTCATATGCACAAATGATCTTAATATAAAGGATACTATTGACACTCCAACGTCTGTTTCACCATGGAATTGACAACGGAAGACGATTAAAAAACAAAACTCTACGACCTACATAATGAGTTTTCCAATAGTCAACTTCCCATGCATTCATCAGTAGCCATATTCCAGCAACATCAACGTATGGAGTTTATATTTCAAAACGCATTCGGTATTCAACAGTTTGTGCTCCTAGGTTGAAGTCTTTGCTGCAAACATTTTACGGTCGTCATAACCTACTATTTGACCGTAACGAAATACCCATTTCACAAATGGAAATGGAGCTTTTCCCTTTTTACTTATATTTGTCTTTCCGCAATCACATTCAAGACTTTCACCGAACTATGAGTTACACTGTGGGTGTCTTGTTTTGTTTTTTTTTTTTTTTTTTTTTTTTGTAATTTTCACTTTTTACAGACCCTACAGACAATACTGAACAATTACACAACAAGACAAAATATACTGGCAAATTATAAAATAACCTTATGGGTGTCTTGCTTTGTTTTTGTTTATCCTCAAACTGTATCTTATGTGCCCAATGTTGCCCATGTCTTTGGATTTACCATTCATGATTACTCTCTAACGATTATTCGTCGTTGATATCTAAAGTGTCGACCATAGGTCCACCCCGGTGTAATATTTGTTTTTCCATTTGTTATTGCTTGGAAGCCTCTTGTCATTAATAAAGATGATATACTGTTCACTTGACAGTAAACACCAATGAAATCAAAACATGAACTCAATAGAACCTGTGATGTTCATTTGAACAAAATATAATATTGTTTCATATCAAGCGCAATAGCGAGTCCATTTCTAACTGTTACATTTTCGCAAGCCTGTGGTCTGAATTTGTGCAAATTTTAATATCCATATTACATTAATGATTCATGCCGTTTCATTTTACAATATAATTTCCACAACTAGTTCTTAACACCATTAATTTTATGAAAACTTTGTGCTTGAAATAAGGATACCACATATACAGCTAGCCCTCCTCATACATTGAGCTACACATATAAATCGACCTTCAGCGCCGGTTATGCATGTCTCAATAATATACATGTCTCAATATTACAGTTTGTGTTTCATATTAGAATAACCAGGATATTCTTGATGGAGGAGTTCTGATAAGAAGAGAGCTGTAGATCCAATGGTACCTAAGGCTACAGCTAAAGTTGAAGTAATCATTTTGACAGTCTCTAGCCTGGATTAGTGTAGTGTTACAGAATGTCTATGTCACAGAGGGCCGCGGACTGAAACCTATATTATAATCGTCTTGGTTAAGTTGAAGTCATCACTTCGAAAGTTTTACGGTCGCCACAATGGCTTGGTCGATCGCTATGGAATATCTGTGTCACAAATTACTACAAATATGTTCCACTTATCGCAAACACTTACGGGTCATTTCCTCATTCATAACTAATCACCGGGTTTGTAACTAAAATAACACGACGGTGTCACTGGTGGAGCAGAACTGCCTATCATTCCGGAGCACCTGAGCGCACCCCGGTTTTTAGTGGGGTTCGTGTTACTCGAACTTAGTTTTATTGTGTATGTTTTGTATGCTGATGAGTTTTGACTTTCCCTTTTGAAAATTGTTCGGAGTAATTTTGTTATTACTCTTATCGTTGTTTGTCCTCTTTCTTTTGTCCTATGTGTTGTCTGCTCTTGTTCGATTAAACGTTTAACTCAGTAAACTGTGGAATAAATTATTTGTAACATGATGCTATGGAATATCACATCTAGGCCGTTGATTATTGCACGGCGTTCTGAGAGTAATAAAGCTACAGACCAGATATAAAGTATGCAATATCTTGTATCTGCGTGTATTAATTCACAATAACTGTTGCTTACATTCGATCAAAGGAAAAGAATGCTTTCATATTACAATATTAAGTGCTGATCAAAGATTAAAAGATCAATTCAAACACAAATAGTGCACAGAAATAAGCATGTCATCAAGAGTGCTTTGTTATGAAATTTTTAAAAACGAATTAGTCTTTGAAAAATACTTGTCTTTATTATCACCAAATAACATATACATGTATATATGTATTTTGTAAATTCAGATGTAGTAGTCACCAATTGCCAGTTGAGACGTGAAGGTGGTACAACATTTCTAGTAATGATATGTTGTGCCACTTTTGCGACTCAAATAACATAGGCGACGAATTGCATTATGTAATGACGTGTAGCTTTTTCAATAATGAAGGAAAAAAATACTTGCCATATTATTGTCAGACAAATGCAAATATTCTTAAGCTTAATAAATTATTTTAAACTAATAACATTGTTGTATTAGAAAATATTGTGTAAATTTATCAAGGTAATTACTATGAAAATCTCTCCTCTTGGCTATAAATTTAGTTTCTGTCCATATACTTTATAATTTCTGTTATGTTGTATTTATCTTCTCTGTAATTATGCATAGATTATGAGAATACAGATAATTCTTTCATTCATTCCCCAAATACAGATGTTTCGTATGAAAAAAGAATGCTTTTTATTAGCTCCCAACATTAAGACATTGGGCACAGACACTGGTGACCATGGCATTTCTATTTGTGAACATCTGATTCTGTATATCACATTGATGATTCATGTCATTTACAGTTCATTTTTAATGCTTCCCCTTTGCACTTTCTGACCAACTTTGGACTCCAGTATTTAATTTGTGCAAATTGGAATTTCCATTTCACAGTTATTTCATACCTTGTACAATTACATTTTTGCTACTACTTTTTTAGAATGCCAAATTTCAAATAGTCTGCATAGCAGTTTATTACAAGCGTTGGAATAAAGGGCTCGGTTGCCATGGACACATGAATTTGAATCTGCATGTCACAACGGTACCTACTCTAAATATTGAAGCATTTCTATCGCTGATTATTTTCATGATCATTGGTATACAGTAAAAAAAATTAAAAAAAATAAAAATATCACACTGTGCTGGAGACGATTAAAATATGAAACAGTGTGAGACGCTTAGACTTTGAATTTGTCCGTGCTGGTTGATATTATGATTGCGATATCAAATTGCCTTGACAAGTGCACTGTCGTCAAAGAGCTCCGATCGAAAATGCTTGGTCAACATCCGGGATATTTTAAAGCGGTATTTTTAAAGCAGACACGGATAATTATCGTAAGTATTTATAAATATACTGTGTATATAATGTTTTGAATTATGATGTTTTATTATTGTTATTATTATTAATTTCATTTTTTGCTCAAATATCATTTATTTTTGCAGTGTAAAATTAGATTTTTCCATAAGTTATAAGGAATCCGGCTTCAAAATCATTACAATCAACTGAAATATCGCTATATCTTGCATTTACGAATGAATTAAATGTTGCTCAAAAAGAAACAAAATATTGATGAATGATTGATTTTACTTAAAAATACTATTTTGTTGATGAAAAGTCAATTAGTAATTAGTTATACCCTAAAACATGATGTCAACAGATGTTTTTGAAATCCGGCTTGGTCAAAATGTAAACATGTATACAAACCTGTTGGGTCATTTATAAATAACCGGGTTTGTCAGTATGCTAAAACCACTGATCTTATTGTTATTGAGCATTATATTGCAATTTAACAATAGTTATGATTAGGAAATATCTCAAAGGCGATAAATACTGATCCATAGTATGAATATTCGCCATGACTGCTAATTTCAGCTACTTTGTACAATAAAAACATCGTTATTTCTATGCTAAATCGCTACTGTCGCGAACACTTGATTTTTTTAATGCTTTTTGTAGCACTGACATTACGGTTGGTGCTCAATACGCTACACTCACTTTAAGTAGCTGTCCAGGCGCATCAATTGAGTAGTGTGAAATTCTTTTAATAACGCAATATTTTAATTTTATACTCGTTGATATTGAAGTAAGTCACTATGTGGACATAACTTCATGGATACGATATTTAAGTTTCTTCACAGTATAATGTTTACATTAACATTACAGATAAGCAAATTAACAAAGGCTGTAGTATTGAATTCTTTTCCGCACGGACGATTTTGGCAGTTTGTATACAAAGAAAATGTTAGGTGTACTCGATTAATGCAACGTTCGTTACAAGTTGTGATACGACAAATGTTCGTGCTTTGCTCACTCAAAATAGAAAGCTCAGTGGTCTGAGCCTATGTCGTTCACCTTTCATTCTGCTTTGAGGAAACTTAATACAGACAGAACCTTCTATAGGTGCTTCCCACCAAAGTTCGGCTCATTTGGCTAAGCAGTTTCAGAGAAGATTGTTAGAAATCGGACAATCAGAAACAAGAATTGTCTGTGGCGACCATGTTTGTCAACGGATCGGAATGAAATGTGCAATCTTTATAGAAGACCTTCCATAGTTGCTTCCTACCAAGTTTCGATTCATTTGGCTAAGCAGTTTGAGAGGAGAAGATTTTATAATAATCTGCCAATCAGAAACAATAATCGCTTGTGGCGACCATGTTTGTTAACGGATCGGAACGAAATGAGTAATCGTTACAGAGGACCTTCCATGGATGCTTCCTACTAAGTTTCACTTCATTTGGTTGAGGCGTTTCAGAGGAGAAAATTAAAATGTGAATAGTTAATGGACGACAGACGACGAACGAAAGGCGACGGACGACGCGCGCCAAGTGATTGTAAAAGCTCATATTGCCTTTAGCAAGGTGAGCTAACAACAGTCATTGGGTAGATATGTCGCTCCACACGGACACATTGTTCTGATTCCGAGCCAACCAGTCTTTGTTCTTTCTCCTTAATGCTGCGTTCTTAGCGGAGAAGCAACAAATACAAATTTGATATTCTTTTGTTTGACAAGACCGCAGTTCGTACCCACAATCTATCGCACTCGATGTGAGCACGCTAACCATTACGCTACCGATGCTGTTCCCTATTTTTATTATATTTTTTGTTTTTTTTAAATCAAAATTTCTTATTGTCCTTCAATATATTATTTGAAAACAAAAATTAATCAAAAACTTGAGTACCAACTGCATACCAAATAAAGAAAAAGAATTATAAGTTCTATACAAAATCATGACCATTCTGCCGAAGGTGACTTGGCGAATGCTAATTATGCACAAACCGTTTTGTATTTCTTCCTTTTAATGTTATACAAAACATCCACATGTAAAATATTTTGACTATGTGCTGTTGTTTTTTTCCACAACTGTTATTCATTGAAGACATTTTTTTGTTTTTTGCTTTTTGTTTTTATCAATTTGCAAGTCGAACATACCCTTGACAAGTGTTATAATTGTGATATTGAGCTAGTTTCGCTATTCTTTCAATTTTTTACATAGACAAAACCGGTTCTACCGAAAAACAATTGTTGGGACCCAACAGGAAAGTAGTGGCTGACAGAGCCGGAAAGAATGTACGTAAATAAGCATTGTGTTTTTTACTGTAGTAAGTCTAAGACTATTCATGGTGGAACGCCAGTGCAACCTATCCTGTATATAGGCATTACAAAGGGTTTGGTTACTTTAATTACACATATAGACTACTTTTTATAGCTTTATTTGATGATTTCAATCTCATTATTAGCATTTTTCATTGTTTATGTCCATCATTTTATCTATATCTGAGTAATCTATTAAGTTAACCACAGAAACATATAGGTAAAAACAAACAAAATATAATCGACCGATAACGACATCTTCTGGATTCAAGATATAATAATACTATATGATCATAATACTTACATTTTGTCGTCGCCTGTATGTCAAACATGCATTATTGACTTGTACCGGAAGATGACAGAGCAATTCCGACCGGAGCTCTTTGACGACAGTGAAGTGGTGTATGCCAAAAAAAGTCAAACAAAATGCAACACATGCCATACCTGCTATAAATTCAAATGCTCCAAAGAAATTGCTGACTATCAAAATAAATGATCCCACAAATTCTACCACCATACTTGTACTACTATTGCTGAGTCGAATGTGATACAACGATGCGTAGATGATCAATTTTAACGGCGCGACCATGTGTTTAGAAACATTTCTAACTTCAAAGTTTTAATAAAGTCAATTCAAATCGATATAAATATATTAATATAATGTGCCATTCAGATCACTTGGTGATCGCTACAGGTTAACAGGAGTGCGCATTGGATTGTCCTTTATACACTGTACGCTTGAGCTGATTGGATATTTTACATAATAATCAGAAACCATTAACAAGTTCCAATTGTCTGAAGAAAAGCTCTATCATGGCGGGGGAAACTGCATTATTGAAAATAACATTGAATGATCCTCAATCATATTTGAAATGTTGAAACCGATGTGAAGTCAAATAAGGGTAATAACAAAATTACCGAACTCCGAACAATCTTACAAAGGGAAAGTCAAAACTCATAAGTATATACACAGACAAAATCAGTCAACAACCTGAAAACTGTGAAAACCGTAATGACCCTGACTTGGTACAGGCATTTCTAAAGAAATGGTGGGCCGAATCAGATTTTAAAGCGCCAAACCTCCCCCTTTCACTACGGTTCAAAGTCTTCGGCTGTCACTATAACAGTATTTATAACAATGCTTGAACAAAACAGGTAAAACAGTTTTCAAAGCAGCACCAAACTCAATGAAGTAAATGTCAAAGACACTTGTACGTCACACATTGATAAAAAAAAATTGATATTTTTGTTGACACCTTATCTTTATGCATTTTCAATATGTGAAAATCCATCGTTTATAATATTTTCTGCAGAGACGGAATATATTTCGACAAGATCTTGGTATCGGAATATAAACTTTTTAAGAGATCGAATAAGGAGAATCTTTTAATAGCCTTGGTTCAGTAGCCTGTTTCTCAGATGAAGATGACGTTTCAGGAAATCAGAATAATTGCTAATGGCCCTTGCATAGCGAATCAATTGCGAGATGTAAACACCATCTGCAGGAGAAGCTGGTATATTGCTGCACATATTTGGAAAATTTATGATTTTAAAATTAAAGTCGTCCCGTTTATCATAAATGTTAGTACTGATTTGATCACTGTCGTCAAATTCGAGGTATAAGTCCAAAAATAATGCGAACGAAGTGGTATCTGTGGTCTCATTAACTTCCAGCTCTGGAGGATATATCAATGGAAGAAATTCTGCAAATCTAGAATTATTGATAGATGAAACGTCATCAATATACCTGTATGTGAAATTAAAGGCTCAAGCCTCATGAATCTTCTTATTCTTTTTCAAGCTTTTGAAGAAACTCCGACTCATATGAGTATAGAAATAAATCGGCTAGAAGAGGGGTACAATTCGTACCCATTGGTATGCCGACGACCTGCTGAAACAGTATTCCTCCAAAGGAGACAAATATGTTATCGATGAAGAACTCCAGCATACTAATCACTTGTTCCTCGGAGTGGCATGTTTTACCTTTTTGAATTTTGTTTGAAAAATATGTGGAATTGTAGCCTAACACAACAAATTTGAACCATAGTTTCTATGACTGAAAGCTTTGTGAATTGTTTCTTTTAAGCGGGTTTTTAATTTGTCATGCGGTAGGGTGGTATATAGAGTTGAAATATCAAAAGTTTGATGGAGGATACCTGAGAGAAAGATCTTGATTGAAGGTTATCCAAAAGATCTTTAGAGTTTTTCAAAATCCACATGTGATTTATGCCACTACGCGAGTAAACAGTTTCACAATATTTCTGTTGTTCCTCTTTTACTGCAGACAGAATCTTTGTCAGGTGAATAGACAATTCTTTCGTCGAACAAGTTGATGATCCCGCTATGTACCTTTCTTTGTATGGTTTCTTATTGAGCTTAGGTATCCAATATAAATAGGGTAAATCCTCAGACTCTTTACCAGAGGGAATGTTTAAAGAGGTCATGAATGATCTGTGGTTAGCTAGGATTTCATCTTTGTCGAACGAAGTATGTTGGTATGTGGTATTACTAGAGGTGCTGTTATTTATGCCTAATTCCTTGATTAGGCATTCGAAGTAATAAGATTTACATACACACACGATATTGTTGGAAGCCTTGTCCGCAGGAACGATAACATATTTGTCATGAAGAGAGGAAAGACACCTAACAGCTTCTTGGTCTTTAAATACAGATAAAGGTCGACTATTAACACAATTTTTGAGTTTGTGAATCCGACCTTGTACTAGAGACCTAATTGTTCTAACCCAGTCTGACAAGGACTCTTAACTCAGGATCTTGGTCTACTTCTCTCTTTATCCACCTTCTGGCATAATCTTCAACAGCATCCATAATTATCTTGAAATTATGTTTCCAATTGATGTGTTGAGGTTCTCTGAATTTAGGACCATGAGAAATCACCTTTCGGAGACTCTCATGTTGAATGGTATTCAGATCACCAGTGATTACATGTCCAGATGGGTTGTATTGAAAAGGAGAGTGGGAGCAGTCACAAGTCAAAGGGTTCTTAAGGTACTCTTCTATGTTAATATCTTGCGATGCTTCTTTGTAGTTGCAAATTTTACGGCCAATGCTGTTAGTGTAGCTATAGGAGACAATGGGAACAGATTGATTTCTGAAATATGGTGGAATTTCTTTTACGACCTCTTTTCTATTAAGAATGTTGCTGATGTTTTAAAATAGCATCGATTCCTTTGTTAGCAAACTGAATATGGAGGAATTTTCTGTTGTTATCATGAAGAGGTTCGGATCGAACTGGTTTGAAAAGACGAAAGAACGCCACGTCACATATAATACTAGACAATCTGTATTTAGGAGAAAAAGGATCTACGCCTCCTTTGTCAAGTCCAAAATCTCTAATATCTTTGAGGTAGTTTACAGGTAGTGAAAATAAGATTGTACGAATGTGATGAATTCCAAGAGGTTTCTGTATATTAAAAAGTAAATCATTAAAAGTATCCTGTAACGTTATTGGTTTAGAGGCCTTTTTAACATTTGGAATTTTCAAAGAGATACATGAATGATTATTGCATAATACATTTTTTGTTATGTGGATCGGAAATTTAAAATGGCTACCACCGTCTGACAAAGTGTAACACATGACCATACAGTCAATGTGTGTTTTTATTCTCTAAGACTACCGAAATATTTTAAATGTATGTTCCGAGTATAAAATGTGCATATTTGGCGTCGATTGGGAATAATAGGTGATATGCACTGAAAGACACAGTTTTGTTTTATCATTTCTTTCTTTATTATTCAATATCAAATTGTCTTGACAAGTGGTGTATGCAAAAAAAAGTTAAACAAAATACAGCATATGCCATACCTGCTATAAATTCAAATGTTCCAAAGAAATTGCTGACTATCAAAATAAATAATCCCACAACTTCTACCACCATACTTGCACTACTATTGCTGAGTCGAATGTGATACAACGATGCGTAGATGATCAATTTTAACGGCGCGACCACGTGTTTAGAAACATTTCTAACTTCAAAGTTTTAATAAAGTCAATTCAAATCGATATAAATATAATTATATAATGTGCCATTCAGATCACTTGGTGATCGCTACAGGTTAACAGGAGTGCGCATTGGATTGTCCTTTATACACTGTATACTTGAGCTGATATTTTACATGATAATCAGAAACCATTAACAAGTTCCAATTGGCTGAAGAAAAGATATATCATGGCGGGGGAAACTGCATTATTGAAAATAACATTGAATGATCCTCTATCACATTTGAAATGTTGAAACCGATGTGAAGTCAAAGAGATACATGAATGATTATTGCATAATACATTTTTTTTATATGGATCGGAAATTTAAAATGGCTACCACCGTCTGACAAAGTGTATCACATGACCATACAGGGGGCAATGAGTGTTTTTATTTTCTAAGACTACCGAAGTATTTTAAATGTATGTTCCGAGTATAAAATGTGCATATTTGGCGTCGATTGGGAATAATAGGTGATATGCACTGAAAGACACAGTTTTTTTTATCATTTCTTTCTTTTTTATTCATCACATGTCATAGCATTAACAATTATACAGGCAAAGCAAAAACATATAAGATTATATTGAAAGAAATGGCAATGAAGACAATCTTGCAATCACAGTACATATCTAGCAGTTAATATGAAATAGTCATTGCGTTGTTGACTGATTTTGTCTGTTTATATACTTATGGGTTTTGACTTTCCCTTTGTAAGATTGTTCGGAGTTCGGTAATTTTGTTATTACCCTTATTTACTTAAAAACAAAACTTATGAAGTAGATTATACAAAACAAAATGTTTGATGTAGAAATAATGGTACACATAGTGGCAGTCTAATGTTCGATAAAGTCACTAGTTGGAATAAGAATGCTGTACACACGAAGAAGACGGCAAATACTGATGTTACCGTTCACATACTGCTGCCACTGGTCAAATGTGAGTATACTGGTCTGCTTAGGCTTTTTATTGTTTTTTCTCCAAGCTTTTGCCATCATTTGGCGTCCGTTAACTTTTCACATTTTAATCTTCTCCTCTGAAACCCCTCAGCCAAATGAGCTGAAACATGGCAGGAAACATCTATGGCAGTTCCTCTATAAGGATTGCTCATTCTGTTCCGATCCTTTAACAAACATGGCCGCCACAGTCAATTCTTGCTTCTGATTGGTCGATTTCTAAAAATATTCTCCTCTGAAACCGCTTGTCCAAATGAACCGAAACTTGGTAGGAAGCATTTATGGAAGGTTCTCTATAACGATTGCTCATTTCGTCCCGATCTGTTAGCACACATGGCCGCCACAGGAGATTCTTGTCTCTGGCCGATTTTTTAAAAATCTTTTTCTCTGAAACCGCTGAGCCAAATAATCCGAAACCTAATAGAAAGTATCTATTGGCGGTTCTCTATAAAGACTGTTCATTTCGTTCCGATTCGTTAATAAACATGGCTGCCACAGTCAATTCTTGTTTCTGATTGGTCCATTTCTAAAAATATTCTCCAATGAAACGCTTTGCCAATTGAACCATAACTTGGTAGGAAGCATTTATTGAAGGTCCTCTATATTGCTCATTTGGTCCCGATCTGTTAAGAAACATGGTCGCCACAAGCAGTTCTTTTTTCTGATTGGTCGATTTCTAAAAATCTTCTTCTCTAAAACGGCTTTCCCAAATGAATCGAAACTTGGTAGGAAGCATTTATGAAAGGTCCTCTATACAGATTGCTTGTTTCGTTCCGATCCGTTAACAACCATGGCCGCCACAGGCAATTCTTGCTTCTGATTGTCCGATTTTTTTAAATCTTTTCCTCTGAAACTGCTTGGTCAAATGAACCTAAACTTGGTAGGAAGCATCTATGGGCGGTCCTCTATATCGATTGATTATTTCGTTCCGATTCGCTAACAAACATTGCTGCCACAGTATATTCTTGTTTCTGATTGGTCGATTTCTAAAATTCTTCTCCGCTGAAACCGCTTTGCCAAATGATTCGAAACTTGGTAGGAAGCATTTATTGAAATCCTCTATAAAGATTACTCATTTGGTCCCGATATGCTAACAAACATGGCCGCCACAGGCAGTTCTTGTTTCTGATTGATCGATTTCTTAAAAGTATATATATTTACTCATATTCAATTTCAATAACGTCTAGCTGAAATTGGCCTGTTCAAAAAATGCACAAAAGATATAATTTGACTTAATTATTTAAGGTAGCACTAGAGGGAAATTTTGTTATTTGCCTTGACTACCAATCTTTAAAAGATTATTTCTCATAAACTACTAAATGGAAATTAAATATCCTGGTTTCTATGTGTTTCTGAAAGATTGCTCTTTATTGCATACTCAATTTCATATCTCGAAATCAATTTAATCAAAAGTTGTGTAATATGATACACAAAAAACTAGTGTATGCTCTTTGATTAAAAATAGCATGTCCAGGTCAAGTCACACACTAGAAATTTCTGCTGCAAGATCTAACTACAGCCTACCAAACCTTGTCTCAGAATTTTGATATATGGTTTCATTCATGTGTTATGTCATACAGACTGTAAAAGCTAATCCTTCCATTATGTTCCCAATTGCAAAGAGGCATAACTATTTTTAGAAACACAATTTTTGAAATCTGAGACACAGTTTTGTAGAATACACCCCCCCCCCTCCCCCAGAACAACATACACCGAAATCAGATCAATAGAGGCACCTATACAGTTGCTATTTTTAATTCAAATTAGTATTACACTCATAAAATAAAGCTCTAAAATAGCCCCAAAACTAAATTTCCCGGTTTTGGCCCCATTAAATCTATGCAAATGCTTTCAATATTCTTGGGGAGTGACCTAGAACATTATTCCAATCAAATCAATTACACATCATGTATATAGTGTATACACATGCTGTTTATTTCTGCATTATAAATGCACTGGCCATCCTATTTTGACCCACTCATGGCATTTGGCGGGAGATTTGACGTCACTGGTTTGATTCCTGCTGATCAGTATGGTCAATGCTCCTCCCCTTATTACATAGCCAGAAGCCACAAATAACACAGAGATTACAGGAGAGATTAGTATTACAGAAAGTTTGCAACACAAGTGAATTAAATGTAAATAAATGAAATAAATGAAATGCAACGTTTATTGAAAAATATTGACAAAATGTCAATAGAAATCTGTAAAGTTAACAAGTTACAATTGTATAACACCCCTGAATAGAAATAGACTGGTCCGAAGGGAAAAGTTTCGAGAATTTACTCAAATAATTAAAAAAAAAATGAAAATAAAATCATCAAGCAAAGGAAAAAAATATGCCAAAATTTCTCAATAGAAAACACTGTCATCATCTGAGTTTGTCTGATAATTTCAAAGATTCTTTCATCTCTGGGTGCATTTCCTTCTTCCTTTTTGTGGTTCTTCTCCCCCTTCTAGACGTTTTCATTTTTTTACTTGTTGCTTCTCCATCCATCATTACATAAATTAACCACAATATAAATAGTGGTCAATAGAGGTCAACAGGAGACTGATAAGAAAGCTATTATATTACACCACTGATTGATAGATAAGCTCCTCCTTGTTATTTAGAAAACAACAGATTTGACCATGTGCTTTTGCTTACATATATAAATTAGCTAATTACACATTAATTGGATAATATACTGACATTTCTTTGATGTAATATGCTAGTGTACATATATATCTATTGACAAATGCAAGAAAAGAAAATTCGATTAAAAATGCCATATTTTGCCTCTAGTACATGTACTACCTTAACGGTCTAGACCTGGGAAACCCAAATATTTTCCCATCGATCAATTTTTTTTAAATTTGCATCATTGGATAGCTATGTCTTAATACATTATCTGCCAAAGTTGCAACAAATTTCACCGTGCCGTTTTCCCCATAGCACATACTAAGTATAGCAATTTTGAGAGTATTATTGACGCCAGATGGCAATACTAGTTTCGGAAGCTTCTAATAGATATACGCATTTATTTCTGGTTGAAAGGCAATATTTTGGCTTTAATACACTTGAAAGTGTTATTGTTGAATAAATATGAAATATCTAGCATATATGAATATCCTGTTTGGAGATAATCATGTGCAAAGCAGTTGAATTTGGAAAAAAGAGGGTCCCTAGGATACCACCCTGATATTAAATTTCTACCCAAACATATCACAGAAAAGAATATACATATAAACACCATTGCACCAAATAATACAAACTTTTACCGTCGTATTCTTAAGATATTTAAGATTATGTTTTTCATGGATGGCACCCAGAAAAAAATGAAATTGTCGAGGAAAGTTATTACACACTCATCTTTTGCTGTTTCTTTATTTGTGAGACAAAAAATATCAGTTACCAATAATAAAAAAAACTTTTGAATTCTTATATTTGTCATATTGGATGTCCAAATTACCAAATTACTGCAATTGTCTTTGAGAGGATCAGTATTACAAAACAAAAAAAATCACGGAACCTAGCTTTCCATTTTTTTTACTGCCATAACATTAATTTACACCTTGGTATTTCAATCATTTTACAGTTATTTTTTCTCTGTTTTCTAAAATATGAATCTTTCTCAAACTGTCAGCAATAATATTATAGGTTATTTTGAGAGAATTAATAAATGTGAGAATTTGACATTTCATCTGCAAACTGAAAAAGACGTAAAATTTGTGATTGAAATGGTGTGTTGACACAATGCATCAATTCCTTGAAAATAGCCATTATTATATATAGATGTATACAAACATTCAGCTGGTATGGTGTTGACCAACAAAATTGAGCATTATATGCAACAGTGGAATTATATTAAAATTAGACAATTAAGATAATTTATTTTCATGTTCTGTAGTGAGTATGAGTGTGACTAATAGTCACAGAGTGTCATGAACTGCTAGAAAAATGATACAGAATTCAACAAAATATAACAATGTATAAAATGACCACAATGTATACATATCTTGTTTACCCTTTTGACATTTTCGGGTCACCTAATAATTATGTGAAGGTCAAAATGGTGCAAACATGTTCATGGGGCAATGAAAATATTTTTCATGAAACCATAGTCGTATGAATTTTAGTCATAAACAGAGAAAAATAGTGAAAATTTAGATGTTGGGGTAATATAATATATATATATAAGAGACAAGTTGTGCAATGGAATTTTGCGCCAAAATGTAAACACGCCGTTGTAGACGAACGAAGATATCAAGTGATGGACTCCTGTTGTTTTTTCAACTGACGATGCATTGATTTATTGAAATATATCATTTTTACCTTATAATTTAATCGAAGTTTAACACTACGGACATTTTTGCACTGGAACATTTGCCTATCAGCTTGTTACGATCGCCATGGTGGTGTTCTTGCAGTGAATGCTAGAAAGTAAATATCTGATACAAGTCGGGCGTCACATCCGGGCAATTTCCGTACAAGAATGTTATACAAATGTTACCCAAAAAATTCAGTTAAGGAAAGATAAGTCCCTATATTTTGCTTTCCTAACAGGGCCTGCATTATTTACCAGGTGCGGATATTTGGAAAACTGTGTCATCAAATTGAAATTTAAAATTTTCCGCCATCAGAACTTTCAGTCAGTTATCACCCTTTGGTAGATCTGCCATTTCGGTAATCTCTCATTTTTGATTTAGAAATAATAATCTACATGAAAAATAACCTTATATATTATTTTCAAGTTTGTTCAGCATCTGCTATGCAGCTAGGATTTTTTATATTATAATCGAGTATATTTTTCTAACATTCACTGCGGGACCATCACCATGGTAACAAATGTGCCAGTGCAAAAATGTCCGTAGCATTAAGATGCGATTAAATTATAAGGTAAAAACGACATGTTTCAATAAATAAATATATCGTCAGTTGAAAAAACAATAGGAGTCCATCGCTTGGCATCTTCGTTCGTCTACAACGGCTTGTTTACTTTGAGGCGCAAAATTTACATTGCACAACTTGTCACTTATTTATATATATATATATTATTTCACCCCAACATCTAAATTTTCACTATTTTTCTCTATTTATGACTAAAATTCATACGACTGTGATGAAACATGCATCACACCGTTTCAATATCACTTCTAAAAACACTACATTTATTCCAAAATGACACCTTCTTTTCAATATATTGATATTTGTCATACCAATATATTTTAGGATTAAGTTTTTCAATGTGACCAATGTACTTTTAAAAATCATCACCAGGGGTAAGTGATTTCATGACAAATAAAGCAATTGTACTATAGTTTCATAATATATAATATTCTGGTGTATATATATAATATTTTCTATCTGATAAACACTTGAAATTCATTAGGAAAAAAGTGTGTCACACAAAATGTGTTACACTCCTGACATTTTTAACAACATATTTCGATGGCCATTTTTTCTGGAAAGAGATATTTCAATGATATTTTGTCAGCGCAAGCATATAATAATAACACACTTTTATTAGCAGCAATAAAATATAAAAAGACAAGGAGCAAAGTTATAGAAAGGTAAAAGGAAAAGGAGTCATTTTTTTTAAACTGTCCATATCTAATGTAAACAATCTGTTTTGCCAAGAAGCTTGGAATTGAGGAGGAATCTTCAAATGCACAGATGACCATATATTTGAGAAGACAATGAAAATAGAGTTGTCTCTCATACCCCAGGCCTACACCCTTAAGTCTGACAATTTATTCTAGAGGCAGAAATCTTTATAAGTTCACCTTTGAAAATAGATAACCGTTAGAGCAAAGCGAAGTGGCAATCATCACTGGACAATCCAGAAACAGATGCAACATTGGACACAATACACAGACAATGAAAACAAAGAACAAAAAAGTAACACAAGAAGGGATATCATTAACCGGTTTAACATGTTCCAAGCCAATACCTCAGTTACGATCGACGTCTGTCAGTGTCATGTATGTGTTCTGAAGTCTGAGGTTTGACAGAGAGATACTGTTGATATAACGTACATGTTTAACATGTTTAACATATGAAATGTGTAACATTTTAAGATGGTGATGACGAAATCTTTTTTGAGTTTTGAACTTTTATTAAAACTATTTTTGTAGCAATCTGTGAAGTTATTTTGAAATGTAGTATATTGACTAGTAATAATACTTATCATCATTTTTTGTATATTATTTGGAAACGTTGATTGGCTAAAAACGGGTCACATGGCGTCCTAATAAAAGTGGCACCGCACGGACGCTACTAATTATAGTAACACCCATGCAATATTATACAATTCCTGCACTTGAACGAGATCAATATGAGGTTTTATGGAGCAGAGTACAACAATATTGAACGAAGGGAAGCCGAGTATGGAGCAGAGTACAACAATATTGAACGAGACGAAGCCGAGTTCAATATTGTTGTACTCTGCTCCATATAACCTCATATTGATCAAGTTCAAGTGTAGTAATTGTTTTATTTAAGAATTGAATGCATTTTGTACTTTTATTGGCGTGTAAAAACATGGACCGAAGCACATTGCGCACTTCATACAAAAAAGTGCCTCTGTCCACGCTTTTACACGCCTATAAAACTACAAAAAAATGAATTCAATTCTTATAATTACATTTAAATCACACCAAAATTTAATATAGTTGCAATTTTCGCTGTGAATTTTATTTGTGTTATATGATTTGGTGTTGGAAATTACTACGCCATTGATTGTTTACATCTCCCGTCGTCATGGAGGCACATGCAAGTTCGGGTTTGAGTTAACATGCGGCATGCTAATTACTTCTCCTGAATTTACAAGTAATTTAACTGGAAAAACTTACAACAGCAAATTGTTTGACCCTCTGGACTGTTCTACTAAAAATGTCATTTACGGCATAGAATGTACACTCTGTGGACTTTTGTATGTTGGTGAAACTCGTCAAACATTGCGAAGTAGAATGAACCAACATCGATATGATGCAAGAGATCCCAAATAAAGGATTTTGTATAATCATTTCAATCAACCGGGTCATGACCGCTGTTTGACGATGAAAGTTCGAATCATCGAGAAGATTTACCATCATACAAACAGTCCAATACTTAGTACACCCTACCGTACCGATAGAGAGTTGTTTTGGATTAAAGAGTTAGATGCTGCAATGTCATACGGCTGCAATGATAACATCAAAGGAGTGGGAAATTTGTCAAGTCCTGGATGCAGCGAAATCAACGTGATGAGCCTTTTAAATACTATTCCAAGAGCTAAACGTAGCCATGGTCATAACATAATTCAACATCCAAATGTTAAAAAGTCCTCTAAACCAAGAACGTTACAAGATACTTTTAATGATTTACTTTTTAATATACAGAAACCTCTTGGAATTCGTCACATTCGTACAATCTTATTTTCACTATCTGTAAACTACCACAAAGATCTTAGGGATTTTGGACTTGACAAAGGAGGCGTAGATCCTTTTTCTCCTAAGTACAGATTGTCTAGTATTATATGAGACGTGGCGTCCTTTCGTTATTAAAACCAGTTCGATCTGAACCTCTTCATAATAACAATAGAAAATTCCTCCATATTCCGTTTGCTAACAAAAGGAATCGATCCTATTAACATCAGCAACATTCTTAATAGAAAAGAGGTCGTAAAAGAAATTCCACCATATTTCAAAAATCAATCTGTTCCCATTGTCTCCTATAGCTACACTAACAGCATTGGCCGTAAAATGTTCAACTACAAAGAAGCATTGCAAGATATTAACATAGAAGAGTACCTTAAGAACCCTCTGACTTGTGACTGCTCCCACTCTCCTTTTCAATACATCCCATCTGGACATGTAATCACGGGTGATCTGAATATCATTCAACATGAGAGTCTCCGAAAGGTGATTTCTCATGGTCCTAAATTCAGAGAATTTCAACACATCAATTGGAAACATAATTTCATGATAATTATGGATGCTGTTGAAGATAATGCCAGAAGGTGGATACAGAGAGAAGTAGACCAAGATCCTGAGTTAGAGTCCTTGTCAGACTGGGTTAGAACAATTAGGTCTCTAGTACAAGGTCGGATTCACAAACTCAAAAATTGTGTTAATAGTCGACCTAAGATTGTATTTAAAGACCAAGAAGCTGTTAGGTGTCTTTCCTCTCTTCATGACAAATATGTTATCGTTCCTGCGGACAAGGCTTCCAACAATATCGTGTTTGTATGTAAATCATATTACTTCGAATGCCTAATCAAGGATTTAGGCATAAATAACAACACCTCCAGTAATACCACATACAAACCCACTTCGTTCGACAAAGATGAAATCCTAGCTAACCACAGATCATTCATGACCTCTTTAAACATTCCCTCTGGTAAAGAGTCTGAAGATTTACCCTATTTATATTGGATACCTAAGCTCCATAAGACACCATTCAAAGAAAGGTACATAGCGGGATCATCAACTTGTTCGACGAAAGAATTGTCTATTCACCTGACAAAGATTCTGTCTGCAGTAAAGGAGGGACAACAGAAATATTGTGAAACTGTTTACTCGCGTAGTGGCATAAATCACATGTGGATTTTGAAAAACTCTAAAGATCTTTTGGATAACCTTAAATCAAGATCTTTCTCTCAGGTATCTTCCATCAAAACTTTAGATTTTTCAACTCTATATACCACCCTACCGCATGACAAATTAAAAAACCGCTTAAAAGAAACAATTCACAAAGCTTTCAGTCATAGAAACTATGGCTCAAAATTTGTTGTGTTAGGCTACAATTCCACATATTTTTCAAACAAAATTCAAAAAGTTAAAACATGCTACTCCGAGGAACAAGTGATCAGTGTGCTCGATTTCCTCATCGATAACATATTTGTCCCCTTTGGAGCGACACTGTTTCAGCAGGTCGTCGGCATACCAATGGGTACGAATTGTACCCCTCTTCTAGCCGATTTATTTTTATTCTCATATGAGTCGAAGTTTCTTCAAAAGCTTGTAAAAGATAAGAAGATTATTGAGGCTAGAGCCTTTAATTTCACATACAGGTATATTGGTGACGTTTTATCTATCAATAATTCTAGATTTGCAGAATTTTTTCCATTGATATATCCTCCAGAGCTGGAAGTTAAAGAGACCACAGATACCGTTTCGTCTGCATCATTATTGAACTTATACCTCGAATATGACGACAGTGATCAAATCAGAACTAAAATTTATGATAAACGGGACGACTTCAATTTTAAAATCATAAATTTTCCAAACATGTGCAGCAATATACCAGCTTCTCCTGCATATGGTGTTTACATCTCGCAATTGATTCGCTATGTAAGGGCCAGTAGTAATTATTCTGATTTCCTGAAACGTCATCTTCATCTGAGAAACAGGCTACTGGACCAGGGCTATGCAAAAATTCTCCTTATTCGATCTCTTAAAAAGTTTATATTCCGATACCAAGATCTTGTCGCAATATATTCCGTCTCTGCAGAAAATATTATAAACGATGGATTTTCAAATAGGGAAAATGTATAAAGATAAGGTGTCAACAAAAATGTCAAAAATATTTTTTATCAATGTGTGACGTAAAAGTGTCTTTGACCTTTACTTCACTGAGCATGGTGCTGCGTTGACAACTATTTTACCTGTTTTGTTCAAGTATTGTTATAAATACTGTTATAGTGACAGCCGGAAACTTTGAGCCGTAGTGAAAGGGGGAGGTTTGGCGCTTTAAAATCTGATTCAACCCACCATTTCTTTAGAAATGCCTATACCAAGTCAGGGTCATTACGGTTTTCACAGTTTTCCGGTTGTTGACTGATTTTGTCTGTTTACATACTTACGAGTTTTGACTTTCCCTTTGTAAGATTGTTCGGAGTTCGGTAATTTTGTTATTACCCTTATTTTATAAGCATGTGACCACTTCATAACCAATCATATTGTAAGATTTCAATGAAAAACGGAAATAATGTAATTATTGCCTAAGATTCTTGAAATTTTTGAAATTTTATGAAATATTGGAATTTTTCTGAAATTTTGAAAATTTTCAAAATTTTAAAATTTCTGAATTTATTGAATATTTTGAAATTTTATAAAATTTTAGAAATTTTTTGAAATTTTGGAAAATTTTTAATTTAATTTTCTAATATTGTATGTGTGTTACTAAATGAGAGGGTGACAGTAATTTTATTCATTGATTTTGCACGAGAGTGCAATATGATTTTTTTATTGCACAGAAATTGCTTTTTGTTAATCGATAGGTTAGAACATTTATTGCATGCTGATGAGGGAAATATGAAAATGTATTCACCCACGAGTATCATATTCCCCTCGGGTGTTGCCCTCAGGGAATATGATGATACTCTTGGGTGAATACATTTTCATATTTCCCTCATCAGCATGCAATAAATGTATATTCTCTAGCGTTTTGTACGTTTTCCTTTCAATTTAAAGAAAGTAGCCTGCCTGATACAAGGTGTCTGATACAAGATGTTGTATCACCACACTGTGGTGATAAAAGAATGACAAGACATTGCACGCGATCTTCTCTGCCGAACTATTTTGTCATGACGTCATATCATTGGAATGCGGGGTAAAACACGTCAGTGTGAGCAACGTTAACAAAGCAATTGGATGAACTGCAACAAATAAACGTGACGTCATGCACAAAGTGTAATCTCCCTCAGAGTATCGCACAAATTTGTTAATCTTATTTCAACCCTTGTTATTTCCTTAAAATTTGCTTTTATTGAAATGTTAGATAAACTTATTACATACATAGTGTGTTGGTACAATACTATGTATCAGGTCTTGCCGGTTGTGTGAGCAAACAGCATCACAACTCGCCGCTTTCGCGACTCGTAGTGATACTGGTTCACTCAACAGCCTCGACCTGATACATAGTCTTGTACCACCACACTATGTATATAATGGGTATTTATTTTTAGAAACATCCGTGCTATGCACGATTTATCAATGTATTTTTTAGAAACATCCGTGCTATACACGATTTATCAATGTATTTTCAAAAATTATAAAAATTTCATAAAATTTCATATACAATTTCAAGTTTTTTGAAAATTTTGAAATTTTATATATATAAAAAAAAAACTTCAAAATTTCAAAAATTTCATATACTTTCCCTTTCAAAAATTTCATAAGATTTCAAAATTATAATATTCAAATAATAATTATTGAAAAATGAAAAAAACAATTATAGTCAATAAAGGTAATAACAAAATTACCGAACTCCGAACAATCTTACAAAGGGAAAGTCAAAACTCATAATTATATAAACAGACAAAATCAGTCAACAACCGGAAAACTGTGAAAACCGTAATGACCCTGACTTGGTACAGGCATTTCTAAAGAAATGGTGGGTTGAATCAGATTTTAAGGCGCCAAACCTCCCGCTCTCATTACGGTTCAAAGGTTCCGGCTGTCACTGTAACAGTATTTAAATACAGGAACAAAATAGGTAAAATAGTTGTCAAAGCAGTACCATATTCGGTGACGTAATTGTCAAAAATATTTTTACGTCACACATTGACAAAAAAATTCTTGACATTTTTGACTTCTTTATCTTTATACATTTTCACTATATGAAAATGCATCGCTTATAATTTTTTCTGCAGAGACGGAATATATTTCGACAAGATATTGGTATCGGAATATAAACTTTTTAAGAGATCGAATAAAGCAAATCTTTTTATAGCCCTGGTCCAGTAGCCTGTTTCTCAGATGAAGATGACGTTTCAGGAAATCAGAATAATTGCTACTGGCCCTTGCATAGCGAATCAATTGCGAGATGTAAACACCATATGCAGGAGAAGCTGGTATATTGCTGCACATGTTTGGAAAATTTATGATTTTAAAATTGAAGTCGTCCCGCTTATCATAAATTTTAGTACTGAGTTGACCACTGTCGTCAAATTCGAGGTATAAGTCCAAAAATGATGCGGACGAAGCTGTATCGGTGGTCTCTTTAACTTCCAGCTCTGGAGGATATATCAATGGAAGAAATTCTGCAAATCTAGAATTATTGATAGATAAAACGTCATCAATATACCTGTATGTGAAATTAAAGGCTCTAGCCTCAATAATCTTCTTATCTTTTACAATATATATTTATTATATGTTATTCAGCTATCAGACAGGGTATATAATGTGACATTCCCGGCTTATGATCTATATTCCCTGAGGCGCAGCCGAAGGTAATATAGATCATATGCCGGGAATGTCACATTATATACCCTGTCTGATAGCTGAATAACAAATATATTACGATTTAACCATTTTTTTGTTAAATACAGAAGCAAACTGTCGTATAAAAAATGTTTTAATTTTTTTTTATTTATTTATTTTTGCTTGTTTCCTTTTTGTTTGTTTATTTTTATTTTCCTTTTGGTTTTCTTACCACGTACATAGTCCCAATTCATATTTAAAACTTTATTAAATATTTTGCGTCTTTTATTTTCATCTTACGTATTTCTAGATGTTCCTTTTCGTACCTCTGACATTCTTTGTTCAATGACGTCAAATATTTGTCACGTGATATTTTATGTACTGAGGTGTCTCATAAAGAGAAAATCCTGTTCAATATTTCTAAATCAACACAATTTCATATGCAGTAAATTTTATAAACATTATAATTATAACATTAATATATTACATAACAAAACAACGAGTTTGTGAAACAATTTCAATAATTAAAATGTTAACAATAAGCAAAAACTTGGTGTGGCCCCGTGACCTCGAAAGTTTTAAAGGCAGAAAGTTTAACACACTTTCACTTGTTGATTGCTATGTTCAAATTTGTAATGGTACAGCCGTGGAACATGGGAGTTTGCTGAATTGTTCTGGTGTTTGTGACGGAAATAACTGTTGTAAGAGTGTAATAATCACAAAATAAATCATCATAATTTACATCCAAAATGTCAACGACGTCCGTAACCGACGATGAAACATGTGTATTGGCTCTCATTTGAACAAGTGATGTTGAACTTGAACTGTTTTGTGTCGGCGGCATGAGTTGCAACCAGGAAGTACTGTGCGGTGGCATTATTGAGGATAGTTGAGATGGTTGCTCTCCACGAACATATCTTGTGATAATGTCTCCCATAACTTGTTTTTCCTTTGATGAAACACGTTGATATACTGCAACTGACGAGGCAGATTTGTGTCCGGTAACTGCCATAATTTGTGCCATTGAACAGTTTCTTCCGAGGATAGTTGCACCCGTTGCACGAATGGAGTGGTTGGTGTAGATTTGTGAAAGGCCTGTTTTTTTACTTAATGTGAACATAAATGATGCCAATGTGTCTTTTCCTATCGGTCTTTTTTGGAACCAACATTCATCGGAAATATTAAAACTGTCTTTAGGAAATTGCCAAAGCCTGTTGCACTGAGGGTGAAGTTTTTGAAGGTAGGTCTCAAAATTTCTAACTGGACAATATTCAGGCATTTCACGATCCTCCGGCATATGCCCAGAAATATTTTCTCTGTCCATTTCCCTACGATTTTTAGTTAATTCGTCCACCTTTTTCATTACATATCTCCTGCCAGTGACTGAATAAATTCTAATGACAAAACAGCATTTAATTTGGTAAAAATACATTTATTATTCCGTATTATGATATTGATTCAGTGAAGCGTAAATATTTCTGTTTTTGTCAACCATATTGTTATTGTTTTTTTGGGGCTTAAATGAGGGAGACCGAAAACGTACATAAATACCCCGTCTGTTTTCCGAATATATGCTGACATTCAGGGTTGAAGAACCAATGAAAATGTGTGTAACAAACTAAATTCGTAATATAGGTCTATAAATCCATGCATTGATCTCAATGGAAGGCTATATTTGTATAACATTATACAATTAATGACTTTTCATAAGGTGGACACTGTAATGTATCAACTCCGAGGAAGTGATGTTCACCAAAGCCAACGGTTGAGGTGAACATCACTTCCAAGGGGTTGATAAATCAGTGTCCACCGAAATGAAAAGTCATCAATTATTTTATTAAATGACACATTCCAAGTGTTATTTTGGGGTGAAAATTGTGAATTGTTGCTGTTTCTTAGACATTTCTATTTATTCTTTTTTTTTATGTAGCTGCTTTAAACCAACAAACACCAGTTTTAAAAGCTTGACATTTCTAATGTTTCAAAACAATAAAACTGATTAAGAAAAAACGAATACAATTTCAAAATTTTAACCAAAAAAATATCACAGTTTCAGTAACATCTTTAATCAATTTTTAAAGAACATGGGTACGCATAATTAATTTATGTTGTAGTTTATGGAAATGTTAGAGCAATTATTTTAGTTTTCCCCTGTTACTATATTTGGGTAGGTATTAACTTCTGGTTCTACTGACGAAGCTGCGTCGTTTATTTTTGTTTACTAACAGTCGTCTGCTGATTACCGAAGTTCGTTAGCAAGACCGCCTCTGATTGGTTCAGGTTCAAAATGTCGGCCAATCAAACTTATCGATATTAATCAGCCTACTGGTTTTCCCATGTTACTATATTTGTGTACGTACTAACTGCGACATGCGATTTATTAAGCTCACGCGCAAAATTGCGGGGTGGACATGTAGTTCTTTTAGAGGAAGCAATGAATCATCTAAGCCAATCAGAATTAAGACAATTCATAGTTATTTAATGATATCGAATATTACAAATCTTATTTACCAGTTATTTTTCCAATAGCCCCATGAAGATAAGCTCCGGCATATCCTGAAATATGTGATCCTAAACTGTGACCAACAAGATGGAACTTGTCATAGCTTGCATGTGGTCTTTAGTGTAGTGAATTAATCAGCTCCCCTATTGTAGTTCTTATTACCCGTGTGTTAGCAGTTGCTTGTATATAATCAATGTTGTCGGCTCCATGTTCCCAGTTGACTGCTATGACAATCGTATCACCCTGTCGTGTAAATAAAGATTAGAGTAGTATTCAGCTAAACTGAATTATGAAATAATAATTTTCTGAAAACTAGAAACTCGATTGAACTCAAATCCCAGAACTGTACATTAATATTCATTAGATTATTTCTGGCTTATTATATTTGCCATGTTTTATGTCGGTCGGAAAATGTGCACGTGAGATCGGTCAGTGTCTTATTTATTGATTTCGCCTTTCCTTGTTGGGATAAGACGCCCTTCCATAGGTGCACCACAACGATGCGTTTGTACATGCATAATTTGTTTGTGGTCTTGTTCTCGAATAAATATACTTTGGGATACTGCCTGCTTAAATAAACATCAACCAATTAGAGTTAAAATGGCCGAGCTATTAGTTTGTATTAAGATCCTTTACAACTTTACTATCTTCTGAGTTCTAAACTATTAAATCAAAGAGTCGTCTCTTGAAAGCTTTGAAGATACCAAAGAGGTAATGAGTAATAGTAATAGTATTTGTGTGCAATTGTGGACATTTCTGTTCGGTATTATTTGATATACTAGACTTTTGAAATTTAGTTGGGTAAAATTTTGTTGTTGCCCTTCTTTGTATAATATTTTAAATAGGAATTTGGGTGATTTTACATGAAAAATCAGCTCCTAATGTTGGCAGAACAAATTCTAGTTATAAATGCACCTTATATTTAAGCTATGTATAGATTGGTGTATTGTTTATTATAGGGTTTTTATTTTTTGACCTTTTGTTTAACCAACCTTTTTCAATAGTTCTGTTGTCATTTTGTGTATCCATGTACTTCTACCGTCATCCTGATAACCATGCGTTATCAACACGGTTTTCTTGCTGCCATCAAAATGAGAATGTTTTATAGTAGAATGGATATATGGGTCAAGTAGTTTTTCCTGGTGAGAATTTTGTCGGGTATATAATAAAAACTGTGTCTGTATATGATCTGGTGATTCTGGCAGGTTACCATTTGCATTGTTATATGGGGAAGAATTGCTGAAGCACCCAATATGATCATAGCACACCTTTCTACTAAATAGAAATCCTAAAATATATAAAAAGATATCAAAGGGGTAATCCGAAGCCGTAAATCGAAGGAGGACAGGTCAACACAATGGCCAAAGGAAAAACGAAAAAGGACAAACAACGATCTACAAAACATATATATAAAACTAACGATCGAGCAAGGAAAGATAGCTAAATAATGTTAAGTTCATAAAAACATCGACATCGATTAACAGAACTGACAATTTGATTGATTATATGCAACTAAGAAGAGTGGGAAATAATGATAGTTAACCTATTTTTGGTTCTTTTTAATTGCTCGTTTAAGTTCATATTTATTGTGTGTGTGGTTTTTTTCTTTTTATTATTTAAATATTTTTTTCTAAACAAAATAAATAATAAAGACATAATTATTATGCAATGGATCACGGTGTTGTATTATCTTAAATTAGTCGAATCGTGACTATAAATCATGTAGTCTACATGGTTACTTACCACTTGTAACATATAACTAGAATGATCGCTATCGAAAGGTCATAATATATTACTCTTGTCTCCAATCAGGAAGTGCATTCCAACTTGATACAATGTTGGAGTACATTCATACTATTTTGACTCTTGATGATGACCGAAATAGATTTGTTTTAACTTCAAAGGTTGTTTTGTTATTTCTAAGGGGAAACATTACACATTTATTTGGATGATATGCTACTTTCCTATGTGCAGGTTTGTCGAAGTAGTTTCCATATTTGTAATGATGTCTCTTAAGAGTTCTTGAAAGTGGTGTTAAACGCCATAGCATCAACTCTCTTCAGAGGAGTAGTTTTGGTTGAGCTTAAACCGACGGATTTACCATTATAACAACAGGGCAATAGATTAAGATGGACACTTTTATATTCAAATGGACGTGGACAAATATTTACCTGTTATTAAGCAATCGCGTGTCTGACAAGTGTTTTTTTATTATATCGTGATCATTAAATGTTACGCTGGCTGTAAAACGAGATTGTGTTCCTCTTAAAATATGTTGTCTTACTCCGGTTTACATGATGACCTTGGTAGAAGGTTGCTGCTAACAAGGAATATATTAAACAAGAGTTCCTAGTGGTTAATTTGAAGTCATGTCTTCGAAAGTTTTGCGGTCGCCACCGTTACTTGCTAATCGTTAATGACTTATCACCGTGTATGTAACAAGAGTAACACGACAGATGACAAATGTAGAGCAGGAACTGCTTATCTTTGCAGAGCACCTGAGTTCACTCCCTGGATTTTAGCGGGGTTCGTGTTCCTCGATCTTTATATTTATGTGTAATGTTCTGTAGATCCTTGTTTGTACTTTTTTGTTTTGGCCATTGCACTGTCTGTCTATTTACGGCTTCTGATTACCCCTTTGGTATCTTCAAGCTTTTATTTCATTTACATGTGGCATCAGATGTCATTACCACCAGTACTAAGGTATGTCAGTTTGTCTCTTGTCCTAGTAAAATGTACGTGTTGCAAACACAATGAAGTAGCGTGTCACTGACTCAATTATGCTATATAAACTGTAGTAGGTTTTATTCTGGTACTTTGGTTTTCTCCTAAATAAAACTTTCCCCCACACTTTGAAAAAAAACCAGATTTAGATATTGTTAAAAATTGGAGTTAAACATTCGTAATCCAAATGCCTTTGTCTCTGTGAATTATGGATTGTGGTACTGGTATCGTTACCTACAATATGTATTTTATCTTTGTTGTATTAATTTACAAGAAGAGGCAAATGGTGTCAAGATACTAATGAAAAACAATTGAAAATACAAAAGGAGTTATTAGACGAGGTAAATGAACTTTCAACTTGTTAGTCTGTCTTTTAATATAAAGCTAGCATCCATTACATTAGGAATGCAATTGAAACATAATTCATTTACACTTAAACAGACGCAGTGTCACATTCAGTTATAGGTACTCAAGTTAAAATATTTCATGAATTTAGACAACGCATTCAAATATCTCAATAACATTTCTTGTCGAATGATACAAGACTTTGCATATTGTTCTTGAAAAAACACATCTTACCTGACACTAGTAGACTGGATTGTAAAATGAGAAATGTCGTCACTGTACCGTCCATGCTGACCACGCAATAAATACTATCTTGAAAAGAATATAGATTTCGGACCTTGTCTATCTCGATAAGCAACTCTCCTACTTTAATAAAGCTCGTGTCTAGAACGACTATTTAGATTACTCTTACAAGGAAAGATGAACAGACGTTTGCCTAAAACATTATCCTCTTGTAAGCTTTCTGTGACCGGGTCGTGTTTTTACTCAAATCTCCCCCCGGCTTGGGTATTTTATGTTCGTCTTCTGTACTGTATGACATATTGCTTGTATCTGACATTTCTATGTTAGCTATGTTGGAAATACTGGCATTACGTCGCAAACAAGGAACAACCTAGTACCACCAATAATAGGCTGATCAAATTACCAAGGAGGGTGTGGTTGGGATTCCATTAACCGTGTTCTCCTGCCACATTTATGTATCTGTCACAAACCAGGACTTGCATTACCATCTCTATAGGTCATGGCAATATTTGTGCTCATTGACTTGAGTTGAGATGTTGTGTATTTTTCATTGGTGGAATTGTTGACCATCGCTGTGCTAACTTTTATTTCCATTATTATTTTTTTCATTTTGTAGCTGCCGTTAACGGAATGTGGTGATCACACAGCACGAGGTGAGAGCTGGATTTGAAGCCTTCTGCACAAATGGAGCATTGACTGAGTATTTGTTGCTTATCATCCAGAGGCAAATATTTCAGGCCTATGAAGGATGATGATCTTCAACAATATATAAATTATACAATAATGAGCGACAAGTGATGCCACCGATGCAGCGATATTGACTGACATTGAAGCGTATGGAATGCTTAATAGGGACAAAAATAATAAGTAGCGGCAATGATGCGCCTCCTAATTTTTGAAGTCTGAAAAATTGCTATTTTATCTCCGTCGTCATCTATAAACATTTCAGATTTCAATCTCTCATATTACATGGTCAATTGGAACAATCTTGGTAGGTATGAATATGTAATTACGTGGTGAATTTTTAAACACCTCTTGACAAAATTAATTATGATATTGAAGAATGTCTTTTAGATTGTCTTCTACTTATTATGAACGTTGGTGCATATAGAACCCTATTGGATGTACCTACAATCAGTTTTTTCTCAGCAACTGTTTCTCATATTTACATTGAATCATATACATATCATATAAAGGTGATCGTCCACTAGTTCTGACTTTATAGCAAAGAACTTCTGAAACCATTAAAGTATGAATGCTGATTTAAGAAATGTGAAAGACGACAGATATAAGAGGAATCTACATACTTTCTAATATGTCAGGTGAGTGATACAATCTTTCGAGAGACTCCAGCTAATTGTTTTAATCTGTGTTAAATATTTCATATCGTGTTTAACCTTTTGATATTTACATACCATGTTTTCAAAGGGTTGTTAATATTTGATTTTTATGTTTGATAATGCTACTCACATCTTAGTAGAAAACATTGAACTGTGCACTTAAAGTGCTAGTAATTGATTTACTTATTGTGTTTAACACCACTTTCAGCAATATTTCAGCTCTATCATGGCGACCAGTTTTAGTGGTGGAATAAAGCGCTAATAATATTAGTACTAAAACTTGAAGTATTAACGGTCAGTATTTCCGAAAGTTTAGTGATTGGTTGTTGTTTAGCGCCACGAGAGAGTATTGTTGAGCTATATTATGAATAAGTTACTGTTTGATGAAATGATAAGAAAGTTGGTCTTCTGTACTAGACCAACAAGCTGATTTCGGTTTTTAGCTCACCACAACAGTCCAGAAGCTCTGATGGACATATTATCCTGATTCCGAGTCAACCAGTGCTTGCTCTTACTCCTTTGTGCTACGTGATTGGTGGAAAATGCATATTAGTGGTAATTTTATTGTCTCTGATTTGACACGACCGAGGATCGAACCGCACGATCTACTACACTCTAGAGGATTGCGATGATCATTACTCCGCCAAGGCGTTTGTGTGAAAGTTTATTAGAGACGCATTTTTAATGTTGTTCGCTAGGTAGGCAGAGAGGTGTCACTAAAGTTAATATGCATCCTTTTAAAACCTTGTTTGCTTACGTGAAATATAAGAAGAAAACAGGTAAGATGTTATTATTTTGTATTTATGTTTTTCATTAATTACACATAGCTCTGCAGTAGAGTTTCTAAATTGGGTGCTTTAAGATCGACAATAACAGGTTTCGTGCTATTTTCCGAAATATTTCACCGTTGCGTTGGTTGGTAGAGCTTTGTGGTAATATAGAAGACAAATAAATGCACTGTTGTCGTAGCTGAATACAAAGCAGTCAACAGATTGTTCACAAAGCACAGCACATACTATAATACTCAGTGCGGAGATTTCTTCAGCAACTTGTAATTGTTTACAGTTTGATTCCTTTCCTATGTAGTGAGAACTTGTGTATTTCTGTTCTTCGTTAGTTGACATACCTGTAATATAAAATATTAAAAACAATAGATCAATTGTTGTAACCCATCAACCAAAGTATTTTTTATCACCATGACATTTCTATTCATGTTGAAGTACATTAGTAATTTATGCATTTCATTTAATGATATTAAGCATACGACTGCATGGTTTTTCGACAATTTCGAGCTGCTTAAGCTTAGATGTGGCAGCTCTCACTGAGCAAATGATTATTTGAAGTGATCGTTCGTGGTCCTTTGTGAAAAATCAATTGTCTGATCCTATCAAATTTACGGATCGATAATTCCATTCTTCTTTGAAGTATTCATATGCTACTGTATCATATTTTGCACTTCACTCTTAAACTAATTTCAAATTAAGTATTTAGGGAAGTAATTAAATTTCGTCTTAGATCATATCTGCATTTATATATAGTTAATTGTATAGCAAAAAATCCCTAAATAGTTAATTGTATAGCAAAAAATCCCTAAAGATGAAAAGACAATAAAAATAGAGCAACATGTAAATCGTACAATTGTCTAAATTAAAATTAAATCATATAATTGCCTTTCTGTATTATTTTATGTGATGTATAAATGAATTTAGTAACTTGTCTAATGAGGAAATAGAAAAGTGCATCAGGGGTGATTAGGGGTGATGTTGTGTCGTGTTACTCGATCTTTAGTTGTATGTGTATGTTTTGTAGATCGTTGTTTGTCCTTTTGTACATTTTCTTTTGGCCATTGTGTTGTCTGTTCGTCTTCGATATACGGATTTTGATTACCCCTTTTGTATCTTCAAACTCTTCTGGTTACGCCACTGCACATATACAGACTCTGAAGACGCACCTGATTGGTTGCCTGGCTGTATGATATTACAACGTACCTACGGACCCAACGAATAGAAAATGCAGTGGAGGGTGATATATGGAAAGGCACAGGGAGGCTATTGAACCAAGGGATCCTAGTGGTTAACATCTTCACTTCGAAAGCTTTATACGGTCACCATCATGACTTCGTTAACCGCTACGAGATATCTGTGTCACAAATGGCCACGTATATGCCCCGTTTGTCGTTATCACAATTCGGTTCTGTTCTCATTCATGGCTTATCACCGGGTTTGTAACAAGAGTAACACGAGGAGTGCCACCTATGGAACAGGAACTGCTTACCTTTCATTGTTTGTCCTTTTGTCCTTTTTCTTTTTGTCATTGTACATGCATTGTCTGGCCCTAAGAGATTTACGGCTTTTGATCACCCCTAATGCAGTTTCTGTTTTAACACAGACAACCAAGCAAAATCATATACACCATGTTTTGTTTTATTTCACCCCCTAATACATCGTGTATTTCATACTACATAATTCAGATGAAACCATTTTTGAACATGTTTACGACGAACGCAGCAGGATGCATAGTGATTGCAAAAACAAAGATATTAAGAATTTACCAGATTCGTCATAAAATTTCCATTCAGCGACCCGACCTGGATACGACTTGGCATGAAGTGAATTCACAACAATAGGACATACGTCATTCCAAGACATTCTTATTACATTGTCATCGATATTTCCGGTTCCACATTCCATGGTGAATGTACTCCAACGAGTCCAAAACATCTTATAATTATAACAGTCTAACACTGAAATGTAATAATGTTGTACGCCATAATCCACCTCAGATGTTTTAAACGCATAAAACAGCGATTGACTGTCATGATTCCCACCCCAATAGATGCTAAATTTTGGATATGTCAAAGGTACCGTCTGAGACATAGATATGACCACATCACCACAAGCTTTGGCGTCATATATGATTCGGTTATTAGACAAAACATAGCCTAGATCTGATACTGATGTGTGGCTATCACTTGATGTTTGAAGTGTAATCGTGGATCCTGAAAAGAAATATAAAAAAATATTGCACATGCAGTTATATACATAACATCGTTTTAATTTAATAAAATATTCCAATTTTTGAAATTATTGGAGTGTTACACACATGCATAGTATGAATAATATACTGACATTATGGATGCGAATATCTTCAAGTGTAAATCAATTAACAAATTCAAATATTGCATATAAATATAATTGGCTGCAAAAAAAATATCAAATTTCACGTAATAATAATAAAATTGCCGAAAATCATCACATTATGACTTAATAAAAGTTTGAAAATACCAAGAAGGTAATCAGAAATCGTAACTCGAAGAAGTACAGATAATACAATAGCCAAAAGAAAAAAAGACAAAGGGACCAACATTTATGTACAAACCACTACATAAAAAACAAACGATTGAGCAACACACAACTCCACCAAAAACCGGGGGTAATCTCGGTGTTCCGGATAGGTATGCAGTTTTTGACACATTTGGCAACCGTCACGTTACTCCGAGGGAAAGTCATGAATGTGGAAGGGACCGGATTATGATTACGACAAATGGTACATATTCGTGCTCAATAGTGCCACAGATATTCTATTACGGTTAACCAAGTTATGGTGGCGACCGTAAATCTTTCGAAGTGATGAAATTGCAGCACCATACTTTGTAAACGTAAGAGTAGAAATTAGTCTCAAGCATTAAATTACAGCTTTCGGTGATGTTCGATTCGGTGATCATCTGCATCTCATATGCACAAATGATCTTAATATAAAGGATACTATTGACACTGCAACGTCTGTTTCACCATGGAATTGACAACGGAAGACGATTAAAAAACAAAACTCTACGACCTACATAATGAGTTTTCCAATAGTCAACTTCCCATGCATTCATCAGTAGCCATATTCCAGCAACATCAACGTATGGAGTTTATATTTCAAAACGCATTCGGTATTCAACAGTTTGTGCTCCTAGGTTGAAGTCTTTGCTGCAAACATTTTACGGTCGTCATAACCTACTATTTGACCGTAACGAAATACCCATTTCACAAATGGAAATGGAGCTTTTCCCTTTTTACTTATATTTGTCTTTCCGCAATCACATTCAAGACTTTCACCGAACTATGAGTTACACTGTGGGTGTCTTACTTTGGTTTTTATTTTGTTTTTTGTTTGTAATTTTCACTTTTTACAGACCCTACAGACAATACTGAACAATTACACAACAAGACAAAATATACTGGCAAATTATAAAATAACCTTATGGGTGTCTTGCTTTGTTTTTGTTTATCCTCAAACTGTATCTTATGTGCCCAATGTTGCCCATGTCTTTGGATTTACCATTCATGATTACTCTCTAACGATTATTCGTCGTTGATATCTAAAGTGTCGACCATAGGTCCACCCCGGTGTAATATTTGTTTTTCCATTTGTTATTGCTTGGAAGCCTCTTGTCATTAATAAAGATGATATACTGTTCACT
The DNA here is from genome assembly GCA_963680875.1 of Bathymodiolus brooksi. Lineage (NCBI taxonomy): Eukaryota > Metazoa > Mollusca > Bivalvia > Mytilida > Modiolidae > Bathymodiolus > Bathymodiolus brooksi. The sequence goes on from OY804575.1 coordinate 151,801,459, forward strand.
TGACAGTAAACACCAATGAAATCAAAACATGAACTCAATAGAACCTGTGATGTTCATTTGAACAAAATATAATATTGTTTCATATCAAGCGCAATAGCGAGTCCATTTCTAACTGTTACATTTTCGCAAGCCTGTGGTCTGAATTTGTGCAAATTTTAGTATCCATATCACATTAATGATTCATGCCGTTTCATTTTACAATATAATTTCCACAACTAGTTCTTAACACCATTAATTTTATGAAAACTTTGAGCTTGAAATAAGGATACCACATATACAGCTAGCCCTCCTCATACATTGAGCTACACATATAAATCGACCTTCAGCGCCGGTTATGCATGTCTCAATAATATACATGTCTCAATATTACAGTTTGTGTTTCATATTAGAATAACCAGGATATTCTTGATGGAGGAGTTCTGATAAGAAGAGAGCTGTAGATCCAATGGTACCTAAGGCTACAGCTAAAGTTGAAGTAATCATTTTGACAGTCTCTAGCCTGGATTAGTGTAGTGTTACAGAATGTCTATGTCACAGAGGACCGCGGACTGAAACCTATATTATAATCGTCTTGGTTAAGTTGAAGTCATCACTTCGAAAGTTTTACGGTCGCCACAATGGCTTGGTCGATCGCTATGGAATATCTGTGTCACAAATTACTACAAATATGTTCCACTTATCGCAAACACTTACGGGTCATTTCCTCATTCATAACTAATCACCGGGTTTGTAACTAAAATAACACGACGGTGTCACTGGTGGAGCAGAACTGCCTATCCTTCCGGAGCACCTGAGCGCACCCCGGTTTTTAGTGGGGTTCGTGTTACTCGAACTTAGTTTTATTGTGTATGTTTTGTATGCTAATGAGTTTTGACTTTCCCTTTTGAAAATTGTTCGGAGTAATTTTGTTATTACTCTTATCGTTGTTTGTCCTCTTTCTTTTGTCCTATGTGTTGTCTGCTCTTGTTCGATTAAACGTTTAACTCAGTAAACTGTGGAATAAATTATTTGTAACATGATGCTATGGAATATCACATCTAGGCCGTTGATTATTGCACGGCGTTCTGAGAGTAATAAAGCTACAGACCAGATATAAAGTATGCAATATCTTGTATCTGCGTGTATTAATTCATAATAACTGTTGCTTACATTCGATCAAAGGAAAAGAATGCTTTCATATTACAATATTAAGTGCTGATCAAAGATTAAAAGATCAATTCAAACAAAAATAGTGCACAGAAATAAGCATGTCATCAAGAGTGCTTTGTTATGAAATTTTTAAAAACGAATTAGTCTTTGAAAAATACTTGTCTTTATTATCACCAAATAACATATACATGTATATATGTATTTTGTAAATTCAGATGTAGTAGTCACCAATTGCCAGTTGAGACGTGAAGGTGGTACAACATTTCTAGTAATAATATGTTGTGCCACTTTTGCGACTCAAATAACATAGGCGACGAATTGCATTATGTAATGACGTGTAGCTTTTTCAATAATGAAGGAAAAAAATACTTGCCATATTATTGTCAGACAAATGCAAATATTCTTAAGCTTAATAAATTATTTTAAACTAATAACATTGTTGTATTAGAAAATATTGTGTAAATTTATCAAGGTAATTACTATGAAAATCTCTCCTCTTGGCTATAAATTTAGTTTCTGTCCATATACTTTATAATTTCTGTTATGTTGTATTTATCTTCTCTGTAATTATGCATAGATTATGAGAATACAGATAATTCATTCATTCATTCCCCAAATACAGATGTTTCGTATGAAAAAAGAATGCTTTTTATTAGCTCCCAACATTAAGACATTGGGCACAGACACTGGTGACCATGGCATTTCTATTTGTGAACATCTGATTCTGTATATCACATTGATGATTCATGTCATTTACAGTTCATTTTTAGTGCTTCCCCTTTGCACTTTCTGACCAACTTTGGACTCCAGTATTTAATTTGTGCAAATTGGAATTTCCATTTCACAGTTATTTCATACCTTGTACAATTACATTTTTGCTACTACTTTTTTAGAATGCCAAATTTCAAATAGTCTGCATAGCAGTTTATTACAAGCGTTGGAATAAAGGGCTCGGTTGCCATGGACACATGAATTTGAATCTGCATGTCACAACGGTACCTACTCTAAATATTGAAGCATTTCTATCGCTGATTATTTTCATGATCATTGGTATACAGTAAAAAAAATTAAAAAAAATAAAAATATCACACTGTGCTGGAGACGATTAAAATATGAAACAGTGTGAGACGCTTAGACTTTGAATTTGTCCGTGCTGGTTGATATTATGATTGCGATATCAAATTGCCTTGACAAGTGCACTGTCGTCAAAGAGCTCCGATCGAAAATGCTTGGTCAACATCCGGGATATTTTAAAGCGGTATTTTTAAAGCAGACACGGATAATTATCGTAAGTATTTATAAATATACTGTGTATATAATGTTTTGAATTATGATGTTTTATTATTGTTATTATTATTAATTTCATTTTTTGCTCAAATATCATTTATTTTTGCAGTGTAAAATTAGATTTTTCTATAAGTTATAAGGAATCCGGCTTCAAAATCATTACAATCAACTGAAATATCGCTATATCTTGCATTTACGAATGAATTAAATGTTGCTCAAAAAGAAACAAAATATTGATGAATGATTGATTTTACTTAAAAATACTATTTTGTTGATGAAAAGTCAATTAGTAATTAGTTATACCCTAAAACATGATGTCAACAGATGTTTTTGAAATCCGGCTTGGTCAAAATGTAAACATGTATACAAACCGGTTGGGTCATTTATAAATAACCGGGTTTGTCAGTATGCTAAAACCACTGATCTTATTGTTATTGAGCATTATATTGCAATTTAACAATAGTTATGATTAGGAAATATCTCAAAGGCGATAAATACTGATCCATAGTATGAATATTCGCCATGACTGCTAATTTCAGCTACTTTGTACAATAAAAACATCGTTATTTCTATGCTAAATCGCTACTGTCGCGAACACTTGATTTTTTTAATGCTTTTTGTAGCACTGACATTACGGTTGGTGCTCAATACGCTACACTCACTTTAAGTAGCTGTCCAGGCGCATCAATTGAGTAGTGTGAAATTCTTTTAATAACGCAATATTTTAATTTTATACTCGTTGATATTGAAGTAAGTCACTATGTGGACATAACTTCATGGATACGATATTTAAGTTTCTTCACAGTATAATGTTTACATTAACATTACAGATAAGCAAATTAACAAAGGCTGTAGTATTGAATTCTTTTCCGCACGGACGATTTTGGCAGTTTGTATACAAAGAAAATGTTAGGTGTACTCGATTAATGCAACGTTCGTTACAAGTTGTGATACGACACATGTTCGTGCTTTGCTCACTCAAAATAGAAAGCTCAGTGGTCTGAGCCTATGTCGTTCACCTTTCATTCTGCTTTGAGGAAACTTAATACAGACAGAACCTTCTATAGGTGCTTCCCACCAAAGTTCGGCTCATTTGGCTAAGCAGTTTCAGAGAAGATTGTTAGAAATCGGACAATCAGAAACAAGAATTGTCTGTGGCGACCATGTTTGTCAACGGATCGGGATGAAATGTGCAATCTTTATAGAAGACCTTCCATAGTTGCTTCCTACCAAGTTTCGATTCATTTGGCTAAGCAGTTTGAGAGGAGAAGATTTTATAATAATCTGCCAATCAGAAACAATAATCGCTTGTGGCGACCATGTTTGTTAACGGATCGGGACGAAATGAGTAATCGTTACAGAGGACCTTCCATGGATGCTTCCTACTAAGTTTCACTTCATTTGGTTGAGGCGTTTCAGAGGAGAAAATTAAAATGTGAATAGTTAATGGACGACAGACAACGAACGAAAGGCGACGGACGACGCGCGCCAAGTGATTGTAAAAGCTCATATTGCCTTTAGCAAGGTGAGCTAACAACAGTCATTGGGTAGATATGTCGCTCCACACGGACACATTGTTCTGATTCCGAGCCAACCAGTCTTTGTTCTTTCTCCTTAATGCTGCGTTCTTAGCGGAGAAGCAACAAATACAAATTTGATATTCTTTTGTTTGACAAGACCGCAGTTCGTACCCACAATCTATCGCACTCGATGTGAGCACGCTAACCATTACGCTACCGATGCTGTTCCCTATTTTTATTATATTTTTTGTTCTTTTTAAATCAAAATTTCTTATTGTCCTTCAATATATTATTTGAAAACAAAAATTAATCCAAAACTTGAGTTACTTAATATCTATATAAACAGTGAGAGTTCCTACTTTTGTTCAAACACTCTTTGAATATTGCAATAATCCAACTGCATAGCAAATAAAGAAAAAGAATTATAAGTTCTATACAAAATCATGACCATTCTGCCGAAGGTGACTTGGCGAATGCTAATTATGCACAAACCGTTTTGTATTTCTTCCTTTTAATGTTATACAAAACATCCACATGTAAAATATTTTGACTATGTGCTGTTGTTTTTTTCCACAACTGTTATTCATTGAAGACATTTTTTTGTTTTTTGCTTTTTGTTTTTATCAATTTGCAAGTCGAACATACCCTTGACAAGTGTTATTATTGTGATATTGAGCTAGTTTCGCTATTCTTTCAATTTTTTACATAGACAAAACCGGTTCTACCGAAAAACAATTGTTGGGACCCAACAGGAAAGTAGTGGCTGACAGAGCCGGAAAGAATGTACGTAAATAAGCATTGTGTTTTTTACTGTAGTAAGTCTAAGACTATTCATGGTGGAACGCCAGTGCAACCTATCCTGTATATAGGCATTACAAAGGGTTTGGTTACTTTAATTACACATATAGACTACTTTTTATAGCTTTATTTGATGATTTCAATCTCATTATTAGCATTTTTCATTGTTTATGTCCATCATTTTATCTATATCTGAGTAATCTATTAAGTTAACCACAGAAACATATAGGTAAAAACAAACAAAATATAATCGACCGATAACGACATCTTCTGGATTCAAGATATAATAATACTATATGATCATAATACTTACATTTTGTCGTCGCCTGTATGTCAAACATGCATTATTGACTTGTACCGGAAGATGACAGAGCAATTCCGACCGGAGCTCTTTGACGACAGTGAAGTGGTGTATGCCAAAAAAAGTCAAACAAAATGCAACACATGCCATACCTGCTATAAATTCAAATGCTCCAAAGAAATTGCTGACTATCAAAATAAATGATCCCACAAATTCTACCACCATACTTGTACTACTATTGCTGAGTCGAATGTGATACAACGATGCGTAGATGATCAATTTTAACGGCGCGACCATGTGTTTAGAAACATTTCTAACTTCAAAGTTTTAATAAAGTCAATTCAAATCGATATAAATATATTTATATAATGTGCCATTCAGATCACTTGGTGATCGCTACAGGTTAACAGGAGTGCGCATTGGATTGTCCTTTATACACTGTACGCTTGAGCTGATTGGATATTTTACATAATAATCAGAAACCATTAACAAGTTCCAATTGTCTGAAGAAAAGCTCTATCATGGCGGGGGAAACTGCATTATTGAAAATAACATTGAATGATCCTCAATCATATTTGAAATGTTGAAACCGATGTGAAGTCAAATAAGGGTAATAACAAAATTACCGAACTCCGAACAATCTTACAAAGGGAAAGTCAAAACTCATAAGTATATACACAGACAAAATCAGTCAACAACCTGAAAACTGTGAAAACCGTAATGACCCTGACTTGGTACAGGCATTTCTAAAGAAATGGTGGGCCGAATCAGATTTTAAAGCGCCAAACCTCCCCCTTTCACTACGGTTCAAAGTCTTCGGCTGTCACTATAACAGTATTTATAACAATGCTTGAACAAAACAGGTAAAACAGTTTTCAAAGCAGCACCAAACTCAATGAAGTAAATGTCAAAGACACTTGTACGTCACACATTGATAAAAAAAAATTGATATTTTTGTTGACACCTTATCTTTATGCATTTTCAATATGTGAAAATCCATCGTTTATAATATTTTCTGCAGAGACGGAATATATTTCGACAAGATCTTGGTATCGGAATATAAACTTTTTAAGAGATCGAATAAGGAGAATCTTTTAATAGCCTTGGTTCAGTAGCCTGTTTCTCAGATGAAGATGACGTTTCAGGAAATCAGAATAATTGCTAATGGCCCTTGCATAGCGAATCAATTGCGAGATGTAAACACCATCTGCAGGAGAAGCTGGTATATTGCTGCACATATTTGGAAAATTTATGATTTTAAAATTGAAGTCGTCCCGTTTATCATAAATGTTAGTACTGATTTGATCACTGTCGTCAAATTCGAGGTATAAGTCCAAAAATAATGCGAACGAAGTGGTATCTGTGGTCTCATTAACTTCCAGCTCTGGAGGATATATCAATGGAAGAAATTCTGCAAATCTAGAATTATTGATAGATGAAACGTCATCAATATACCTGTATGTGAAATTAAAGGCTCAAGCCTCATGAATCTTCTTATTCTTTTTCAAGCTTTTGAAGAAACTCCGACTCATATGAGTATAGAAATAAATCGGCTAGAAGAGGGGTACAATTCGTACCCATTGGTATGCCGACGACCTGCTGAAACAGTATTCCTCCAAAGGAGACAAATATGTTATCGATGAAGAACTCCAGCATACTAATCACTTGTTCCTCGGAGTGGCATGTTTTACCTTTTTGAATTTTGTTTGAAAAATATGTGGAATTGTAGCCTAACACAACAAATTTGAACCATAGTTTCTATGACTGAAAGCTTTGTGAATTGTTTCTTTTAAGCGGGTTTTTAATTTGTCATGCGGTAGGGTGGTATATAGAGTTGAAATATCAAAAGTTTGATAGAGGATACCTGAGAGAAAGATCTTGATTGAAGGTTATCCAAAAGATCTTTAGAGTTTTTCAAAATCCACATGTGATTTATGCCACTACGCGAGTAAACAGTTTCACAATATTTCTGTTGTTCCTCTTTTACTGCAGACAGAATCTTTGTCAGGTGAATAGACAATTCTTTCGTCGAACAAGTTGATGATCCCGCTATGTACCTTTCTTTGTATGGTTTCTTATTGAGCTTAGGTATCCAATATAAATAGGGTAAATCCTCAGACTCTTTACCAGAGGGAATGTTTAAAGAGGTCATGAATGATCTGTGGTTAGCTAGGATTTCATCTTTGTCGAACGAAGTATGTTGGTATGTGGTATTACTAGAGGTGCTGTTATTTATGCCTAATTCCTTGATTAGGCATTCGAAGTAATAAGATTTACATACACACACGATATTGTTGGAAGCCTTGTCCGCAGGAACGATAACATATTTGTCATGAAGAGAGGAAAGACACCTAACAGCTTCTTGGTCTTTAAATACAGATAAAGGTCGACTATTAACACAATTTTTGAGTTTGTGAATCCGACCTTGTACTAGAGACCTAATTGTTCTAACCCAGTCTGACAAGGACTCTTAACTCAGGATCTTGGTCTACTTCTCTCTTTATCCACCTTCTGGCATAATCTTCAACAGCATCCATAATTATCTTGAAATTATGTTTCCAATTGATGTGTTGAGGTTCTCTGAATTTAGGACCATGAGAAATCACCTTTCGGAGACTCTCATGTTGAATGGTATTCAGATCACCAGTGATTACATGTCCAGATGGGTTGTATTGAAAAGGAGAGTGGGAGCAGTCACAAGTCAAAGGGTTCTTAAGGTACTCTTCTATGTTAATATCTTGCGATGCTTCTTTGTAGTTGCAAATTTTACGGCCAATGCTGTTAGTGTAGCTATAGGAGACAATGGGAACAGATTGATTTCTGAAATATGGTGGAATTTCTTTTACGACCTCTTTTCTATTAAGAATGTTGCTGATGTTTTAAAATAGCATCGATTCCTTTGTTAGCAAACTGAATATGGAGGAATTTTCTGTTGTTATCATGAAGAGGTTCGGATCGAACTGGTTTGAAAAGACGAAAGAACGCCACGTCACATATAATACTAGACAATCTGTATTTAGGAGAAAAAGGATCTACGCCTCCTTTGTCAAGTCCAAAATCTCTAATATCTTTGAGGTAGTTTACAGGTAGTGAAAATAAGATTGTACGAATGTGATGAATTCCAAGAGGTTTCTGTATATTAAAAGTAAATCATTAAAAGTATCCTGTAACGTTATTGGTTTAGAGGCCTTTTTAACATTTGGAATTTTCAAAGAGATACATGAATGATTATTGCATAATACATTTTTTGTTTTGTGGATCGAAAATTTAAAATGGCTACCACCGTCTGACAAAGTGTAACACATGACCATACAGTCAATGTGTGTTTTTATTCTCTAAGACTACCGAAATATTTTAAATGTATGTTCCGAGTATAAAATGTGCATATTTGGCGTCGATTGGGAATAATAGGTGATATGCACTGAAAGACACAGTTTTGTTTTATCATTTCTTTCTTTATTATTCAATATCAAATTGTCTTGACAAGTGGTGTATGCAAAAAAAAGTTAAACAAAATACAGCATATGCCATACCTGCTATAAATTCAAATGTTCCAAAGAAATTGCTGACTATCAAAATAAATAATCCCACAACTTCTACCACCATACTTGCACTACTATTGCTGAGTCGAATGTGATACAACGATGCGTAGATGATCAATTTTAACGGCGCGACCACGTGTTTAGAAACATTTCTAACTTCAAAGTTTTAATAAAGTCAATTCAAATCGATATAAATATAATTATATAATGTGCCATTCAGATCACTTGGTGATCGCTACAGGTTAACAGGAGTGCGCATTGGATTGTCCTTTATACACTGTATACTTGAGCTGATATTTTACATGATAATCAGAAACCATTAACAAGTTCCAATTGGCTGAAGAAAAGATATATCATGGCGGGGGAAACTGCATTATTGAAAATAACATTGAATGATCCTCTATCACATTTGAAATGTTGAAACCGATGTGAAGTCAAAGAGATACATGAATGATTATTGCATAATACATTTTTTTTATATGGATCGGAAATTTAAAATGGCTACCACCGTCTGACAAAGTGTATCACATGACCATACAGGGGGCAATGAGTGTTTTTATTTTCTAAGACTACCGAAGTATTTTAAATGTATGTTCCGAGTATAAAATGTGCATATTTGGCGTCGATTGGGAATAATAGGTGATATGCACTGAAAGACACAGTTTTTTTTATCATTTCTTTCTTTTTTATTCATCACATGTCATAGCATTAACAATTATACAGGCAAAGCAAAAACATATAAGATTATATTGAAAGAAATGGCAATGAAGACAATCTTGCAATCACAGTACATATCTAGCAGTTAATATAAAATAGTCATTGCGTTGTTGACTGATTTTGTCTGTTTATATACTTATGGGTTTTGACTTTCCCTTTGTAAGATTGTTCGGAGTTCGGTAATTTTGTTATTACCCTTATTTACTTAAAAACAAAACTTATGAAGTAGATTATACAAAACAAAATGTTTGATGTAGAAATAATGGTACACATAGTGGCAGTCTAATGTTCGATAAAGTCACTAGTTGGAATAAGAATGCTGTACACACGAAGAAGACGGCAAATACTGATGTTACCGTTCACATACTGCTGCCACTGGTCAAATGTGAGCATACTGGTCTGCTTAGGCTTTTTATTGTTTTTTTCTCCAAGCTTTTGCCATCATTTGGCGTCCGTTAACTTTTCACATTTTAATCTTCTCCTCTGAAACCCCTCAGCCAAATGAGCTGAAACATGGCAGGAAACATCTATGGCAGTTCCTCTATAAGGATTGCTCATTCTGTTCCGATCCTTTAACAAACATGGCTGCCACAGTCAATTCTTGTTTCTGATTGGTCCATTTCTAAAAATATTCTCCAATGAAACGCTTGTCCAATTGAACCAAAACTTGGTAGGAAGCATTTATTGAAGGTCCTCTATAAAAATTGTTCATTTGTTCCCGATCTGTTAAGAAACATGGTCGCCACAAGCAGTTCTTTTTTCTGATTGGTCGATTTCTAAAAATCTTCTTCTCTAAAACGGCTTTGCCAAATGAATCGAAACTTGGTAGGAAGCATTTATGGAAGGTCCTATATACAGATTGCTTGTTTCGTTCCGATCCGTTAACAACCATGGCCGCCACAGGCAATTCTTGCTTCTGATTGTCCGATTTTTTTAAATCTTTTCCTCTGAAACTGCTTGGTCAAATGAACCGAAACTTGATAGGAAGCATCTATGGGCGGTCCTCTATATCGATTGATCATTTCGTTCCGATTCGCTAACAAACATTGCTGCCACAGTAAATTCTTGTTTCTGATTGGTCGATTTCTAAAATTCTTCTCCGCTGAAACGGCTTTGCCAAATGATTCGAAACTTGGTAGGAAGCATTTATTGAAATCCTCTATAAAGATTACTCATTTGGTCCCGATATGCTAACAAACATGGCCGCCACAGGCAGTTCTTGTTTCTGATTGATCGATTTCTTAAAAGTATATTTATTTACTCATATTCAATTTCAATAACGTCTAGCTGAAATTGGCCTGTTCAAAAAATGCACAAAAGATATAATTTGACTTAATTATTTAAGGTAGCACTAGAGGGAAATTTTGTTATTTGCCTTGACTACCAATCTTTAAAAGATTATTTCTCATAAACTACTGAATGGAAATTAAATATCCTGGTTTCTATGTGTTTCTGAAAGATTGCTCTTTATTGCATACTCAATTTCATATCTCGAAATCAATTTAATCAAAAGTTGTGTAATATAATACACAAAAAACTAGGGTATGCTCTTTGATTAAAAATAGCATGTCCAGGTCAAGTCACACACTAGAAATTTCCGCTGCAAGATCTAACTACAGCCTACCAAACCTTGTCTCAGAATTTTGATATATGGTTTCATTCATGTGTTATGTCATACAGACTGTGAAAGCTAATCCTTCCATTATGTTCCCAATTGCAAAGAGGCATAACTATTTTTAGAAACACAATTTTTGAAATCTGAGACACAGTTTTGTAGAATACACCCCCCCCCCCCCTCCCCCAGAACAACATACACCAACATCAGATCAATAGAGGCACCTATACAGTTGCTATTTTTAATTCAAATTAGTATTACACTCATAAAATAAAGCTCTAAAATAGCCCCAAAACTAAATTTCCCAGTTTTGGCCCCATTAAATCTATGCAAATGCTTTCAATATTCTTGGGGAGTGACCTAGAACATTATTCCAATCAAATCAATTACACATCATGTATATAGTGTATACACATGCTGTTTATTTCTGCATTATAAATGCACTGGCCATCCTATTTTGACCCACTCATGGCATTTGGCGGGAGATTTGACGTCACTGGTTTGATTCCTGCTGATCAGTATGGTCAATGCTCCTCCCCTTATTACATATCCAGAAGCCACAAATAACACATGGATTACAGGAGAGATTAGTATTACAGAAAGTTTGCAACACAAGTGAATTAAATGTAAATAAATGAAATAAATGAAATGCAACGTTTATTGAAAAATATTGACAAAATGTCAATAGAAATCTGTAAAGTTAACAAGTTACAATTGTATAACACCCCTGAATAGAAATAGACTGGTCCGAAGGGAAAAGTTTCGAGAATTTACTCAAATAATTAAAAAAAAAATGAAAATAAAATCATCAAGCAAAGGAAAAAAATATGCCAAAATTTCTCAATAGAAAACACTGTCATCATCTGAGTTTGTCTGATAATTTCAAAGATTCTTTCATCTCTGGGTGCATTTCCTTCTTCCTTTTTGTGGTTCTTCTCCCCCTTCTAGACGTTTTCATTTTTTTACTTGTTGCTTCTCCATCCATCATTACATAAATTAACCACAATATAAATAGTGGTCAATAGAGGTCAACAGGAGACTGATAAGAAAGCTATTATATTACACCACTGATTGATAGATAAGCTCCTCCTTGTTATTTAGAAAACAACAGATTTGACCATGTGCTTTTGCTTACATATATAAATTAGCTAATTACACATTAATTGGATAATATACTGACATTTCTTTGATGTAATATGCTAGTGTACATATATATCTATTGACAAATGCAAGAAAAGAAAATTCGATTAAAAATGCCATATTTTGCCTCTAGTACATGTACTACCTTAACGGTCTAGACCTGGGAAACCCAAATATTTTCCCATCGATCAATTTTTTTTAAATTTGCATCATTGGATAGCTATGTCTTAATACATTATCTGCCAAAGTTGCAACAAATTTCACCGTGCCGTTTTCCCCATAGCACATACTAAGTATAGCAATTTTGAGAGTATTATTGACGCCAGATGGCAATACTAGTTTCGGAAGCTTCTAATAGATATACGCATTTATTTCTGGTTGAAAGGCAATATTTTGGCTTTAATACACTTGAAAGTGTTATTGTTGAATAAATATGAAATATCTAGCATATATGAATATCCTGTTTGGAGATAATCATGTGCAAAGCAGTTGAAATTGGAAAAAAGAGGGTCCCTAGGATACCACCCTGATATTAAATTTCTACCCAAACATATCACAGAAAAGAATATACATATAGACACCATTGCACCAAATAATACAAACTTTTACCGTCGTATTCTTAAGATATTTAAGATTATGTTTTTCATGGATGGCACCCAGAAAAAAATGAAATTGTCGAGGAAAGTTATTACACACTCATCTTTCGCTGTTTCTTTATTTGTGAGACAAAAAATATCAGTTACCAATAATAAAAAAAACTTTTGAATTCTTATATTTGTCATATTGGATGTCCAAATTACCAAATTACTGCAATTGTCTTTGAGAGGATCAGTATTACAAAACAAAAAAAATCACGGAACCTAGCTTTCCATTTTTTTTACTGCCATAACATTAATTTACACCTTGGTATTTCAATCATTGTACAGTTATTTTTTCTCTGTTTTCTAAAATATGAATCTTTCTCAAACTGTCAGCAATAATATTATAGGTTATTTTGAGAGAATTAATAAATGTGAGAATTTGACATTTCATCTACAAACTGAAAAAGATGTAAAATTTGTGATTGAAATGGTGTGTTGACACAATGCATCAATTCCTTGAAAATAGCCATTATTATATATAGATGTATACAAACATTCAGCTGGTATGGTGTTGACCAACAAAATTGAGCATTATATGCAACAGTGGAATTATATTAAAATTAGACAATTAAGATAATTTATTTTCATGTTCTGTAGTGAGTATGAGTGTGACTAATAGTCACAGAGTGTCATGAACTGCTAGAAAAATGATACAGAATTCAACAAAATATAACAATGTATAAAATGACCACAATGTATACATATCTTGTTTACCCTTTTGACATTTTCGGGTCACCTAATAATTATGTGAAGGTCAAAATGGTGCAAACATGTTCATGGGGCAATGAAAATATTTTTCATGAAACCATAGTCGTATGAATTTTAGTCATAAACAGAGAAAAATAGTGAAAATTTAGATGTTGGGGTAATATAATATATATATATAAGAGACAAGTTGTGCAATGGAATTTTGCGCCAAAATGTAAACACGCCGTTGTAGACGAACGAAGATATCAAGTGATGGACTCCTGTTGTTTTTTCAACTGACGATGCATTGATTTATTGAAATATATCATTTTTACCTTATAATTTAATCGAAGTTTAACACTACGGACATTTTTGCACTGTAACATTTGCCTATCAGCTTGTTACGATCGCCATGGTGGTGTTCTTGCAGTGAATGCTAGAAAGTAAATATCTGATACAAGTCGGGCGTCACATCCGGGCAATTTCCGTACAAGAATGTTATACAAATGTTACCCAACAAATTCAGTTAAGGAAAGATAAGTCCCTATATTTTGCTTTCCTAACAGGGCCTGCATTATTTACCAGGTGCGGATATTTGGAAAACTGTGTCATCAAATTGAAATTTAAAATTTTCCGCCATCAGAACTTTCAGTCAGTTATCACCCTTTGGTAGATCTGCCATTTCGGTAATCTCTCATTTTTGATTTAGAAATAATAATCTACATGAAAAATAACCTTATATATTATTTTCAAGTTTGTTCAGCATCTGCTATGCAGCTAGGATTTTTTATATTATAATCGAGTATATTTTTCTAACATTCACTGCGGGACCATCACCATGGTAACAAATGTGCCAGTGCAAAAATGTCCGTAGCATTAAGCTGCGATTAAATTATAAGGTAAAAACGACATGTTTCAATAAATAAATACATCGTCAGTTGAAAAAACAACAGGAGTCCATCGCTTGGCATCTTCGTTCGTCTACAACGGCTTGTTTACTTTGAGGCGCAAAATTTACATTGCACAACTTGTCACTTATTTATATATATATATATTATTTCACCCCAACATCTAAATTTTCACTATTTTTCTCTATTTATGACTAAAATTCATACGACTGTGATGAAACATGCATCACACCGTTTCAATATCACTTCTAAAAACACTACATTTATTCCAAAATGACACCTTCTTTTCAATATATTGATATTTGTCATACCAATATATCTTAGGATTAAGTTTTTCAATGTGACCAATGTACTTTTAAAAATCATCACCAGGGGTAAGTGATTTCCTGACAAATAAAGCAATTGTACTATAGTTTCATAATATATAATATTCTGGTGTATATATATAATATTTTCTATCTGATAAACACTTGAAATTCATTAGGAAAAAAGTGTGTCACACAAAATGTGTTACACTCCTGGCATTTTTAACAACATATTTCGATGGCCATTTTTTCTGGAAAGAGATATTTCAATGATATTTTGTCAGCACAAGCATATAATAATAACACACTTTTATTAGCAGCAATAAGATATAAAAAGACAAGGAGCAAAGTTATAGAAAGGTAAAAGGAAAAGGAGTCATTTTTTTTAAACTGTCCATATCTAATGTAAGCAATCTGTTTTGCCAAGAAGCTTGGAATTGAGGAGGAATCTTCAAATGCACAGATGACCATATATTTGAGAAGACAATGAAAATAGAATTGTCTCTCATACCCCAGGCCTACACCCTTAAGTCTGACAATTTATTCTAGAGGCAGAAATCTTTATAAGTTCACCTTTGAAAATAGATAACCGTTAGAGCAAAACGAAGTGGCAATCATCACTGGACAATCCAGAAACAGATGCAACATTGGACACAATACACAGACAATGAAAACAAAGAACAAAAAAGTAACACAAGAAGGGATATCATTAACCGGTTTAACATGTTCCAAGCCAATACCTCAGTTACGATCGACGTCTGTCAGTGTCATGTATGTGTTCTGAAGTCTGAGGTTTGACAGAGAGATACTGTTGATATAACGTACATGTTTAACATGTTTAACATATGAAATGTGTAACATTTTAAGATGGTGATGACGAAATCTTTTTTGAGTTTTGAACTTTTATTACAACTATTTTTGTAGCAATCTGTGAAGTTATTTTGAAATGTAGTATATTGACTAGTAATAATACTTATCATCATTTTTTGTATATTATTTGGAAACGTTGATTGGCTAAAAACGGGTCACATGGCGTTCTATTAAAAGTGGCACCGCACGGACGCTACTAATTATAGTAACACCCATGCAATATTATACAGTTCCTGCACTTGAACGAGATCAATATGAGGTTTTATGGAGCAGAGTACAACAATATTGAACGAAGGGAAGCCGAGTATGGAGCAGAGTACAACAATATTGAACGAGACGAAGCCGAGTTCAATATTGTTGTACTCTGCTCCATATAACCTCATATTGATCAAGTTCAAGTGTAGTAATTGTTTTATTTAAGAATTGAATGCATTTTGTACTTTTATTGGCGTGTAAAAACATGGACCGAAGCACACTGCGCACTTCATACAAAAAAAGTGCCTCTGTCCACGCTTTTACACGCCTATAAAACTACAAAAAAATGAATTCAATTCTTATAATTACATTTAAATCACACCAAAATTTAATATAGTTGCAATTTTCGCTGTGAATTTTATTTGTGTTATATGATTTGGTGTTGGAAATTACTACGCCATTGATTGCTTACATCTCCCGTCGTCATGGAGGCACATGCAAGTTCGGGTTTGAGTTAACATGCGGCATGCTAATTACTTCTCCTGAATTTACAAGTAATGTAACTGGAAAAACTTACAACAGCAAATTGTTTGACCCTCTGGACTGTTCTACTAAAAATGTCATTTACGGCATAGAATGTACACTCTGTGGACTTTTGTATGTTGGTGAAACTCGTCAAACATTGCGAAGTAGAATGAACCAACATCGATATGATGCAAGAGATCCCAAATAAAGGATTTTGTATAATCATTTCAATCAACCGGGTCATGACGCTGTTTGACGATGAAAGTTCGAAGCATCGAGAAGATTTTCCATCATACAAACAGTCCAATACTTAGTACACCCTACCGTACCGATAGAGAGTTGTTTTGGATTAAAGAGTTAGATACTGCAATGTCATACGCTGCAATGATAACATCAAAGGAGTGGGAAATTTGTCAAGTCCTGGATGCAGCGAAATCAACGTGATGAGCCTTTTAAATACTATTCCAAGAGCTAAACGTAGCCATGTTCATAACATAATTCAACATCCAAATGTTAAAAAGTCCTCTAAACCAAGAACGTTACAAGATACTTTTAATGATTTACTTTCTAATATACAGAAACCTCTTGGAATTCGTCACATTCGTACAATCTTATTTTCACTATCTGTAAACTACCACAAAGATCTTAGGGATTTTGGACTTGACAAAGGAGGCGTAGATCCTTTTTCTCCTAAGTACAGATTGTCTAGTATTATATGAGACGTGGCGTCCTTTCGTTATTAAAACCAGTTCGATCTGAACCTCTTCATAATAATAATAGAAAATTCCTCCATATTCCGTTTGCTAACAAAAGGAATCGATGCTATTTACATCAGCAACATTCTTAATAGAAAAGAGGTCGTAAAAGAAATTCCACCATATTTCAAAAATCAATCTGTTCCCATTGTCTCCTATAGCTACACTAACAGCATTGGCCGTAAAATGTTCAACTACAAAGAAGCATTGCAAGATATTAACATAGAAGAGTACCTTAAGAACCCTCTGACTTGTGACTGCTCCCACTCTCCTTTTCAATACAACCCATCTGGACATGTAATCACTGGTGATCTGAATATCATTCAACATGAGAGTCTCCGAAAGGTGATTTCTCATGGTCCTAAATTCAGAGAATGTCAACACATCAATTGCAAACATAATTTCATGATAATTATGGATGCTGTTGAAGATAATGCCAGAAGGTGGATACAGAGAGAAGTAGACCAAGATCCTGAGTTAGAGTCCTTGTCAGACTGTGTTAGAACAATTAGGTCTCTAGTACAAGGTCGGATTCACAAACTCAAAAATTTTGTTAATAGTCGACCTAAGACTGTATTTAAAGACCAAGAAGCTGTTAGGTGTCTTTCCTCTCTTCATGACAAATATGTTATCGTTCCTGCGGACAAGGCTTCCAACAATATCGTGTTTGTATGTAAATCATATTACTTCGAATGCCTAATCAAGGACTTAGGCATAAATAACAACACCTCCAGTAATACCACATACAAACCCACTTCGTTCGACAAAGATGAAATCCTAGCTAACCACAGATCATTCATGACCTCTTTAAACATTCCCTCTGGTAAAGAGTCTGAAGATTTACCCTATTTATATTGGATACCTAAGCTCCATAAGACACCATTCAAAGAAAGATACATAGCGGGATCATCAACTTGTTCGACGAAAGAATTGTCTATTCACCTGACAAAGATTCTGTCTGCAGTAAAGGAGGGACAACAGAAATATTGTGAAACTGTTTACTCGCGTAGTGGCATAAATCACATGTGGATTTTGAAAAACTCTAAAGATCTTTTGGATAACCTTAAATCAAGATCTTTCTCTCAGGTATCCTCCATCAAAATTTTGATTTTTCAACTCTATATACCACCCTACCGCATGACAAATTAAAAAACCGCTTAAAAGAAACAATTCACAAAGCTTTCAGTCATAGAAACTATGGCTCAAAATTTGTTGTGTTAGGCTACAATTCCACATATTTTTCAAACAAAATTCAAAAAGTTAAAACATGCTACTCCGAGGAACAAGTGATCAGTGTGCTCGATTTCCTCATCGATAACATATTTGTCTCCTTTGGAGCGACACTGTTTCAGCAGGTCGTCGGCATACCAATGGGTACGAATTGTACCCCTCTTCTAGCCGATTTATTTTTATTCTCATATGAGTCGAAGTTTCTTCAAAAGCTTGTAAAAGATAAGAAGATTATTGAGGCTAGAGCCTTTAATTTCACATACAGGTATATTGGTGACGTTTTATTTATCAATAATTCTAGATTTGCAGAATTTTTTCCATTGATATATCCTCCAGAGCTGGAAGTTAAAGAGACCACCGATACCGTTTCGTCTGCATCATTATTGAACTTATACCTCGAATTTGACGACAGTGGTCAAATCAGAACTAAAATTTATGATAAACGGGACGACTTCAGTTTTAAAATCAAAAATTTTCCAAACATGTGCAGCAATATACCAGCTTCTCCTGCATATGGTGTTTACATCTCGCAATTGATTCGCTATGTAAGGGCCAGTAGTAATTATTCTGATTTCCTGAAACGTCATCTTCATCTGAGAAACAGGCTACTGGACCAGGCCTATGCAAAAATTCTCCTTATTCGATATCTTAAAATGTTTATATTCCGATACCAAGATCTTGTCGCAATATATTCCGTCTCTGCAGAAAAGATTATAAACGATGGATTTTCAAATAGGGAAAATGTATAAAGATAAGGTGTCAACAAAAATGTCAAAAATATTTTTTATCAATGTGTGACGTAAAGTGTCTTTGACCTTTACTTCACTGAGCATGGTGCTGCGTTGACAACTATTTTACCTGTTTTGTTCAAGTATTGTTATAAATACTGTTATAGTGACAGCCGGAAACTTTGAGCCGTAGTGAAAGCGGGAGGTTTGGCGCTTTAAAATCTGATTCAACCCACCATTTCTTTAGAAATGTCTATACCAAGTCAGGGTCATTACGGTTTTCACAGTTTTCCGGTTGTTGACTGATTTTGTCTGTTTACATACTTACGAGTTTTGACTTTTGATTTTGTTATTACCCTTATTTTATAAGCATGTGACCACTTCATAACCAATCATATTGTAAGATTTCAATGAAAAACGGAAATAATGTAATTATTGCCTAAGATTCTTGAAATTTTTGAAATTTTATGAAATATTGGAATTTTTCTGAAATTTTGAAAATTTTAGAAATTTTTAAATTTTTAAATTTATTGAATATTTTTAAATTTTATAAAAATTTAGAAATTTTTAGAAATTTTGGAAAATTTTTAATTTAATTTTTTAATATTGTATGTGTGTTACTAAATGAGATGGTGACAGTAATTTTATTCATTGATTTTGCACGAGAGTGCAATATGATTTTTTTATTGCACAGAAATGCTTTTTGTTAATCGATAGGTTAGAACATTTATTGCATGCTGATGAGGGAAATATGAAAATGTATTCACCCACGAGTATCATATTCCCCTCGGGTGTTGCCCTAAGGGAATATGATGATACTCTTGGGTGAATACATTTTCATATTTCCCTCATCAGCATGCAATAAATGTATATTCTCTAGCGTTTTGTACGTTTTCCTTTCAATTTAAAGAAAGTAGCCTGCCTGAAACAAGGTGTCTGATACAAGATGTTGTATCACCACACTGTGGTGATAAAAGAATGACAAGACATTGCACGCGATCTTCTCTGCCGAACTATTTTGTCATGACGTCATATCATTGGAATGCGGGGTAAAACACGTCAGTGTGAGCAACGTTAACAAAGCAATTGGATGAACTGCAACAAATAAACGTGACGTCATGCACAAAGTGTAATCTCCCTCAGAGTATCGCACAAATTTGTTAATCTTATTTCAACCCTTGTTATTTCCTTAAAATTTGCTTTTATTGAAATGTAAGATAAACTTATTACATACATAGTGTGTTGGTACAATACTATGTATCAGGTCTTGCCGGTTGTGTGAGCAAACAGCATCACAACTCGCCGCTTTCGCGACTCGTAGTGATACTGGTTCACTCAACAGCCTCGACCTGATACATAGTCTTGTACCACCACACTATGTATATAATGGGTATTTATTTTTAGAAACATCCGTGCTATGCACGATTTATCAATGTATTTTTTAGAAACATCCGTGCTATACACGATTTATCAATGTATTTTCAATAATTTTTAAAATTTCATAAAATTTCATATACAATTTCAAGTTTTTTGAAAATTTTGAAATTTTATATATATAAAAAAAAAACTTCAAAATTTCAAAAATTTCATATACTTTCCCTTTCAAAAATTTCATAAGATTTCAAAATTATAATATTCAAATAATAATTATTGAAAAATGAAAAAAACAATTATAGTCAATAAAGGTAATAACAAAATTACCGAACTCCGAACAATCTTACAAAGGGAAAGTCAAAACTCATAATTATATAAATAGACAAAATCAGTCAACAACCGGAAAACTGTGAAAACCGTAATGACCCTGACTTGGTACAGGCATTTCTACAGAAATGGTGGGTTGAATCAGATTTTAAGGCGCCAAACCTCCCGCTCTCATTACGGTTCAAAGGTTCCGGCTGTCACTGTAACAGTATTTAAATACAGGAACAAAATAGGTAAAATAGTTGTCAACGCAGTACCATATTCGGTGACGTAAATGTCAAAAATATTTTTACGTCACACATTGACAAAAAAATTCTTGACATTTTTGACTTCTTTATCTTTATACATTTTCACTATATGAAAATGCATCGCTTATAATTTTTTCTGCAGAGACGGAATATATTTCGACAAGATATTGGTATCGGAATATAAACTTTTTAAGAGATCGAATAAAGCAAATCTTTTTATAGCCCTGGTCCAGTAGCCTGTTTCTCAGATGAAGATGACGTTTCAGGAAATCAGAATAATTGCTACTGGCCCTTGCATAGCGAATCAATTGCGAGATGTAAACACCATATGCAGGAGAAGCTGGTATATTGCTGCACATGTTTGGAAAATTTATGATTTTAAAATTGAAGTCGTCCCGCTTATCATAAATTTTAGTACTGAGTTGACCACTGTCGTCAAATTCGAGGTATAAGTCCAAAAATGATGCGGACGAAGCTGTATCGGTGGTCTCTTTAACTTCCAGCTCTGGAGGATATATCAATGGAAGAAATTCTGCAAATCTAGAATTATTGATAGATAAAACGTCATCAATATACCTGTATGTGAAATTAAGGCTCTAGCCTCATGAATCTTCTTATCTTTTACAATATATATTTATTATGTTATTCAGCTATCAGACAGGGTATATAATGTGACATTCCCGGCTTATGATCTATATTCCCTGAGGCGCAGCCGAAGGTAATATAGATCATATGCCGGGAATGTCACATTATATACCCTGTCTGATAGCTGAATAACAAATATATTACGGATTTAACCATTTTATTGTTAAATTTAGAAGCAAACTGTCGTATAAAATTTTTTTTATTTTTTTTTATTTATTTTTTTTTGCTTGTTTCCTTTTTGTTTGTTTATTTTTATTTTCCTTTTGGTTTTCTTACCACGTACATAGTCCCAATTCATATTTAAAACTTTATTAAATATTTTGCGTCTTTTATTTTCATCTTACGTATTTCTAGATGTCCCTTTTCGTACCTCTGACATTCTTTGTTCAATGACGTCAAATATTTGTCACGTGATATTTTATGTACTGAGGTGTCTCATAAAGGAAAATCCTGTTCAATATTTCTAAATCAACACAATTTCATATGCAGTAAATTTTATAAACATTATAATTATAACATTAATATATTACATAACAAAACAACGAGTTTGTGAAACAATTTCAATAATTAAAATGTTAACAATAAGCAAAAACTTGGTGTGGCCCCGTGACCTCGAAAGTTTTAAAGGCGGAAAGTTTAACACACTTTCACTTGTTGATTGCTATGTTCAAATTTGTAATGGTACAGCCGTGGAACATGGGAGTTTGCTGAATTGTTCTGGTGTTTGTGACGGAAATAACTGTTGTAAGAGTGTAATAATCACAAAATAAATCATCATAATTTACATCCAAAATGTCAACGACGTCCGTAACCGACGATGAAACATGTGTATTGGCTCTCATTTGAACAAGTGATGTTGAACTTGAACTGTTTTGTGTCGGCGGCATGAGTTGCAACCGGGAAGTACTGTGCGGTGGCATTATTGAGGATAGTTGAGATGGTTGCTCTCCACGAACATAACTTGTGATAATGTCTCCCATAACTTGTTTTTCCTTTGATGAAACACGTTGATATACTGCAACTGACGAGGCAGATTTGTGTCCGGTAACTGCCATAATTTGTGCCATTGAACAGTTTCTTCCGAGGATAGTTGCACCCGTTGCACGAATGGAGTGGTTGGTGTAGATTTGTGAAAGGCCTGTTTTTTTACTTAATGTGAACATAAATGATGCCAATGTGTCTTTTCCTATCGGTCTTTTTTGGAACCAACATTCATCGGAAATATTAAAACTGTCTTTAGGAAATTGCCAAAGCCTGTTGCACTGAGGGTGAAGTTTTTGAAGGTAGGTCTCAAAATTTCTAACTGGACAATATTCAGGCATTTCACGATCCTCCGGCATATGCCCAGAAATATTTTCTCTGTCCATTTCCCTACGATTTTTAGTTAATTCGTCCACCTTTTTCATTACATATCTCCTGCCAGTGACTGAATAAATTCTAATGACAAAACAGCATTTAATTTGGTAAAAATACATTTATTATTCCGTATTATGATATTGATTCAGTGAAGCGTAAATATTTCTGTTTTTGTCAACCATATTGTTATTGTTTATTGGGGCCCAAATGAGGGAGACCGAAAACGTACATAAATACCCCGTCTGTTTTCCGAATATATGCTGACATTCAGGGTTGAAGAACCAATGAAAATGTGTGTAGCAAACTAAATTCGTTATATAGGTCTATAAATCCATGCATTGATCTCAATGGAAGGCTATATTTGTATAACATTATACAATTAATGACTTTTCATAAGGTGGACACTGTAATGTATCAACTCCGAGGAAGTGATGTTCACCGAAGCCAACGGTTGAGGTGAACATCACTTCCAAGGGGTTGATAAATCAGTGTCCACCGAAATGAAAAGTCATCAATTATTTTATTAAATGACACATTCCAAGTGTTATTTTGGGGTGAAAATTGTGAATTGTTGCTGTTTCTTAGACATTTCTATTTATTCTTTTTTTTATGTAGCTGCTTTAAACCAACAAACACCAGTTTTAAAAGCTTGACATTTCTAATGTTTCAAAACAATAAAACTGATTAAGAAAAAACGAATACAATTTCAAAATTTTAACCAAAAAAATATCACAGTTTCAGTAACATTTTTAATCAATTTTTAAAGAACATGGGTAAGCATAATTAATTTATGTTGTAGTTTATGGTAATGTTAGAGCAATTATTTTAGTTTTCCCCTGTTACTATATTTGGGTAGGTATTAACTTCTGGTTCTACTGACGAAGCTGCGTCGTTCATTTTTGTTTACTAACAGTCGTCTGCTGATTACCGAAGTTCGTTAGCAAGACCGCCTCTGATTGGTTCAGGTTCAAAATGTCGGCCAATCAAACTTATCGATATTAAACAGCCTACTGGTTTCCCCCTGTTACTATATTTATATAAATCGCATGTCGCAGTTAGTACAACTGCGACATGCGATTTATTAAGCTCACGCGCAAAATTGCGGGGTGGACATGTAGTTCTTTTAGAGGAAGCAATGAATCATCTAAGCCAATCAGAATTAAGACAATTCATAGTTATTTAATGATATCGAATATTACAAATCTTATTTACCAGTTATTTTTCCAATAGCCCCATGAAGATAAGCTCCGGCATATCCTGAAATATGTGATCCTAAACTGTGACCAACAAGATGGAACTTGTCATAGCTTGCATGTGGTCTTTAATGTAGTGAATTAATCAGCTCCCCTATTGTAGTTCTTATTACCCGTGTGTTAGCAGTTGCTTGTATATAATCAATGTTGTCGGCTCCATGTTCCCAGTTGACTGCTATGACAATCGTATCACCCTGTCGTGTAAATAAAGATTAGGGTAGTATTCAGCTAAACTGAATTATGAAATAATAATTTTCTGAAAACTAGAAACTCGATTGAACTCAAATCCCAGAACTGTACATTAATATTCATTAGATTATTTCTGGCTTATTATATTTGCCATGTTTTATGTCGGTCGGAAAATGTGCTCGTGAGATCGGTCAGTGTCTTATTTATTGATTTCGCCTTTCCTTGTTGGGATAAGACGCCCTTCCATAGGTGCACCACAACGATGCGTTTGTACATGCATAATTTGTTTGTGGTCTTGTTCTCGAATAAATATACTTTGGGATACTGCCTGCTTAAATAAGCATCAACCAATTAGAGTTAAAATGGCCGAGCTATTAGTTTGTATTAAGATCCTTTACAACTTTACTATCTTCTGAGTTCTAAACTATTAAATCAAAGAGTCGTCTCTTGAAAGCTTTGAAGATACCAAAGAGGTAATGAGTAATAGTAATAGTATTTGTGTGCAATTGTGGACATTTCTGTT
The DNA here is from genome assembly GCA_963680875.1 of Bathymodiolus brooksi. NCBI lineage: Eukaryota > Metazoa > Mollusca > Bivalvia > Mytilida > Modiolidae > Bathymodiolus > Bathymodiolus brooksi. The sequence continues at coordinate 151,826,287 of OY804575.1, forward strand.
CGGTATTATTTGATATACTAGACTTTTGAAATTTAGTTGGGTAAAATTTTGTTGTTGCCCTTCTTTGTATAATATTTTACATAGGAATTTGGGTGATTTTACATGAAAAATCAGCTCCTAGTGTTGGCAGAACAAATTCTAGTTATAAATGCACCTTATATTTAAGCTATGTATAGATTGGTGTATTGTTTATTATAGGGTTTTTATTTTTTGACCTTTTGTTTAACCAACCTTTTTCAATAGTTCTGTTGTCATTTTGTGTATCCATGTACTTCTACCGTCATCCTGATAACCATGCGTTATCAAAACGGTTTTCTTGCTGCCATCAAAATGAGAATGTTTTATAGTAGAATGGATATATGGGTCAAGTAGTTTTTCCTGGTGAGAAATGTGTCGGGTATATAATAAAAACTGTGTCTGTATATGATCTGGTGATTCTGGCAGGTTACCATTTGCATTGTTATATGGGGAAGAATTGCTGAAGCACCCAATATGATCATAGCACACCTTTCTACTAAATAGAAATCCTAAAATATATAAAAAGATATCAAAGGGGTAATCCGAAGCCGTAAATCGAAGGAGGACAGGTCAACACAATGGCCAAAGGAAAAACGAAAAAGGACAAACAACGATCTACAAAACATATATATAAAACTAACGATCGAGCAAGGAAAGATAGCTAAATAATGTTAAGTTCATAAAAACATCGACATCGATTAACAGAACTGACAATTTGATTGATTATATACAACTAAGAAGAGTGGGAAATAATGATAGTTAACCTATTGTTGGTTCTTTTTAATTGCTCGTTTAAGTTCATATTTATTGTGTGTGTGGTTTTTTTGTTTTTATTATTTAAATATTTTTTTCTAAACAAAATAAATAATAAAGACATAATTATTATGCAATGGATCACGGTGTTGTATTGTCTTAAATTAGTCGAATCGTGACTATAAATCATGTAGTCTACATGGTTACTTACCACTTGTAACATATATCTAGAATGATCGCTATCGAAAGGTCATAATATATTATTCTTGTCTCCAATCAGGAAGTGCATTCCAACTTGATACAATGTTGGAGTACATTCATACTATTTTGACTCTTGATGATGACCGAAATAGATTTGTTTTAACTTCAAAGGTTGTTTTGTTATTTCTAAGGGGAAACATTACACATTTATTTGGATGATATGCTACTTTCCTATGTGCAGATTTGTCGAAGTAGTTTCCATATTTGTAATGATGTCTCTTAAGAGTTCTTGAAAGTGGTGTTAAACGCCATAGCATCAACTCTCTTCAGAGGAGTAGTTTTGGTTGAGCTTAAACCGACGGATTTACCATTATAACAACAGGGCAATAGATTAAGATGGACACTTTTATATTCAAATGGACGTGGACAAATATTTACCTGTTATTAAGCAATCACGTGTCTGACAAGTGTTTTTTTTATTATATCATGATCATTAAATGTTACGCTGGCTGTAAAACGAGATTGTGTTCCTCTTAAAATATGTTGTCTTACTCCGGTTTACATGATGACCTTGGTAGAAGGCTGCTGCTAACAAGGAATATATTAAACAAGAGTTCCTAGTGGTTAATTTGAAGTCATGTCTTCGAAAGTTTTGCGGTCGCCACCGTTACTTGCTAATCGTTAATGACTTATCACCGTGTATGTAACAAGAGTAACACGACAGATGACAAATGTAGAGCAGGAACTGCTTATCTTTGCAGAGCACCTGAGTTCACTCCCTGGATTTTTAGCGGGGTTCGTGTTCCTCGATCTTTATATTTATGTGTAATGTTTTGTAGATCCTTGTTTGTACTTTTTTGTTTTGGCCATTGCACTGTCTGTCTATTTACGGCTTCTGATTACCCCTTTGGTATCTTCAAGCTTTTATTTCATTTACATGTGGCATCAGATGTCATTACCACCAGTACTAAGGTATGTCAGTTTGTCTCTCGTCCTAGTAAAATGTACGTGTTACAAACACAATGAAGTAGCGTGTCACTGACTCAATTATGCTATATAAACTGTAGTAGGTTTTATTCTGGTACTTTGGTTTTCTCCTAAATAAAACTTTCCCCCACACTTTGAAAAAAAAACAGATTTAGATATTGTTAAAAATTGGAGTTAAACATTCGTAATCCAAATGCCTTTGTCTCTGTGAATTTTGGATTGTGGTACTGGTATCGTTACCTACAATATGTATTTTATCTTTGTTGTATTAATTTACAAGAAGAGGCAAATGGTGTCAAGATACTAATGAAAAACAATTGAAAATACAAAAGGAGTTATTAGACGAGGTAAATGAACTTTCAACTTGTTAGTCTGTCTTTTAATATAAAGCTAGCATCCATTACATTAGGAATGCAATTGAAACATAATTCATTTACACTTAAACAGACGCAGTGTCACATTCAGTTATAGGTACTCAAGTTAAAATATTTCATGAATTTAGACAACGCATTCAAATATCTCAATAAAATTTCTTGTCGAATGATACAAGACTTTGCATATTGTTCTTGAAAAAACACATCTTACCTGACACTAGTAGACTGGATTGTAAAATGAGAAATGTCGTCACTGTACCGTCCATGCTGACCACGCAATAAATACTATCTTGAAAAGAATATAGATTTCGGACCTTGTCTATCTCGATAAGCAACTCTCCTACTTTAATAAAGCTCGTGTCTAGAACGACTATTTAGATTACTCTTACAAGGAAAGATGAACAGACGTTTGCCTAAAACATTATCCTCTTGTAAGCTTTCTGTGACCGGGTCGTGTTTTTACTCAAATCTCCCCCCGGCTTGGGTATTTTATGTTCGTCTTCTGTACTGTATGACATATTGCTTGTATCTGACATTTCTATGTTAGCTATGTTGGAAATACTGGCATTACGTCGCAAACAAGGAACAACCTAGTACCACCAATAATAGGCTGATCAAATTACCAAGGAGGGTGTGGTTGGGATTCCGTTAACCGTGTTCTCCTGCCACATTTATGTATCTGTCACAAACCAGGACTTGCATTACCATCTCTATAGGTCATGGCAATATTTGTGTTCATTGACTTGAGTTGAGATGTTGTGTATTTTTCATTGGTGGAATTGTTGACCATCGCTGTGCTAACTTTTATTTCCATTATTATTTTTTTCATTTTGTAGCTGCCGTTAACGGAATGTGGTGATCACACATCACGAGGTGAGAGCTGGATTTGAAGCCTTCTGCACAAATGGAGCATTGACTGAGTATTTGTTGCTTATCATCCAGAGGCAAATATTTCAGGCCTATGAAGGATGATGATCTTCAACAATATATAAATTATACAATAATGAGCGACAAGTGATGCCACCGATGCAGCGATATTGACTGACATTGAAACGTATGGAATGCTTAATAGGGACAAAAATAATAAGTAGCGGCAATGATGCGCCTCCTAATTTTTGAAGTCTGAAAAATTGCTATTTTATCTCCGTCGTCATCTATAAACATTTCAGATTTCAATCTCTCATATTACATGGTCAATTGGAACAATCTTGGTAGGTATGAATATGTAATTACGTGGTGAATTTTTAAACACCTCTTGACAAAATTAATTATGATATTGAAGAATGTCTTTTAGATTGTCTTCTACTTATTATGAACGTTGGTGCATATAGAACCCTATTGGATGTACCTACAATCAGTTTTTTCTCAGCAACTGTTTCTCATATTTACATTGAATCATATACATATCATATAAAGGTGATCGTCCACTAGTTCTGACTTTATAACAAAGAACTTCTGAAACCATTAAAGTATGAATGCTGATTTAAGAAATGTGAAAGACGACAGATATAAAAGGAATCTACATACTTTCTAATATGTCAGGTGAGTGATACAATCTTTCGAGAGACTCCAGCTAATTGTTTTAATCTGTGTTAAATATTTCATATCGTGTTTAACCTTTTGATATTTACATACCATGTTTTCAAAGGGTTGTTAATATTTGATTTTTATGTTTGATAATGCTACTCACATCTTAGTAGAAAACATTGAACTGTGCACTTAAAGTGCTAGTAATTGATTTACTTATTGTGTTTAACACCACTTTCAGCAATATTTCAGCTCTATCATGGCGACCAGTTTTAGTGGTGGAATAAAGCGCTAATAATATTAGTACTAAAACTTGAAGTATTAACGGTCAGTATTTCCGAAAGTTTAGTGATTGGTTGTTGTTTAGCGCCACGAGAGAGTATTGTTGAGCTATATTATGAATAAGTTACTGTTTGATGAAATGATAAGAAAGTTGGTCTTCTGTACTAGACCAACAAGCTGATTTCGGTTTTTAGCTCACCACAACAGTCCAGAAGCTCTGATGGACATATTATCCTGATTCCGAGTCAACCAGTGCTTGCTCTTACTCCTTTGTGCTACGTGATTGGTGGAAAATGCATATTAGTGGTAATTTTATTGTCTCTGATTTGACACGACCGAGGATCGAACCGCACGATCTACTACACTCTAGAGGATTGCGATGATCATTACTCCGCCAAGGCGTTTGTGTGAAAGTTTATTAGAGACGCATTTTTAATGTTGTTCGCTAGGTAGGCAGAGAGGTGTCACTAAAGTTAATATGCATCCTTTTAAAACCGTGTTTGCTTACGTGAAATATAAGAAGAAAACAGGTAAGATGTTATTATTTTGTATTTATGTTTTTCATTAATTACACATAGCTCTGCAGTAGAGTTTCTAAATTGGGTGCTTTAAGATCGACAATAACAGGTTTCGTGCTATTTTCCGAAATATTTCACCGTTGCGTTGGTTGGTAGAGCTTTGTGGTAATATAGAAGACAAATAAATGCACTGTTGTCGTAGCTGAATACAAAGCAGTCAACAGATTGTTCACAAAGCACAGCACATACTATAATACTCAGTGCGGAGATTTCTTCAGCAACTTGTAATTGTTTACAGTTTGATTCCTTTCCTATGTAGTGAGAACTTGTGTATTTCTGTTCTTCGTTAGTTGACATACCTGTAATATAAAATATTAAAAACAATAGATCAATTGTTGTAACCCATCAACCAAAGTATTTTTTATCACCATGACATTTCTATTCATGTTGAAGTACATTAGTAATTTATGCATTTCATTTAATGATATTAAGCATACGACTGCATGGTTTTTCGACAATTTCGAGCTGCTTAAGCTTAGATGTGGCAGCTCTCACTGAGCAAATGATTATTTGAAGTGATCGTTCGTGGTCCTTTGTGAAAAATCAATTGTCTGATCCTATCAAATTTACGGATCGATAATTCCATTCTTCTTTGAAGTATTCATATGCTACTGTATCATATTTTGCACTTCACTCTTAAACTAATTTCAAATTAAGTATTTAGGGAAGTAATTAAATTTCGTCTTAGATCATATCTGCATTTATATATAGTTAATTGTATAGCAAAAAATCCCTAAATAGTTAATTGTATAGCAAAAAATCCCTAAAGATGAAAAGACAATAAAAATAGAGCAACATGTAAATCGTACAATTGTCTAAATTAAAATTAAATCATATAATTGCCTTTCTGTATTATTTTATGTGATGTATAAATGAATTTAGTAACTTGTCTAATGAGGAAATAGAAAAGTGCATCAGGGGTGATTAGGGGTGATGTTGTGTCGTGTTACTCGATCTTTAGTTGTATGTGTATGTTTTGTAGATCGTTGTTTGTCCTTTTGTACATTTTCTTTTGGCCATTGTGTTGTCTGTTCGTCTTCGATATACGGATTTTGATTACCCCTTTTGTATCTTCAAACTCTTCTGGTTACGCCACTGCACATATACAGACTCTGAAGACGCACCTGATTGGTTGCCTGGCTGTATGATATTACAACGTACCTACGGACCCAACGAATAGAAAATGCAGTGGAGGGTGATATATGGAAAGGCACAGGGAGGCTATTGAACCAAGGGATCCTAGTGGTTAACATCTTCACTTCGAAAGCTTTATACGGTCACCATCATGACTTCGTTAATCGCTACGAGATATCTGTGTCACAAATGGCCACGTATATGCCCCGTTTGTCGTTATCACAATTCGGTTCTGTTCTCATTCATGGCTTATCACCGGGTTTGTAACAAGAGTAACACGAGGAGTGCCACCTATGGAACAGGAACTGCTTACCTTTCATTGTTTGTCCTTTTGTCCTTTTTCTTTTTGTCATTGTACATGCATTGTCTGGCCCTAAGAGATTTACGACTTTTGATCACCCCTAATGCAGTTTCTGTTTTAACACAGACAACCAAGCAAAATCATATACACCATGTTTTGTTTTATTTCACCCCCTAATACATCGTGTATTTCATACTACATAATTCAGATGAAACCATTTTTGAACATGTTTACGACGAACGCAGCAGGATGCATAGTGATTGCAAAAACAAAGATATTAAGAATTTACCAGATTCGTCATAAAATTTCCATTCAGCGACCCGACCTGGATACGACTTGGCATGAAGTGAATTCACAACAATAGGACATACGTCATTCCAAGACATTCTTATTACATTGTCATCGATATTTCCGGTTCCACATTCCATGGTGAATGTACTCCAACGAGTCCAAAACATCTTATAATTATAACAGTCTAACACTGAAATGTAATAATGTTGTACGCCATAATCCACCTCAGATGTTTTAAACGCATAAAACAGCGATTGACTGTCATGATTCCCACCCCAATAGATGCTAAATTTTGGATATGTCAAAGGTACCGTCTGAGACATAGATATGACCACATCACCACAAGCTTTGGCGTCATATATGATTCGGTTATTAGACAAAACATAGCCTAGATCTGATACTGATGTGTGGCTATCACTTGATGTTTGAAGTGTAATCGTGGATCCTGAAAAGAAATATAAAAAAATATTGCACATGCAGTTATATACATAACATCGTTTTAATTTAATAAAATATTCCAATTTTTGAAATTATTGGAGTGTTACACACATGCATAGTATGAATAATATACTGACATTATGGATGCGAATATCTTCAAGTGTAAATCAATTAACAAATTCAAATATTGCATATAAATATAATTGGCTGCAAAAAAAATATCAAATTTCACGTAATAATAATAAAATTGCCGAAAATCATCACATTATGACTTAATAAAAGTTTGAAAATACCAAGAAGGTAATTAGAAATCGTAACTCGAAGAAGTACAGATAATACAATAGCCAAAAGAAAAAAAGACAAAGGGACCAACATTTATGTACAAACCACTACATAAAAAACAAACGATTGAGCAACACACAACTCCACCAAAAACCGGGGGTAATCTCGGTGTTCCGGATAGGTATGCAGTTTTTGACACATTTGGCAACCGTCACGTTACTCCGAGGGAAAGTCATGAATGTGGAAGGGACCGGATTATGATTACGACAAATGGTACATATTCGTGCTCAATAGTGCCACAGATATTCTATTACGGTTAACCAAGTTATGGTGGCGACCGTAAATCTTTCGAAGTGATGAAATTGCAGCACCATACTTTGTAAACGTAAGAGTAGAAATTAGTCTCAAGCATTAAATTACAGCTTTCGGTGATGTTCGATTCGGTGATCATCTGCATCTCATATGCACAAATGATCTTAATATAAAGGATACTATTGACACTGCAACGTCTGTTTCACCATGGAATTGACAACGGAAGACGATTAAAAAACAAAACTCTACGACCTACATAATGAGTTTTCCAATAGTCAACTTCCCATGCATTCATCAGTAGCCATATTCCAGCAACATCAACGTATGGAGTTTATATTTCAAAACGCATTCGGTATTCAACAGTTTGTGCTCCTAGGTTGAAGTCTTTGCTGCAAACATTTTACGGTCGTCATAACCTACTATTTGACCGTAACGAAATACCCATTTCACAAATGGAAATGGAGCTTTTCCCTTTTTACTTATATTTGTCTTTCCGCAATCACATTCAAGACTTTCACCGAACTATGAGTTACACTGTGGGTGTCTTACTTTGGTTTTTATTTTGTTTTTTGTTTGTAATTTTCACTTTTTACAGACCCTACAGACAATACTGAACAATTACACAACAAGACAAAATATACTGGCAAATTATAAAATAACCTTATGGGTGTCTTGCTTTGTTTTTGTTTATCCTCAAACTGTATCTTATGTGCCCAATGTTGCCCATGTCTTTGGATTTACCATTCATGATTACTCTCTAACGATTATTCGTCGTTGATATCTAAAGTGTCGACCATAGGTCCACCCCGGTGTAATATTTGTTTTTCCATTTGTTATTGCTTGGAAGCCTCTTGTCATTAATAAAGATGATATACTGTTCACTTGACAGTAAACACCAATGAAATCAAAACATGAACTCAATAGAACCTGTGATGTTCATTTGAACAAAATATAATATTGTTTCATATCAAGCGCAATAGCGAGTCCATTTCTAACTGTTACATTTTCGCAAGCCTGTGGTCTGAATTTGTGGAAATTTTAGTATCCATATCACATTAATGATTCATGCCGTTTCATTTTACAATATAATTTCCACAACTAGTTCTTAACACCATTAATTTTATGAAAACTTTGAGCTTGAAATAAGGATACCACATATACAGCTAGCCCTCCTCATACATTGAGCTACACATATAAATCGACCTTCAGCGCCGGTTATGCATGTCTCAATAATATACATGTCTCAATATTACAGTTTGTGTTTCATATTAGAATAACCAGGATATTCTTGATGGAGGAGTTCTGATAAGAAGAGAGCTGTAGATCCAATGGTACCTAAGGCTACAGCTAAAGTTGAAGTAATCATTTTGACAGTCTCTAGCCTGGATTAGTGTAGTGTTACAGAATGTCTATGTCACAGAGGACCGCGGACTGAAACCTATATTATAATCGTCTTGGTTAAGTTGAAGTCATCACTTCGAAAGTTTTACGGTCGCCACAATGGCTTGGTCGATCGCTATGGAATATCTGTGTCACAAATTACTACAAATATGTTCCACTTATCGCAAACACTTACGGGTCATTTCCTCATTCATAACTAATCACCGGGTTTGTAACTAAAATAACACGACGGTGTCACTGGTGGAGCAGAACTGCCTATCCTTCCGGAGCACCTGAGCGCACCCCGGTTTTTAGTGGGGTTCGTGTTACTCGAACTTAGTTTTATTGTGTATGTTTTGTATGCTGATGAGTTTTGACTTTCCCTTTTGAAAATTGTTCGGAGTAATTTTGTTATTACTCTTATCGTTGTTTGTCCTCTTTCTTTTGTCCTATGTGTTGTCTGCTCTTGTTCGATTAAACGTTTAACTCAGTAAACTGTGGAATAAATTATTTGTAACATGATGCTATGGAATATCACATCTAGGCCGTTGATTATTGCACGGCGTTCTGAGAGTAATAAAGCTACAGACCAGATATAAAGTATGCAATATCTTGTATCTGCGTGTATTAATTCATAATAACTGTTGCTTACATTCGATCAAAGGAAAAGAATGCTTTCATATTACAATATTAAGTGCTGATCAAAGATTAAAAGATCAATTCAAACAAAAATAGTGCACAGAAATAAGCATGTCATCAACAGTGCTTTGTTATGAAATTTTTAAAAACGAATTAGTCTTTGAAAAATACTTGTCTTTATTATCACCAAATAACATATACATGTATATATGTATTTTGTAAATTCAGATGTAGTAGTCACCAATTGCCAGTTGAGACGTGAAGGTGGTACAACATTTCTAGTAATGATATGTTGTGCCACTTTTGCGACTCAAATAACATAGGCGACGAATTGCATTATGTAATGACGTGTAGCTTTTTCAATAATGAAGGAAAAAAATACTTGCCATATTATTGTCAGACAAATGCAAATATTCTTAAGCTTAATAAATTATTTTAAACTAATAACATTGTTGTATTAGAAAATATTGTGTAAATTTATCAAGGTAATTACTATGAAAATCTCTCCTCTTGGCTATAAATTTAGTTTCTGTCCATATACTTTATAATTTCTGTTATGTTGTATTTATCTTCTCTGTAATTATGCATAGATTATGAGAATACAGATAATTCATTCATTCATTCCCCAAATACAGATGTTTCGTATGAAAAAAGAATGCTTTTTATTAGCTCCCAACATTAAGACATTGGGCACAGACACTGGTGACCATGGCATTTCTATTTGTGAACATCTGATTCTGTATATCGCATTGATGATTCATGTCATTTACAGTTCATTTTTAATGCTTCCCCTTTGCACTTTCTGACCAACTTTGGACTCCAGTATTTAATTTGTGCAAATTGGAATTTCCATTTCACAGTTATTTCATACCTTGTACAATTACATTTTTGCTACTACTTTTTTAGAATGCCAAATTTCAAATAGTCTGCATAGCAGTTTATTACAAGCGTTGGAATAAAGGGCTCGGTTGCCATGGACCCATGAATTTGAATCTGCATGTCACAACGGTACCTACTCTAAATATTGAAGCATTTCTATCGCTGATTATTTTCATGATCATTGGTATACAGTAAAAAAAATTAAAAAAAATAAAAATATCACACTGTGCTGGAGACGATTAAAATATGAAACAGTGTGAGACGCTTAGACTTTGAATTTGTCCGTGCTGGTTGATATTATGATTGCGATATCAAATTGCCTTGACAAGTGCACTGTCGTCAAAGAGCTCCGATCGAAAATGCTTGGTCAACATCCGGGATATTTTAAAGCGGTATTTTTAAAGCAGACACGGATAATTATCGTAAGTATTTATAAATATACTGTGTATATAATGTTTTGAATTATGATGTTTTATTATTGTTATTATTATTAATTTCATTTTTTGCTCAAATATCATTTATTTTTGCAGTGTAAAATTAGATTTTTCTATAAGTTATAAGGAATCCGGCTTCAAAATCATTACAATCAACTGAAATATCGCTATATCTTGCATTTACGAATGAATTAAATGTTGCTCAAAAAGAAACAAAATATTGATGAATGATTGATTTTACTTAAAAATACTATTTTGTTGATGAAAAGTCAATTAGTAATTAGTTATACCCTAAAACATGATGTCAACAGATGTTTTTGAAATCCGGCTTGGTCAAAATGTAAACATGTATACAAACCGGTTGGGTCATTTATAAATAACCGGGTTTGTCAGTATGCTAAAACCACTGATCTTATTGTTATTGAGCATTATATTGCAATTTAACAATAGTTATGATTAGGAAATATCTCAAAGGCGATAAATACTGATCCATAGTATGAATATTCGCCATGACTGCTAATTTCAGCTACTTTGTACAATAAAAACATCGTTATTTCTATGCTAAATCGCTACTGTCGCGAACACTTGATTTTTTTAATGCTTTTTGTAGCACTGACATTACGGTTGGTGCTCAATACGCTACACTCACTTTAAGTAGCTGTCCAGGCGCATCAATTGAGTAGTGTGAAATTCTTTTAATAACGCAATATTTTAATTTTATACTCGTTGATATTGAAGTAAGTCACTATGTGGACATAACTTCATGGATACGATATTTAAGTTTCTTCACAGTATAATGTTTACATTAACATTACAGATAAGCAAATTAACAAAGGCTGTAGTATTGAATTCTTTTCCGCACGGACGATTTTGGAAGTTTGTATACAAAGAAAATGTTAGGTGTACTCGATTAATGCAACGTTCGTTACAAGTTGTGATACGACACATGTTCGTGCTTTGCTCACTCAAAATAGAAAGCTCAGTGGTCTGAGCCTATGTCGTTCACCTTTCATTCTGCTTTGAGGAAACTTAATACAGACAGAACCTTCTATAGGTGCTTCCCACCAAAGTTCGGCTCATTTGGCTAAGCAGTTTCAGAGAAGATTGTTAGAAATCGGACAATCAGAAACAAGAATTGTCTGTGGCGACCATGTTTGTCAACGGATCGGAATGAAATGTGCAATCGTTATAGATGACCTTCCATAGTTGCTTCCTACCAAGTTTCGATTCATTTGGCTAAGCAGTTTGAGAGGAGAAGATTTTATAATAATCTGCCAATCAGAAACAATAATCGCTTGTGGCGACCATGTTTGTTAACGGATCGGGACGAAATGAGTAATCGTTACAGAGGACCTTCCATGGATGCTTCCTACTAAGTTTCACTTCATTTGGTTGAGGCGTTTCAGAGGAGAAAATTAAAATGTGAATAGTTAATGGACGACAGACGACGAACGAAAGGCGACGGACGACGCGCGCCAAGTGATTGTAAAAGCTCATATTGCCTTTAGCAAGGTGAGCTAACAACAGTCATTGGGTAGATATGTCGCTCCACACGGACACATTGTTCTGATTCCGAGCCAACCAGTCTTTGTTCTTTCTCCTTAATGCTGCGTTCTTAGCGGAGAAGCAACAAATACAAATTTGATATTCTTTTGTTTGACAAGACCGCAGTTCGTACCCACAATCTATCGCACTCGATGTGAGCACGCTAACCATTACGCTACCGATGCTGTTCCCTATTTTTATTATATTATTTGTTTTTTTTAAATCAAAATTTCTTATTGTCCTTCAATATATTATTTGAAAACAAAAATTAATCCAAAACTTGAGTTACTTAATATCTATATAAACAGTGAGAGTTCCTACTTTTGTTCAAACACTCTTTGAATATTGCAATAATCCAACTGCATAGCAAATAAAGAAAAAGAATTATAAGTTCTATACAAAATCATGACCATTCTGCCGAAGGTGACTTGGCGAATGCTAATTATGCACAAACCGTTTTGTATTTCTTCCTTTTAATGTTATACAAAACATCCACATGTAAAATATTTTGACTATGTGCTGTTGTTTTTTTCCACAACTGTTATTCATTGAAGACATTTTTTTGTTTTTTGCTTTTTGTTTTTATCAATTTGCAAGTCGAACATACCCTTGACAAGTGTTATAATTGTGATATTGAGCTAGTTTCGCTATTCTTTCAATTTTTTACATAGACAAAACCGGTTCTACCGAAAAACAATTGTTGGGACCCAACAGGAAAGTAGTGGCTGACAGAGCCGGAAAGAATGTACGTAAATAAGCATTGTGTTTTTTACTGTAGTAAGTCTAAGACTATTCATGGTGGAACGCCAGTGCAACCTATCCTGTATATAGGCATTACAAAGGGTTTGGTTACTTTAATTACACATATAGACTACTTTTTATAGCTTTATTTGATGATTTCAATCTCATTATTAGCATTTTTCATTGTTTATGTCCATCATTTTATCTATATCTGAGTAATCTATTAAGTTAACCACAGAAACATATAGGTAAAAACAAACAAAATATAATCGACCGATAACGACATCTTCTGGATTCAAGATATAATAATACTATATGATCATAATACTTACATTTTGTCGTCGCCTGTATGTCAAACATGCATTATTGACTTGTACCGGAAGATGACAGAGCAATTCCGACCGGAGCTCTTTGACGACAGTGAAGTGGTGTATGCCAAAAAAAGTCAAACAAAATGCAACACATGCCATACCTGCTATAAATTCAAATGCTCCAAAGAAATTGCTGACTATCAAAATAAATGATCCCACAAATTCTACCACCATACTTGTACTACTATTGCTGAGTCGAATGTGATACAACGATGCGTAGATGATCAATTTTAACGGCGCGACCATGTGTTTAGAAACATTTCTAACTTCAAAGTTTTAATAAAGTCAATTCAAATCGATATAAATATATTTATATAATGTGCCATTCAGATCACTTGGTGATCGCTACAGGTTAACAGGAGTGCGCATTGGATTGTCCTTTATACACTGTACGCTTGAGCTGATTGGATATTTTACATAATAATCAGAAACCATTAACAAGTTCCAATTGTCTGAAGAAAAGCTCTATCATGGCGGGGGAAACTGCATTATTGAAAATAACATTGAATGATCCTCAATCATATTTGAAATGTTGAAACCGATGTGAAGTCAAATAAGGGTAATAACAAAATTACCGAACTCCGAACAATCTTACAAAGGGAAAGTCAAAACTCATAAGTATATACACAGACAAAATCAGTCAACAACCTGAAAACTGTGAAAACCGTAATGACCCTGACTTGGTACAGGCATTTCTAAAGAAATGGTGGGCCGAATCAGATTTTAAAGCGCCAAACCTCCCCCTTTCACTACGGTTCAAAGTCTTCGGCTGTCACTATAACAGTATTTATAACAATGCTTGAACAAAACAGGTAAAACAGTTTTCAAAGCAGCACCAAACTCAATGAAGTAAATGTCAAAGACACTTGTACGTCACACATTGATAAAAAAAAATTGATATTTTTGTTGACACCTTATCTTTATGCATTTTCAATATGTGAAAATCCATCGTTTATAATATTTTCTGCAGAGACGGAATATATTTCGACAAGATCTTGGTATCGGAATATAAACTTTTTAAGAGATCGAATAAGGAGAATCTTTTAATAGCCTTGGTTCAGTAGCCTGTTTCTCAGATGAAGATGACGTTTCAGGAAATCAGAATAATTGCTAATGGCCCTTGCATAGCGAATCAATTGCGAGATGTAAACACCATCTGCAGGAGAAGCTGGTATATTGCTGCACATATTTGGAAAATTTATGATTTTAAAATTGAAGTCGTCCCGTTTATCATAAATGTTAGTACTGATTTGATCACTGTCGTCAAATTCGAGGTATAAGTCCAAAAATAATGCGAACGAAGTGGTATCTGTGGTCTCATTAACTTCCAGCTCTGGAGGATATATCAATGGAAGAAATTCTGCAAATCTAGAATTATTGATAGATGAAACGTCATCAATATACCTGTATGTGAAATTAAAGGCTCAAGCCTCATGAATCTTCTTATTCTTTTTCAAGCTTTTGAAGAAACTCCGACTCATATGAGTATAGAAATAAATCGGCTAGAAGAGGGGTACAATTCGTACCCATTGGTATGCCGACGACCTGCTGAAACAGTATTCCTCCAAAGGAGACAAATATGTTATCGATGAAGAACTCCAGCATACTAATCACTTGTTCCTCGGAGTGGCATGTTTTACCTTTTTGAATTTTGTTTGAAAAATATGTGGAATTGTAGCCTAACACAACAAATTTGAACCATAGTTTCTATGACTGAAAGCTTTGTGAATTGTTTCTTTTAAGCGGGTTTTTAATTTGTCATGCGGTAGGGTGGTATATAGAGTTGAAATATCAAAAGTTTGATGGAGGATACCTGAGAGAAAGATCTTGATTGAAGGTTATCCAAAAGATCTTTAGAGTTTTTCAAAATCCACATGTGATTTATGCCACTACGCGAGTAAACAGTTTCACAATATTTCTGTTGTTCCTCTTTTACTGCAGACAGAATCTTTGTCAGGTGAATAGACAATTCTTTCGTCGAACAAGTTGATGATCCCGCTATGTACCTTTCTTTGTATGGTTTCTTATTGAGCTTAGGTATCCAATATAAATAGGGTAAATCCTCAGACTCTTTACCAGAGGGAATGCTTAAAGAGGTCATGAATGATCTGTGGTTAGCTAGGATTTCATCTTTGTCGAACGAAGTATGTTGGTATGTGGTATTACTAGAGGTGCTGTTATTTATGCCTAATTCCTTGATTAGGCATTCGAAGTAATAAGATTTACATACACACACGATATTGTTGGAAGCCTTGTCCGCAGGAACGATAACATATTTGTCATGAAGAGAGGAAAGACACCTAACAGCTTCTTGGTCTTTAAATACAGATAAAGGTCGACTATTAACACAATTTTTGAGTTTGTGAATCCGACCTTGTACTAGAGACCTAATTGTTCTAACCCAGTCTGACAAGGACTTTTAACTCAGGATCTTGGTCTACTTCTCTCTTTATCCACCTTCTGGCATAATCTTCAACAGCATCCATAATTATCTTGAAATTATGTTTCCAATTGATGTGTTGAGGTTCTCTGAATTTAGGACCATGAGAAATCACCTTTCGGAGACTCTCATGTTGAATGGTATTCAGATCACCAGTGATTACATGTCCAGATGGGTTGTATTGAAAAGGAGAGTGGGAGCAGTCACAAGTCAAAGGGTTCTTAAGGTACTCTTCTATGTTAATATCATGCGATGCTTCTTTGTAGTTGCAAATTTTACGGCCAATGCTGTTAGTGTAGCTATAGGAGACAATGGGAACAGATTGATTTCTGAAATATGGTGGAATTTCTTTTACGACCTCTTTTCTATTAAGAATGTTGCTGATGTTTTAAAATAGCATCGATTCCTTTGTTAGCAAACTGAATATGGAGGAATTTTCTGTTGTTATCATGAAGAGGTTCGGATCGAACTGGTTTGAAAAGACGAAAGAACGCCACGTCACATATAATACTAGACAATCTGTATTTAGGAGAAAAAGGATCTACGCCTCCTTTGTCAAGTCCAAAATCTCTAATATCTTTGAGGTAGTTTACAGGTAGTGAAAATAAGATTGTACGAATGTGATGAATTCCAAGAGGTTTCTGTATATTAAAAAGTAAATCATTAAAAGTATCCTGTAACGTTATTGGTTTAGAGGCCTTTTTAACATTTGGAATTTTCAAAGAGATACATGAATGATTATTGCATAATACATTTTTTGTTATGTGGATCGGAAATTTAAAATGGCTACCACCGTCTGACAAAGTGTAACACATGACCATACAGTCAATGTGTGTTTTTATTCTCTAAGACTACCGAAATATTTTAAATGTATGTTCCGAGTATAAAATGTGCATATTTGGCGTCGATTGGGAATAATAGGTGATATGCACTGAAAGACACAGTTTTTTTTTATCATTTCTTACTTTATTATTCAATATCAAATTGTCTTGACAAGTGGTGTATGCAAAAAAAAGTTAAACAAAATACAGCATATGCCATACCTGCTATAAATTCAAATGTTCCAAAGAAATTGCTGACTATCAAAATAAATAATCCCACAACTTCTACCACCATACTTGCACTACTATTGCTGAGTCGAATGTGATACAACGATGCGTAGATGATCAATTTTAACGGCGCGACCACGTGTTTAGAAACATTTCTAACTTCAAAGTTTTAATAAAGTCAATTCAAATCGATATAAATATAATTATATAATGTGCCATTCAGATCACTTGGTGATCGCTACAGGTTAACAGGAGTGCGCATTGGATTGTCCTTTATACACTGTATACTTGAGCTGATATTTTACATGATAATCAGAAACCATTAACAAGTTCCAATTGGCTGAAGAAAAGATATATCATGGCGGGGGAAACTGCATTATTGAAAATAACATTGAATGATCCTCTATCACATTTGAAATGTTGAAACCGATGTGAAGTCAAAGAGATACATGAATGATTATTGCATAATACATTTTTTTTATATGGATCGGAAATTTAAAATGGCTACCACCGTCTGACAAAGTGTATCACATGACCATACAGGGGGCAATGAGTGTTTTTATTTTCTAAGACTACCGAAGTATTTTAAATGTATGTTCCGAGTATAAAATGTGCATATTTGGCGTCGATTGGGAATAATAGGTGATATGCACTGAAAGACACAGTTTTTTTTATCATTTCTTTCTTTTTTATTCATCACATGTCATAGCATTAACAATTATACAGGCAAAGCAAAAACATATAAGATTATATTGAAAGAAATGGCAATGAAGACAATCTTGCAATCACAGTACATATCTAGCAGTTAATATAAAATAGTCATTGCGTTGTTGACTGATTTTGTCTGTTTATATACTTATGGGTTTTGACTTTCCCTTTGTAAGATTGTTCGGAGTTCGGTAATTTTGTTATTACCCTTATTTACTTAAAAACAAAACTTATGAAGTAGATTATACAAAACAAAATGTTTGATGTAGAAATAATGGTACACATAGTGGCAGTCTAATGTTCGATAAAGTCACTAGTTGGAATAAGAATGCTGTACACACGAAGAAGACGGCAAATACTGATGTTACCGTTCACATACTGCTGCCACTGGTCAAATGTGAGTATACTGGTCTGCTTAGGCTTTTTATTGTTTTTTCTCCAAGCTTTTGCCATCATTTGGCGTCCGTTAACTTTTCACATTTTAATCTTCTCCTCTGAAACCCCTCAGCCAAATGAGCTGAAACATGGCAGGAAACATCTATGGCAGTTCCTCTATAAGGATTGCTCATTCTGTTCCGATCCTTTAACAAACATGGCCGCCACAGTCAATTCTTGCTTCTGATTGGTCGATTTCTAAAAATATTCTCCTCTGAAACCGCTTGTCCAAATGAACCGAAACTTGGTAGGAAGCATTTATGGAAGGTTCTCTATAACGATTGCTCATTTCGTCCCGATCTGTTAGCACACATGGCCGCCACAGGAGATTCTTGTCTCTGGCCGATTTTTTAAAAATCTTTTTCTCTGAAACCGCTGGGCCAAATAATCCGAAACCTAATAGAAAGTATCTATTGGCGGTTCTCTATAAAGACTGTTCATTTCGTTCCGATTCGTTAATAAACATGGCTGCCACAGTCAATTCTTGTTTCTGATTGGTCCATTTCTAAAAATATTCTCCAATGAAACGCTTTGCCAATTGAACCAAAACTTGGTAGGAAGCATTTATTGAAGGTCCTCTATAAAAATTGCTCATTTGGTCCCGATCTGTTAAGAAACATGGTCGCCACAAGCAGTTCTTTTTTCTGATTGGTCGATTTCTAAAAATCTTCTTCTCTAAAACGGCTTTCCCAAATGAATCGAAACTTGGTAGGAAGCATTTATGAAAGGTCCTCTATACAGATTGCTTGTTTCGTTCCGATCCGTTAACAACCATGGCCGCCACAGGCAATTCTTGCTTCTGATTGTCCGATTTTTTTTAATCTTTTCCTCTGAAACTGCTTGGTCAAATGAACCGAAACTTGGTAGGAAGCATCTATGGGCGGTCCTCTATATCGATTGATTATTTCGTTCCGATTCGCTAACAAACATTGCTGCCACAGTATATTCTTGTTTCTGATTGGTCGATTTCTAAAATTCTTCTCCGCTGAAACCGCTTTGCCAAATGATTCGAAACTTGGTAGGAAGCATTTATTGAAATCCTCTATAAAGATTACTCATTTGGTCCCGATATGCTAACAAACATGGCCGCCACAGGCAGTTCTTGTTTCTGATTGATCGATTTCTTAAAAGTATATATATTTACTCATATTCAATTTCAATAACGTCTAGCTGAAATTGGCCTGTTCAAAAAATGCACAAAAGATATAATTTGACTTAATTATTTAAGGTAGCACTAGAGGGAAATTTTGTTATTTGCCTTGACTACCAATCTTTAAAAGATTATTTCTCATAAACTACTAAATGGAAATTAAATATCCTGGTTTCTATGTGTTTCTGAAAGATTGCTCTTTATTGCATACTCAATTTCATATCTCGAAATCAATTTAATCAAAAGTTGTGTAATATGATACACAAAAAACTAGTGTATGCTCTTTGATTAAAAATAGCATGTCCAGGTCAAGTCACACACTAGAAATTTCTGCTGCAAGATCTAACTACAGCCTACCAAACCTTGTCTCAGAATTTTGATATATGGTTTCATTCATGTGTTATGTCATACAGACTGTGAAAGCTAATCCTTCCATTATGTTCCCAATTGCAAAGAGGCATAACTATTTTTAGAAACACAATTTTTGAAATCTGAGACACAGTTTTGTAGAATACACCCCCCCCCCCCTCCCCCAGAACAACATACACCGAAATCAGATCAATAGAGGCACCTATACAGTTGCTATTTTTAATTCAAATTAGTATTACACTCATAAAATAAAGCTCTAAAATAGCCCCAAAACTAAATTTCCCGGTTTTGGCCCCATTAAATCTATGCAAATGCTTTCAATATTCTTGGGGAGTGACCTAGAACATTATTCCAATCAAATCAATTACACATCATGTATATAGTGTATACACATGCTGTTTATTTCTGCATTATAAATGCACTGGCCATCCTATTTTGACCCACTCATGGCATTTGGCGGGAGATTTGACGTCACTGGTTTGATTCCTGCTGATCAGTATGGTCAATGCTCCTCCCCTTATTACATAGCCAGAAGCCACAAATAACACAGAGATTACAGGAGAGATTAGTATTACAGAAAGTTTGCAACACAAGTGAATTAAATGTAAATAAATGAAATAAATGAAATGCAACGTTTATTGAAAAATATTGACAAAATGTCAATAGAAATCTGTAAAGTTAACAAGTTACAATTGTATAACACCCCTGAATAGAAATAGACTGGTCCGAAGGGAAAAGTTTCGAGAATTTACTCAAATAATTAAAAAAAAAATGAAAATAAAATCATCAAGCAAAGGAAAAAAATATGCCAAAATTTCTCAATAGAAAACACTGTCATCATCTGAGTTTGTCTGATAATTTCAAAGATTCTTTCATCTCTGGGTGCATTTCCTTCTTCCTTTTTGTGGTTCTTCTCCCCCTTCTAGACGTTTTCATTTTTTTACTTGTTGCTTCTCCATCCATCATTACATAAATTAACCACAATATAAATAGTGGTCAATAGAGGTCAACAGGAGACTGATAAGAAAGCTATTATATTACACCACTGATTGATAGATAAGCTCCTCCTTGTTATTTAGAAAACAACAGATTTGACCATGTGCTTTTGCTTACATATATAAATTAGCTAATTACACATTAATTGGATAATATACTGACATTTCTTTGATGTAATATGCTAGTGTACATATATATCTATTGACAAATGCAAGAAAAGAAAATTCGATTAAAAATGCCATATTTTGCCTCTAGTACATGTACTACCTTAACGGTCTAGACCTGGGAAACCCAAATATTTTCCCATCGATCAATTTTTTTTAAATTTGCATCATTGGATAGCTATGTCTTAATACATTATCTGCCAAAGTTGCAACAAATTTCACCGTGCCGTTTTCCCCATAGCACATACTATGTATAGCAATTTTGAGAGTATTATTGACGCCAGATGGCAATACTAGTTTCGGAAGCTTCTAATAGATATACGCATTTATTTCTGGTTGAAAGGCAATATTTTGGCTTTAATACACTTGAAAGTGTTATTGTTGAATAAATATGAAATATCTAGCATATATGAATATCCTGTTTGGAGATAATCATGTGCAAAGCAGTTGAATTTGGAAAAAAGAGGGTCCCTAGGATACCACCCTGATATTAAATTTCTACCCAAACATATCACAGAAAAGAATATACATATAAACACCATTGCACCAAATAATACAAACTTTTACCGTCGTATTCTTAAGATATTTAAGATTATGTTTTTCATGGATGGCACCCAGAAAAAAATGAAATTGTCGAGGAAAGTTATTACACACTCATCTTTTGCTGTTTCTTTATTTGTGAGACAAAAAATATCAGTTACCAATAATAAAAAAAACTTTTGAATTCTTATATTTGTCATATTGGATGTCCAAATTACCAAATTACTGCAATTGTCTTTGAGAGGATCAGTATTACAAAACAAAAAAAATCACGGAACCTAGCTTTCCATTTTTTTTACTGCCATAACATTAATTTACACCTTGGTATTTCAATCATTGTACAGTTATTTTTTCTCTGTTTTCTAAAATATGAATCTTTCTCAAACTGTCAGAAATAATATTATAGGTTATTTTGAGAGAATTAATAAATGTGAGAATTTGACATTTCATCTGCAAACTGAAAAAGATGTAAAATTTGTGATTGAAATGGTGTGTTGACACAATGCATCAATTCCTTGAAAATAGCTATTATTATATATAGATGTATACAAACATTCAGCTGGTATGGTGTTGACCAACAAAATTGAGCATTATATGCAACAGTGGAATTATATTAAAATTAGACAATTAAGATAATTTATTTTCATGTTCTGTAGTGAGTATGAGTGTGACTAATAGTCACAGAGTGTCATGAACTGCTAGAAAAATGATACAGAATTCAACAAAATATAACAATGTATAAAATGACCACAATGTATACATATCTTGTTTACCCTTTTGACATTTTCGGGTCACCTAATAATTATGTGAAGGTCAAAATGGTGCAAACATGTTCATGGGGCAATGAAAATATTTTTCATGAAACCATAGTCGTATGAATTTTAGTCATAAACAGAGAAAAATAGTGAAAATTTAGATGTTGGGGTAATATAATATATATATATAAGAGACAAGTTGTGCAATGGAATTTTGCGCCAAAATGTAAACACGCCGTTGTAGACGAACGAAGATATCAAGTGATGGACTCCTGTTGTTTTTTCAACTGACGATGCATTGATTTATTGAAATATATCATTTTTACCTTATAATTTAATCGAAGTTTAACACTACGGACATTTTTGCACTGGAACATTTGCCTATCAGCTTGTTACGATCGCCATGGTGGTGTTCTTGCAGTGAATGCTAGAAAGTAAATATCTGATACAAGTCGGGCGTCACATCCGGGCAATTTCCGTACAAGAATGTTATACAAATGTTACCCAAAAAATTCAGTTAAGGAAAGATAAGTCCCTATATTTTGCTTTCCTAACAGGGCCTGCATTATTTACCAGGTGCGGATATTTGGAAAACTGTGTCATCAAATTGAAATTTAAAATTTTCCGCCATCAGAACTTTCAGTCAGTTATCACCCTTTGGTAGATCTGCCATTTCGGTAATCTCTCATTTTTGATTTAGAAATAATAATCTACATGAAAAATAACCTTATATATTATTTTCAAGTTTGTTCAGCATCTGCTATGCAGCTAGGATTTTTTATATTATAATCGAGTATATTTTTCTAACATTCACTGCGGGACCATCACCATGGTAACAAATGTACCAGTGCAAAAATGTCCGTAGCATTAAGCTGCGATTAAATTATAAGGTAAAAACGACATGTTTCAATAAATAAATACATCGTCAGTTGAAAAAACAATAGGAGTCCATCGCTTGGCATCTTCGTTCGTCTACAACGGCTTGTTTACTTTGAGGCGCAAAATTTACATTGCACAACTTGTCACTTATTTATATATATATATATTATTTCACCCCAACATCTAAATTTTCACTATTTTTCTCTATTTATGACTAAAATTCATACGACTGTGATGAAACATGCATCACACCGTTTCAATATCACTTCTAAAAACACTACATTTATTCCAAAATGACACCTTCTTTTCAATATATTGATATTTGTCATACCAATATATTTTAGGATTAAGTTTTTCAATGTGACCAATGTACTTTTAAAAATCATCACCAGGGGTAAGTGATTTCATGACAAATAAAGCAATTGTACTATAGTTTCATAATATATAATATTCTGGTGTATATATATAATATTTTCTATCTGATAAACACTTGAAATTCATTAGGAAAAAAGTGTGTCACACAAAATGTGTTACACTCCTGACATTTTTAACAACATATTTCGATGGCCATTTTTTCTGGAAAGAGATATTTCAATGATATTTTGTCAGCACAAGCATATAATAATAACACACTTTTATTAGCAGCAATAAAATATAAAAAGACAAGGAGCAAAGTTATAGAAAGGTAAAAGGAAAAGGAGTCATTTTTTTTAAACTGTCCATATCTAATGTAAACAATCTGTTTTGCCAAGAAGCTTGGAATTGAGGAGGAATCTTCAAATGCACAGATGACCATATATTTGAGAAGACAATGAAAATAGAGTTGTCTCTCATACCCCAGGCCTACACCCTTAAGTCTGACAATTTATTCTAGAGGCAGAAATCTTTATAAGTTCACCTTTGAAAATAGATAACCGTTAGAGCAAAACGAAGTGGTAATCATCACTGGACAATCCAGAAACAGATGCAACATTGGACACAATACACAGACAATGAAAACAAAGAACAAAAAAGTAACACAAGAAGGGATATCATTAACCGGTTTAACATGTTCCAAGCCAATACCTCAGTTACGATCGACGTCTGTCAGTGTCATGTATGTGTTCTGAAGTCTGAGGTTTGACAGAGAGATACTGTTGATATAACGTACATGTTTAACATGTTTAACATATGAAATGTGTAACATTTTAAGATGGTGATGACGAAATCTTTTTTGAGTTTTGAACTTTTATTAAAACTATTTTTGTAGCAATCTGTGAAGTTATTTTGAAATGTAGTATATTGACTAGTAATAATACTTATCATCATTTTTTGTATATTATTTGGAAACGTTGATTGGCTAAAAACGGGTCACATGGCGTTCTATTAAAAGTGGCACCGCACGGACGCTACTAATTATAGTAACACCCATGCAATATTATACAATTCCTGCACTTGAACGAGATCAATATGAGGTTTTATGGAGCAGAGTACAACAATATTGAACGAAGGGAAGCCGAGTATGGAGCAGAGTACAACAATATTGAACGAGACGAAGCCGAGTTCAATATTGTTGTACTCTGCTCCATATAACCTCATATTGATCAAGTTCAAGTGTAGTAATTGTTTTATTTAAGAATTGAATGCATTTTGTACTTTTATTGGCGTGTAAAAACATGGACCGAAGCACATTGCGCACTTCATACAAAAAAGTGCCTCTGTCCACGCTTTTACACGCCTATAAAACTACAAAAAAATGAATTCAATTCTTATAATTACATTTAAATCACACCAAAATTTAATATAGTTGCAATTTTCGCTGTGAATTTTATTTGTGTTATATGATTTGGTGTTGGAAATTACTACGCCATTGATTGTTTACATCTCCCGTCGTCATGGAGGCACATGCAAGTTCGGGTTTGAGTTAACATGCGGCATGCTAATTACTTCTCCTGAATTTAACTGGAAAAACTTACAACAGCAAATTGTTTGACCCTCTGGACTGTTCTACTAAAAATGTCATTTACGGCATAGAATGTACACTCTGTGGACTTTTGTATGTTGGTGAAACTCGTCAAACATTGCGAAGTAGAATGAACCAACATCGATATGATGCAAGAGATCCCAAATAAAGGATTTTGTATAATCATTTCAATCAACCGGGTCATGACCGCTGTTTGACGATGAAAGTTCGAATCATCGAGAAGATTTACCATCATACAAACAGTCCAATACTTAGTACACCCTACCGTACCGATAGAGAGTTGTTTTGGATTAAAGAGTTAGATACTGCAATGTCATACGGCTGCAATGATAACATCAAAGGAGTGGGAAATTTGTCAAGTCCTGGATGCAGCGAAATCAACGTGATGAGCCTTTTAAATACTATTCCAAGAGCTAAACGTAGCCATGGTCATAACATAATTCAACATCCAAATGTTAAAAAGTCCTCTAAACCAAGAACGTTACAAGATACTTTTAATGATTTACTTTTTAATATACAGAAACCTCTTGGAATTCGTCACATTCGTACAATCTTATTTTCACTATCTGTAAACTAAAACAAAGATCTTAGGGATTTTGGACTTGACAAAGGAGGCGTAGATCCTTTTTCTCCTAAGTACAGATTGTCTAGTATTATATGAGACGTGGCGTCCTTTCGTTATTAAAACCAGTTCGATCTGAACCTCTTCATAATAACAATAGAAAATTCCTCCATATTCCGTTTGCTAACAAAAGGAATCGATCCTATTAACATCAGCAACATTCTTAATAGAAAAGAGGTCGTAAAAGAAATTCCACCATATTTCAAAAATCAATCTGTTCCCATTGTCTCCTATAGCTACACTAACAGCATTGGCCGTAAAATGTTCAACTACAAAGAAGCATTGCAAGATATTAACATTGAAGAGTACCTTAAGAACCCTCTGACTTGTGACTGCTCCCACTCTCCTTTTCAATACATCCCATCTGGACATGTAATCACGGGTGATCTGAATATCATTCAACATGAGAGTCTCCGAAAGGTGATTTCTCATGGTCCTAAATTCAGAGAATTTCAACACATCAATTGGAAACATAATTTCATGATAATTATGGATGCTGTTGAAGATAATGCCAGAAGGTGGATACAGAGAGAAGTAGACCAAGATCCTGAGTTAGAGTCCTTGTCAGACTGGGTTAGAACAATTAGGTCTCTAGTACAAGGTCGGATTCACAAACTCAAAAATTGTGTTAATAGTCGACCTAAGATTGTATTTAAAGACCAAGAAGCTGTTAGGTGTCTTTCCTCTCTTCATGACAAATATGTTATCGTTCCTGCGGACAAGGCTTCCAACAATATCGTGTTTGTATGTAAATCATATTACTTCGAATGCCTAATCAAGGATTTAGGCATAAATAACAACACCTCCAGTAATACCACATACAAACCCACTTCGTTCGACAAAGATGAAATCCTAGCTAACCACAGATCATTCATGACCTCTTTAAACATTCCCTCTGGTAAAGAGTCTGAAGATTTACCCTATTTATATTGGATACCTAAGCTCCATAAGACACCATTCAAAGAAAGGTACATAGCGGGATCATCAACTTGTTCGACGAAAGAATTGTCTATTCACCTGACAAAGATTCTGTCTGCAGTAAAGGAGGGACAACAGAAATATTGTGAAACTGTTTACTCGCGTAGTGGCATAAATCACATGTGGATTTTGAAAAACTCTAAAGATCTTTTGGATAACCTTAAATCAAGATCTTTCTCTCAGGTATCTTCCATCAAAACTTTAGATTTTTCAACTCTATATACCACCCTACCGCATGACAAATTAAAAAACCGCTTAAAAGAAACAATTCACAAAGCTTTCAGTCATAGAAACTATGGCTCAAAATTTGTTGTGTTAGGCTACAATTCCACATATTTTTCAAACAAAATTCAAAAAGTTAAAACATGCTACTCCGAGGAACAAGTGATCAGTGTGCTCGATTTCCTCATCGATAACATATTTGTCCCCTTTGGAGCGACACTGTTTCAGCAGGTCGTCGGCATACCAATGGGTACGAATTGTACCCCTCTTCTAGCCGATTTATTTTTATTCTCATATGAGTCGAAGTTTCTTCAAAAGCTTGTAAAAGAAAAGAAGATTATTGAGGCTAGAGCCTTTAATTTCACATACAGGTATATTGGTGACGTTTTATCTATCAATAATTCTAGATTTGCAGAATTTTTTCCATTGATATATCCTCCAGAGCTGGAAGTTAAAGAGACCACAGATACCGTTTCGTCTGCATCATTATTGAACTTATACCTCGAATATGACGACAGTGATCAAATCAGAACTAAAATTTATGATAAACGGGACGACTTCAATTTTAAAATCATAAATTTTCCAAACATGTGCAGCAATATACCAGCTTCTCCTGCATATGGTGTTTACATCTCGCAATTGATTCGCTATGTAAGGGCCAGTAGTAATTATTCTGATTTCCTGAAACGTCATCTTCATCTGAGAAACAGGCTACTGGACCAGGGCTATGCAAAAATTCTCCTTATTCGATCTCTTAAAAAGTTTATATTCCGATACCAAGATCTTGTCGCAATATATTCCGTCTCTGCAGAAAAGATTATAAACGATGGATTTTCAAATAGGGAAAATGTATAAAGATAAGGTGTCAACAAAAATGTCAAAAATATTTTTTATCAATGTGTGACGTAAAAGTGTCTTTGACCTTTACTTCACTGAGCATGGTGCTGCGTTGACAACTATTTTACCTGTTTTGTTCAAGTATTGTTATAAATACTGTTATAGTGACAGCCGGAAACTTTGAGCCGTAGTGAAAGCGGGAGGTTTGGCGCTTTAAAATCTGATTCAACCCACCATTTCTTTAGAAATGCCTATACCAAGTCAGGGTCATTACGGTTTTCACAGTTTTCCGGTTGTTGACTGATTTTGTCTGTTTACATACTTACGAGTTTTGACTTTCCCTTTGTAAGATTGTTCGGAGTTCGGTAATTTTGTTATTACCCTTATTTTATAAGCATGTGACCACTTCATAACCAATCATATTGTAAGATTTCAATGAAAAACGGAAATAATGTAATTATTGCCTAAGATTCTTGAAATTTTTGAAATTTTATGAAATATTGGAATTTTTCTGAAATTTTGAAAATTTTCAAAATTTTAAAATTTCTGAATTTATTGAATATTTTGAAATTTTATAAAATTTTAGAAATTTTTTGAAATTTTGGAAAATTTTTAATTTAATTTTCTAATATTGTATGTGTGTTACTAAATGAGAGGGTGACAGTAATTTTATTCATTGATTTTGCACGAGAGTGCAATATGATTTTTTTATTGCACAGAAATTGCTTTTTGTTAATCGATAGGTTAGAACATTTATTGCATGCTGATGAGGGAAATATGAAAATGTATTCACCCACGAGTATCATATTCCCCTCGGGTGTTGCCCTCAGGGAATATGATGATACTCTTGGGTGAATACATTTTCATATTTCCCTCATCAGCATGCAATAAATGTATATTCTCTAGCGTTTTGTACGTTTTCCTTTCAATTTAAAGAAAGTAGCCTGCCTGATACAAGGTGTCTGATACAAGATGTTGTATCACCACACTGTGGTGATAAAAGAATGACAAGACATTGCACGCGATCTTCTCTGCCGAACTATTTTGTCATGACGTCATATCATTGGAATGCGGGGTAAAACACGTCAGTGTGAGCAACGTTAACAAAGCAATTGGATGAACTGCAACAAATAAACGTGACGTCATGCACAAAGTGTAATCTCCCTCAGAGTATCGCACAAATTTGTTAATCTTATTTCAACCCTTGTTATTTCCTTAAAATTTGCTTTTATTGAAATGTTAGATAAACTTATTACATACATAGTGTGTTGGTACAATACTATGTATCAGGTCTTGCCGGTTGTGTGAGCAAACAGCATCACAACTCGCCGCTTTCGCGACTCGTAGTGATACTGGTTCACTCAACAGCCTCGACCTGATACATAGTCTTGTACCACCACACTATGTATATAATGGGTATTTATTTTTAGAAACATCCGTGCTATGCACGATTTATCAATGTATTTTTTAGAAACATCCGTGCTATACACGATTTATCAATGTATTTTCACAAATTTTAAAAATTTCATAAAATTTCATATACAATTTCAAGTTTTTTGAAAATTTTGAAATTTTATATATATAAAAAAAAAACTTCAAAATTTCAAAAATTTCATATACTTTCCCTTTCAAAAATTTCATAAGATTTCAAAATTATAATATTCAAATAATAATTATTGAAAAATGAAAAAAACAATTATAGTCAATAAAGGTAATAACAAAATTACCGAACTCCGAACAATCTTACAAAGGGAAAGTCAAAACTCATAATTATATAAACAGACAAAATCAGTCAACAACCGGAAAACTGTGAAAACCGTAATGACCCTGACTTGGTACAGGCATTTCTAAAGAAATGGTGGGTTGAATCAGATTTTAAGGCGCCAAACCTCCCGCTCTCATTACGGTTCAAAGGTTCCGGCTGTCACTGTAACAGTATTTAAATACAGGAACAAAATAGGTAAAATAGTTGTCAAAGCAGTACCATATTCGGTGACGTAATTGTTAAAAATATTTTTACGTCACACATTGACAAAAAAATTCTTGACATTTTTGACTTCTTTATCTTTATACATTTTCACTATATGAAAATGCATCGCTTATAATTTTTTCTGCAGAGACGGAATATATTTCGACAAGATATTGGTATCGGAATATAAACTTTTTAAGAGATCGAATAAAGCAAATCTTTTTATAGCCCTGGTCCAGTAGCCTGTTTCTCAGATGAAGATGACGTTTCAGGAAATCAGAATAATTGCTACTGGCCCTTGCATAGCGAATCAATTGCGAGATGTAAACACCATATGCAGGAGAAGCTGGTATATTGCTGCACATGTTTGGAAAATTTATGATTTTAAAATTGAAGTCGTCCCGCTTATCATAAATTTTAGTACTGAGTTGACCACTGTCGTCAAATTCGAGGTATAAGTCCAAAAATGATGCGGACGAAGCTGTATCGGTGGTCTCTTTAACTTCCAGCTCTGGAGGATATATCAATGGAAGAAATTCTGCAAATCTAGAATTATTGATAGATAAAACGTCATCAATATACCTGTATGTGAAATTAAAGGCTCTAGCCTCGTGAATCTTCTTATCTTTTACAATATATATTTATTATATGTTATTCAGCTATCAGACAGGGTATATAATGTGACATTCCCGGCTTATGATCTATATTCCCTGAGGCGCAGCCGAAGGTAATATAGATCATATGCCGGGAATGTCACATTATATACCCTGTCTGATAGCTGAATAACAAATATATTACGATTTAACCATTTTTTTGTTAAATACAGAAGCAAACTGTCGTATAAAAAATGTTTTAATTTTTTTTTATTTATTTATTTTTGCTTGTTTCCTTTTTGTTTGTTTATTTTTATTTTCCTTTTGGTTTTTTTACCACGTACATAGTCCCAATTCATATTTAAAACTTTATTAAATATTTTGCGTCTTTTATTTTCATCTTACGTATTTCTAGATGTCCCTTTTCGTACCTCTGACATTCTTTGTTCAATGACGTCAAATATTTGTCACGTGATATTTTATGTACTGAGGTGTCTCATAAAGAGAAAATCCTGTTCAATATTTCTAAATCAACACAATTTCATATGCAGTAAATTTTATAAACATTATAATTATAACATTAATATATTACATAACAAAACAACGAGTTTGTGAAACAATTTCAATAATTAAAATGTTAACAATAGGCAAAAACTTGGTGTGGCCCCGTGACCTCGAAAGTTTTAAAGGCGGAAAGTTTAACACACTTTCACTTGTTGATTGCTATGTTCAAATTTGTAATGGTACAGCCGTGGAACATGGGAGTTTGCTGAATTGTTCTGGTGTTTGTGACGGAAATAACTGTTGTAAGAGTGTAATAATCACAAAATAAATCATCATAATTTACATCCAAAATGTCAACGACGTCCGTAACCGACGATGAAACATGTGTATTGGCTCTCATTTGAACAAGTGATGTTGAACTTGAACTGTTTTGTGTCGGCGGCATGAGTTGCAACCAGGAAGTACTGTGCGGTGGCATTATTGAGGATAGTTGAGATGGTTGCTCTCCACGAACATATCTTGTGATAATGTCTCCCATAACTTGTTTTTCCTTTGATGAAACACGTTGATATACTGCAACTGACGAGGCAGATTTGTGTCCGGTAACTGCCATAATTTGTGCCATTGAACAGTTTCTTCCGAGGATAGTTGCACCCGTTGCACGAATGGAGTGGTTGGTGTAGATTTGTGAAAGGCCTGTTTTTTTACTTAATGTGAACATAAATGATGCCAATGTGTCTTTTCCTATCGGTCTTTTTTGGAACCAACATTCATCGGAAATATTAAAACTGTCTTTAGGAAATTGCCAAAGCCTGTTGCACTGAGGGTGAAGTTTTTGAAGGTAGGTCTCAAAATTTCTAACTGGACAATATTCAGGCATTTCACGATCCTCCGGCATATGCCCAGAAATATTTTCTCTGTCCATTTCCCTACGATTTTTAGTTAATTCGTCCACCTTTTTCATTACATATCTCCTGCCAGTGACTGAATAAATTCTAATGACAAAACAGCATTTAATTTGGTAAAAATACATTTATTATTCCGTATTATGATATTGATTCAGTGAAGCGTAAATATTTCTGTTTTTGTTAACCATATTGTTATTGTTTTTTGGGGCTTAAATGAGGGAGACCGAAAACGTACATAAATACCCCGTCTGTTTTCCGAATATATGCTGACATTCAGGGTTGAAGAACCAATGAAAATGTGTGTAACAAACTAAATTCGTAATATAGGTCTATAAATCCATGCATTGATCTCAATGGAAGGCTATATTTGTATAACATTATACAATTAATGACTTTTCATAAGGTGGACACTGTAATGTATCAACTCCGAGGAAGTGATGTTCACCAAAGCCAACGGTTGAGGTGAACATCACTTCCAAGGGGTTGATAAATCAGTGTCCACCGAAATGAAAAGTCATCAATTATTTTATTAAATGACACATTCCAAGTGTTATTTTGGGGTGAAAATTGTGAATTGTTGCTGTTTCTTAGACATTTCAATTTATTCTTTTTTTTTATGTAGCTGCTTTAAACCAACAAACACCAGTTTTAAAAGCTTGACATTTCTAATGTTTCAAAACAATAAAACTGATTAAGAAAAAACGAATACAATTTCAAAATTTTAACCAAAAAAATATCACAGTTTCAGTAACATCTTTAATCAATTTTTAAAGAACATGGGTAAGCATAATTAATTTATGTTGTAGCTTATGGAAATGTTAGAGCAATTATTTTAGTTTTCCCCTGTTACTATATTTGGGTAGGTATTAACTTCTGGTTCTACTGACGAAGCTGCGTCGTTTATTTTTGTTTACTAACAGTCGTCTGCTGATTACCGAAGTTCGTTAGCAAGACCGCCTCTGATTGGTTCAGGTTCAAAATGTCGGCCAATCAAACTTATCGATATTAATCAGCCTACTGGTTTTCCCCTGTTACTATATTTGTGTACGTACTAACTGCGACATGCGATTTATTAAGCTCACGCGCAAAATTGCGGGGTGGACATGTAGTTCTTTTAGAGGAAGCAATGAATCATCTAAGCCAATCAGAATTAAGACAATTCATAGTTATTTAATGATATCGAATATTACAAATCTTATTTACCAGTTATTTTTCCAATAGCCCCATGAAGATAAGCTCCGGCATATCCTGAAATATGTGATCCTAAACTGTGACAAGATGGAACTTGTCATAGCTTGCATGTGGTCTTTAGTGTAGTGAATTAATCAGCTCCCCTATTGTAGTTCTTATTACCCGTGTGTTAGCAGTTGCTTGTATATAATCAATGTTGTCGGCTCCATGTTCCCAGTTGACTGCTATGACAATCGTATCACCCTGTCGTGTAAATAAAGATTAGGGTAGTATTCAGCTAAACTGAATTATGAAATAATAATTTTCTGAAAACTAGAAACTCGATTGAACTCAAATCCCAGAACTGTACATTAATATTCATTAGATTATTTCTGGCTTATTATATTTGCAATGTTTTATGTCGGTCGGAAAATGTGCACGTGAGATCGGTCAGTGTCTTATTTATTGATTTCGCCTTTCCTTGTTGGGATAAGACGCCCTTCCATAGGTGCACCACAACGATGCGTTTGTACATGCATAATTTGTTTGTGGTCTTGTTCTCGAATAAATATACTTTGGGATACTGCCTGCTTAAATAAACATCAACCAATTAGAGTTAAAATGGCCGAGCTATTAGTTTGTATTAAGATCCTTTACAACTTTACTATCTTCTGAGTTCTAAACTATTAAATCAAAGAGTCGTCTCTTGAAAGCTTTGAAGATACCAAAGAGGTAATGAGTAATAGTAATAGTATTTGTGTGCAATTGTGGACATTTCTGTTCGGTATTATTTGATATACTAGACTTTTGAAATTTAGTTGGGTAAAATTTTGTGGTTGCCCTTCTTTGTATAATATTTTACATAGGAATTTGGGTGATTTTACATGAAAAATCAGCTCCTAATGTTGGCAGAACAAATTCTAGTTATAAATGCACCTTATATTTAAGCTATGTATAGATTGGTGTATTGTTTATTATAGGGTTTTTATTTTTTGACCTTTTGTTTAACCAACCTTTTTCAATAGTTCTGTTGTCATTTTGTGTATCCATGTACTTCTACCGTCATCCTGATAACCATGCGTTATCAAAACGGTTTTCTTGCTGCCATCAAAATGAGAATGTTTTATAGTAGAATGGATATATGGGTCAAGTAGTTTTTCCTGGTGAGAATTTTGTCGGGTATATAATAAAAACTGTGTCTGTATATGATCTGGTGATTCTGGCAGGTTACCATTTGCATTGTTATATGGGGAAGAATTGCTGAAGCACCCAATATGATCATAGCACACCTTTCTACTAAATAGAAATCCTAAAATATATAAAAGGATATCAAAGGGGTAATCCGAAGCCGTAAATCGAAGGAGGACAGGTCAACACAATGGCCAAAGGAAAAACGAAAAAGGACAAACAACGATCTACAAAACATATATATAAAACTAACGATCGAGCAAGGAAAGATAGCTAAATAATGTTAAGTTCATAAAAACATCGACATCGATTAACAGAACTGACAATTTGATTGATTATATGCAACTAAGAAGAGTGGGAAATAATGATAGTTAACCTATTTTTGGTTCTTTTTAATTGCTCGTTTAAGTTCATATTTATTGTGTGTGTGGTTTTTTTGTTTTTATTATTTAAATATTTTTTTCTAAACAAAATAAATAATAAAGACATAATTATTATGCAATGGATCACGGTGTTGTATTATCTTAAATTAGTCGAATCGTGACTATAAATCATGTAGTCTACATGGTTACTTACCACTTGTAACATATATCTAGAATGATCGCTATCGAAAGGTCATAATATATTACTCTTGTCTCCAATCAGGAAGTGCATTCCAACTTGATACAATGTTGGAGTACATTCATACTATTTTGACTCTTGATGATGACCGAAATAGATTTGTTTTAACTTCAACGGTTGTTTTGTTATTTCTAAGGGGAAACATTACACATTTATTTGGATGATATGCTACTTTCCTATGTGCAGGTTTGTCGAAGTAGTTTCCATATTTGTAATGATGTCTCTTAAGAGTTCTTGAAAGTGGTGTTAAACGCCATAGCATCAACTCTCTTCAGAGGAGTAGTTTTGGTTGAGCTTAAACCGACGGATTTACCATTATAACAACAGGGCAATAGATTAAGATGGACACTTTTATATTCAAATGGACGTGGACAAATATTTACCTGTTATTAAGCAATCGCGTGTCTGACAAGTGTTTTTTTATTATATCATGATCATTAAATGTTACGCTGGCTGTAAAACGAGATTGTGTTCCTCTTAAAATATGTTGTCTTACTCCGGTTTACATGATGACCTTGGTAGAAGGTTGCTGCTAACAAGGAATATATTAAACAAGAGTTCCTAGTGGTTAATTTGAAGTCATGTCTTCGAAAGTTTTGCGGTCGCCACCGTTACTTGCTAATCGTTAATGACTTATCACCGTGTATGTAACAAGAGTAACACGACAGATGACAAATGTAGAGCAGGAACTGCTTATCTTTGCAGAGCACCTGAGTTCACTCCCTGGATTTTAGCGGGGTTCGTGTTCCTCGATCTTTATATTTATGTGTAATGTTTTGTAGATCCTTGTTTGTACTTTTTTGTTTTGGCCATTGCACTGTCTGTCTATTTACGGCTTCTGATTACCCCTTTGGTATCTTCAAGCTTTTATTTCATTTACATGTGGCATCAGATGTCATTACCACCAGTACTAAGGTATGTCAGTTTGTCTCTCGTCCTAGTAAAATGTACGTGTTGCAAACACAATGAAGTAGCGTGTCACTGACTCAATTATGCTATATAAACTGTAGTAGGTTTTATTCTGGTACTTTGGTTTTCTCCTAAATAAAACTTTCCCCCACACTTTGAAAAAAAAACAGATTTAGATATTGTTAAAAATTGGAGTTAAACATTCGTAATCCAAATGCCTTTGTCTCTGTGAATTATGGATTGTGGTACTGGTATCGTTACCTACAATATGTATTTTATCTTTGTTGTATTAATTTACAAGAAGAGGCAAATGGTGTCAAGATACTAATGAAAAACAATTGAAAATACAAAAGGAGTTATTAGACGAGGTAAATGAACTTTCAACTTGTTAGTCTGTCTTTTAATATAAAGCTAGCATCCATTACATTAGGAATGCAATTGAAACATAATTCATTTACACTTAAACAGACGCAGTGTCACATTCAGTTATAGGTACTCAAGTTAAAATATTTCATGAATTTAGACAACGCATTCAAATATCTCAATAACATTTCTTGTCGAATGATACAAGACTTTGCATATTGTTCTTGAAAAAACACATCTTACCTGACACTAGTAGACTGGATTGTAAAATGAGAAATGTCGTCACTGTACCGTCCATGCTGACCACGCAATAAATACTATCTTGAAAAGAATATATATTTCGGACCTTGTCTATCTCGATAAGCAACTCTCCTACTTTAATAAAGCTCGTGTCTAGAACGACTATTTAGATTACTCTTACAAGGAAAGATGAACAGACGTTTGCCTAAAACATTATCCTCTTGTAAGCTTTCTGTGACCGGGTCGTGTTTTTACTCAAATCTCCCCCCGGCTTGGGTATTTTATGTTCGTCTTCTGTACTGTATGACATATTGCTTGTATCTGACATTTCTATGTTAGCTATGTTGGAAATACTGGCATTACGTCGCAAACAAGGAACAACCTAGTACCACCAATAATAGGCTGATCAAATTACCAAGGAGGGTGTGGTTGGGATTCCATTAACCGTGTTCTCCTGCCACATTTATGTATCTGTCACAAACCAGGACTTGCATTACCATCTCTATAGGTCATGGCAATATTTGTGCTCATTGACTTGAGTTGAGATGTTGTGTATTTTTCATTGGTGGAATTGTTGACCATCGCTGTGCTAACTTTTATTTCCATTATTATTTTTTTCATTTTGTAGCTGCCGTTAACGGAATGTGGTGATCACACAGCACGAGGTGAGAGCTGGATTTGAAGCCTTCTGCACAAATGGAGCATTGACTGAGTATTTGTTGCTTATCATCCAGAGGCAAATATTTCAGGCCTATGAAGGATGATGATCTTCAACAATATATAAATTATACAATAATGAGCGACAAGTGATGCCACCGATGCAGCGATATTGACTGACATTGAAGCGTATGGAATGCTTAATAGGGACAAAAATAATAAGTAGCGGCAATGATGCGCCTCCTAATTTTTGAAGTCTGAAAAATTGCTATTTTATCTCCGTCGTCATCTATAAACATTTCAGATTTCAATCTCTCATATTACATGGTCAATTGGAACAATCTTGGTAGGTATGAATATGTAATTACGTGGTGAATTTTTAAACACCTCTTGACAAAATTAATTATGATATTGAAGAATGTCTTTTAGATTGTCTTCTACTTATTATGAACGTTGGTGCATATAGAACCCTATTGGATGTACCTACAATCAGTTTTTTCTCAGCAACTGTTTCTCATATTTACATTGAATCATATACATATCATATAAAGGTGATCGTCCACTAGTTCTGACTTTATAACAAAGAACTTCTGAAACCATTAAAGTATGAATGCTGATTTAAGAAATGTGAAAGACGACAGATATAAGAGGAATCTACATACTTTCTAATATGTCAGGTGAGTGATACAATCTTTGGAGAGACTCCAGCTAATTGTTTTAATCTGTGTTAAATATTTCATATCGTGTTTAACCTTTTGATATTTACATACCATGTTTTCAAAGGGTTGTTAATATTTGATTTTTATGTTTGATAATGCTACTCACATCTTAGTAGAAAACATTGAACTGTGCACTTAAAGTGCTAGTAATTGATTTATTTATTGTGTTTAACACCACTTTCAGCAATATTTCAGCTCTATCATGGCGACCAGTTTTAGTGGTGGAATAAAGCGCTAATAATATTAGTACTAAAACTTGAAGTATTAACGGTCAGTATTTCCGATAGTTTAGTGATTGGTTGTTGTTTAGCGCCACGAGAGAAAATTGTTGAGCTATATTATGAATAAGTTACTGTTTGATGAAATGATAAGAAAGTTGGTCTTCTGTACTAGACCAACAAGCTGATTTCGGTTTTTAGCTCACCACAACAGTCCAGAAGCTCTGATGGACATATTATCCTGATTCCGAGTCAACCAGTGCTTGCTCTTACTCCTTTGTGCTACGTGATTGGTGGAAAATGCATATTAGTGGTACTTTTATTGTCTCTGATTTGACACGACCGAGGATCGAACCGCACGATCTACTACACTCTAGAGGATTGCGATGATCATTACTCCGCCAAGGCGTTTGTGTGAAAGTTTATTAGAGACGCATTTTTAATGTTGTTCGCTAGGTAGGCAGAGAGGTGTCACTAAAGTTAATATGCATCCTTTTAAAACCTTGTTTGCTTACGTGAAATATAAGAAGAAAACAGGTAAGATGTTATTATTTTGTATTTATGTTTTTCATTAATTACACATAGCTCTGCAGTAGAGTTTCTAAATTGGGTGCTTTAAGATCGACAATAACAGGTTTCGTGCTATTTTCCGAAATATTTCACCGTTGCGTTGGTTGGTAGAGCTTTGTGGTAATATAGAAGACAAATAAATGCACTGTTGTCGTAGCTGAATACAAAGCAGTCAACAGATTGTTCACAAAGCACAGCACATACTATAATACTCAGTGCGGAGATTTCTTCAGCAACTTGTAATTGTTTACAGTTTGATTCCTTTCCTATGTAGTGAGAACTTGTGTATTTCTGTTCTTCGTTAGTTGACATACCTGTAATATAAAATATTAAAAACAATAGATCAATTGTTGTAACCTATCAACCAAAGTATTTTTTATCACCATGACATTTCTATTCATGTTGAAGTACATTAGTAATTTATGCATTTCATTTAATGATATTAAGCATACGACTGCATGGTTTTTCGACAATTTCGAGCTGCTTAAGCTTAGATGTGGCAGCTCTCACTGAGCAAATGATTATTTGAAGTGATCGTTAGTGGTCCCTTGTGAAAAAACAATTGTCTGATCCTATCAAATTTACGGATCGATAATTCCATTCTTCTTTGATGTATTCATATGCTACTGTATCATATTTTGCACTTCACTCTTAAACTAATTTCAAATTAAGTATTTAGTGAAGTAATTAAATTTCGTCTTAGATCATATCTGCATTTATATATAGTTAATTGTATAGCAAAAAATCCCTAAAGATGAAAAGACAATAAAAATAGAGCAACATGTAAATCGTACAATTGTCTAAATTAAAATTAAATCATATAATTGCCTTTCTGTATTATTTTATGTGATGTATAAATGAATTTAGTAACTTGTCTAATGAGGAAATAGAAAAGTGCATCAGGGGTGATTAGGGGTGATGTTGTGTCGTGTTACTCGATCTTTAGTTGTATGTGTATGTTTTGTAGATCGTTGTTTGTCCTTTTGTACATTTTCTTTTGGCCATTGTGTTGTCTGTTCGTCTTCGATATACGGATTTTGATTACCCCTTTTGTATCTTCAAACTCTTCTGGTTACGCCACTGCACATATACAGACTCTGAAGACGCACCTGATTGGTTGCCTGGCTGTATGATATTACAACGTACCTACGGACCCAACGAATAGAAAATGCAGTGGAGGGTGATATATGGAAAGGCACAGGGAGGCTATTGAACCAAGGGATCCTAGTGGTTAACATCTTCACTTCGAAAGCTTTATACGGTCACCATCATGACTTCGTTAACCGCTACGAGATATCTGTGTCACAAATGGCCACGTATATGCCCCGTTTGTCGTTATCACAATTCGGTTCTGTTCTCATTCATGGCTTATCACCGGGTTTGTAACAAGAGTAACACGAGGAGTGCCACCTATGGAACAGGAACTGCTTACCTTTCATTGTTTGTCCTTTTGTCCTTTTTCTTTTTGTCATTGTACATGCATTGTCTGGCCCTAAGAGATTTACGGCTTTTGATCACCCCTAATGCAGTTTCTGTTTTAACACAGACAACCAAGCAAAATCATATACACCATGTTTTGTTTTATTTCACCCCCTAATACATCGTGTATTTCATACTACATAATTCAGATGAAACCATTTTTGAACATGTTTACGACGAACGCAGCAGGATGCATAGTGATTGCAAAAACAAAGATATTAAGAATTTACCAGATTCGTCATAAAATTTCCATTCAGCGACCCGACCTGGATACGACTTGGCATGAAGTGAATTCACAACAATAGGACATACGTCATTCCAAGACATTCTTATTACATTGTCATCGATATTTCCGGTTCCACATTCCATGGTGAATGTACTCCAACGAGTCCAAAACATCTTATAATTATAACAGTCTAACACTGAAATGTAATAATGTTGTACGGCATAATCCACCTCAGATGTTTTAAACGCATAAAACAGCGATTGACTGTCATGATTCCCACCCCAATAGATGCTAAATTTTGGATATGTCAAAGGTACCGTCTGAGACATAGATATGACCACATCACCACAAGCTTTGGCGTCATATATGATTCGGTTATTAGACAAAACATAGCCTAGATCTGATACTGATGTGTGGCTATCACTTGATGTTTGAAGTGTAATCGTGGATCCTGAAAAGAAATATAAAAAAATATTGCACATGCAGTTATATACATAACATCGTTTTAATTTAATAAAATATTCCAATTTTTGAAATTATTGGAGTGTTACACACATGCATAGTATGAATAATATACTGACATTATGGATGCGAATATCTTCAAGTGTAAATCAATTAACAAATTCAAATATTGCATATAAATATAATTGGCTGCAAAAAAAATATCAAATTTCACGTAATAATAATAAAATTGCCGAAAATCATCACATTATGACTTAATAAAAGTTTGAAAATACCAAGAAGGTAATCAGAAATCGTAACTCGAAGAAGTACAGATAATACAATAGCCAAAAGAAAAAAAGACAAAGGGACCAACATTTATGTACAAACCACTACATAAAAAACAAACGATTGAGCAACACACAACTCCACCAAAAACCGGGGGTAATCTCGGTGCTCCGGATAGGTATGCAGTTTTTGACACATTTGGCAACCGTCACGTTACTCCGAGGGAAAGTCATGAATGTGGAAGGGACCGGATTATGATTACGACAAATGGTACATATTCGTGCTCAATAGTGCCACAGATATTCTATTACGGTTAACCAAGTTATGGTGGCGACGTAAATCTTTCGAAGTGATGAAATTGCAGCACCATACTTTGTAAACGTAAGAGTAGAAATTAGTCTCAAGCATTAAATTACAGCTTTCGGTGATGTTCGATTCGGTGATCATCTGCATCTCATATGCACAAATGATCTTAATATAAAGGATACTATTGACACTCCAACGTCTGTTTCACCATGGAATTGACAACGGAAGACGATTAAAAAACAAAACTCTACGACCTACATAATGAGTTTTCCAATAGTCAACTTCCCATGCATTCATCAGTAGCCATATTCCAGCAACATCAACGTATGGAGTTTATATTTCAAAACGCATTCGGTATTCAACAGTTTGTGCTCCTAGGTTGAAGTCTTTGCTGCAAACATTTTACGGTCGTCATAACCTACTATTTGACCGTAACGAAATACCCATTTCACAAATGGAAATGGAGCTTTTCCCTTTTTACTTATATTTGTCTTTCCGCAATCACATTCAAGACTTTCACCGAACTATGAGTTACACTGTGGGTGTCTTGTTTTGTTTTTGTTTTTTGTTTTTTTTTTGTAATTTTCACTTTTTACAGACCCTACAGACAATACTGAACAATTACACAACAAGACAAAATATACTGGCAAATTATAAAATAACCTTATGGGTGTCTTGCTTTGTTTTTGTTTATCCTCAAACTGTATCTTATGTGCCCAATGTTGCCCATGTCTTTGGATTTACCATTCATGATTACTCTCTAACGATTATTCGTCGTTGATATCTAAAGTGTCGACCATAGGTCCACCCCGGTGTAATATTTGTTTTTCCATTGTTATTGCTTGGAAGCCTCTTGTCATTAATAAAGATGATATACTGTTCACTTGACAGTAAACACCAATGAAATCAAAACATGAACTCAATAGAACCTGTGATGTTCATTTGAACAAAATATAATATTGTTTCATATCAAGCGCAATAGCGAGTCCATTTCTAACTGTTACATTTTCGCAAGCCTGTGGTCTGAATTTGTGCAAATTTTAATATCCATATTACATTAATGATTCATGCCGTTTCATTTTACAATATAATTTCCACAACTAGTTCTTAACACCATTAATTTTATGAAAACTTTGTGCTTGAAATAAGGATACCACATATACAGCTAGCCCTCCTCATACATTGAGCTACACATATAAATCGACCTTCAGCGCCGGTTATGCATGTCTCAATAATATACATGTCTCAATATTACAGTTTGTGTTTCCTATTAGAATAACCAGGATATTCTTGATGGAGGAGTTCTGATAAGAAGAGAGCTGTAGATCCAATGGTACCTAAGGCTACAGCTAAAGTTGAAGTAATCATTTTGACAGTCTCTAGCCTGGATTAGTGTAGTGTTACAGAATGTCTATGTCACAGAGGACCGCGGACTGAAACCTATATTATAATCGTCTTGGTTAAGTTGAAGTCATCACTTCGAAAGTTTTACGGTCGCCACAATGGCTTGGTCGATCGCTATGGAATATCTGTGTCACAAATTACTACAAATATGTTCCATTTATCGCAAACACTTACGGGTCATTTCCTCATTCATAACTAATCACCGGGTTTGTAACTAAAATAACACGACGGGTGTCACTGGTGGAGCAGAACTGCCTATCCTTCCGGAGCACCTGAGCGCACCCCGGTTTTTAGTGGGGTTCGTGTTACTCGAACTTAGTTTTATTGTGTATGTTTTGTATGCTGATGAGTTTTGACTTTCCCTTTTGAAAATTGTTCGGAGTAATTTTGTTATTACTCTTATCGTTGTTTGTCCTCTTTCTTTTGTCCTATGTGTTGTCTGCTCTTGTTCGATTAAACGTTTAACTCAGTAAACTGTGGAATAAATTATTTGTAACATGATGCTATGGAATATCACATCTAGGCCGTTGATTATTGCACGGCGTTCTGAGAGTAATAAAGCTACAGACCAGATATAAAGTATGCAATATCTTGTATCTGCGTGTATTAATTCATAATAACTGTTGCTTACATTCGATCAAAGGAAAAGAATGCTTTCATATTACAATATTAAGTGCTGATCAAAGATTAAAAGATCAATTCAAACAAAAATAGTGCACAGAAATAAGCATGTCATCAAGAGTGCTTTGTTATGAAATTTTTAAAAACGAATTAGTCTTTGAAAAATACTTGTCTTTATTATCACCAAATAACATATACATGTATATATGTATTTTGTAAATTCAGATGTAGTAGTCACCAATTGCCAGTTGAGACGTGAAGGTGGTACAAAATTTCTAGTAATGATATGTTGTGCCACTTTTGCGACTCAAATAACATAGGCGACGAATTGCATTATGTAATGACGTGTAGCTTTTTCAATAATGAAGGAAAAAAATACTTGCCATATTATTGTCAGACAAATGCAAATATTCTTAAGCTTAATAAATTATTTTAAACTAATAACATTGTTGTATTAGAAAATATTGTGTAAATTTATCAAGGTAATTACTATGAAAATCTCTCCTCTTGGCTATAAATTTAGTTTCTGTCCATATACTTTATAATTTCTGTTATGTTGTATTTATCTTCTCTGTAATTATGCATAGATTATGAGAATACAGATAATTCATTCATTCATTCATTCCCCAAATACAGATGTTTCGTATGAAAAAAGAATGCTTTTTATTAGCTCCCAACATTAAGACATTGGGCACAGACACTGATGACCATGGCATTTCTATTTGTGAACATCTGATTCTGTATATCCCATTGATGATTCATGTCATTTACAGTTCATTTTTAATGCTTCCCCTTTGCACTTTCTGACCAACTTTGGACTCCGGTATTTAATTTGTGCAAATTGGAATTTCCATTTCACAGTTATTTCATACCTTGTACAATTACATTTTTGCTACTACTTTTTTAGAATGCCAAATTTCAAATAGTCTGCATAGCAGTTTATTACAAGCGTTGGAATAAAGGGCTCGGTTGCCATGGACACATTAATTTGAATCTGCATGTCACAACGGTACCTACTCTAAATATTGAAGCATTTCTATCGCTGATTATTTTCATGATCATTGGTATACAGTAAAAAAAAATTTTTAAAAATAAAAATATCACACTGTGCTGGAGACGATAAAAATATAAAACAGTGTGAGACGCTTAGACTTTG
Organism: Bathymodiolus brooksi; assembly: GCA_963680875.1. NCBI lineage: Eukaryota > Metazoa > Mollusca > Bivalvia > Mytilida > Modiolidae > Bathymodiolus > Bathymodiolus brooksi. The sequence goes on from OY804575.1 coordinate 151,870,411, forward strand.
AATTTGTCCGTGCTGGTTGATATTATGATTGCGATATCAAATTGCCTTGACAAGTGCACTGTCGTCAAAGAGCTCCGATCGAAAATGCTTGGTCAACATCCGGGATATTTTAAAGCGGTATTTTTAAAGCAGACACGGATAATTATCGTAAGTATTTATAAATATACTGTGTATATAATGTTTTGAATTATGATGTTCTATTATTGTTATTATTATTAATTTCATTTTTTGCTCAAATATCATTTATTTTTGCAGTGTAAAATTAGATTTTTCTATAAGTTATAAGGAATCCGGCTTCAAAATCATTACAATCAACTGAAATATCGCTATATCTTGCATTTACGAATGAATTAAATGTTGCTCAAAAAGAAACAAAATATTGATGAATGATTGATTTTACTTAAAAATACTATTTTGTTGATGAAAAGTCAATTAGTAATTAGTTATACCCTAAAACATGATGTCAACAGATGTTTTTGAAATCCGGCTTGGTCAAAATGTAAACATGTATACAAACCGGTTGGGTCATTTATAAATAACCGGGTTTGTCAGTATGTAAAAACCACTGATCTTATTGTTATTGAGCATTATATTGCAATTTAACAATAGTTATGATTAGGAAATATCTCAAAGGCGATAAATACTGATCCATAGTATGAATATTCGCCATGACTGCTAATTTCAGCTACTTTGTACAATAAAAACATCGTTATTTCTATGCTAAATCGCTACTGTCGCGAACACTTGATTTTTTTAATGCTTTTTGTAGCACTGACATCACGGTTGGTGCTCAATACGCTACACTCACTTTAAGTAGCTGTCCAGGCGCATCAATTGAGTAGTGTGAGATTCTTTTTATAACGCAATATTTTAATTTTATACTCGTTGATATTGAAGTAAGTCACTATGTGGACATAACTTCATGGATACGATATTTAAGTTTCTTCACAGTATAATGTTTACATTAACATTACAGATAAGCAAATTAACAAAGGCTGTAGTATTGAATTCTTTTCCGCACGGATGATTTTGGCAGTTTGTATACAAAGAAAATGTTAGGTGTACTCGATTAATGCAACGTTCGTTACAAATTGTGATACGACAAATGTTCGTGCTTTGCTCACTCAAAATAGAAAGCTCAGTGGTCTGAGCCTATGTCGTTCACCTTTCATTCTGCTTTGAGGAAACTTAATACAGACAGAACCTTCTATAGGTGCTTCCCACCAAAGTTCGGCTCATTTGGCTAAGCAGTTTCAGAGAAGATTGTTAGAAATCGGACAATCAGAAACAAGAATTGTCTGTGGCGACCATGTTTGTCAACGGATCGGGATGAAATGTGCAATCTTTATAGAAGACCTTCCATAGTTGCTTCCTACCAAGTTTCGATTCATTTGGCTAAGCAGGTTGAGAGGAGAAGATTTTATAATAATCTGCCAATCAGAAACAATAATCGCTTGTGGCGACCATGTTTGTTAACGGATCGGGACGAAATGAGTAATCGTTACAGAGGACCTTCCATGGATGCTTCCTACTAAGTTTCACTTCATTTGGTTGAGGCGTTTCAGAGGAGAAAATTAAAATGTGAATAGTTAATGGACGACAGACGACGAACGAAAGGCGACGGACGACGCGCGCCAAGTGATTGTAAAAGCTCATATTGCCTTTAGCAAGGTGAGCTAACAACAGTCATTGGGTAGATATGTTGCTCCACACGGACACATTGTTCTGATTCCGAGCCAACCAGTCTTTGTTCTTTCTCCTTAATGCTGCGTTCTTAGCGGAGAAGCAACAAATACAAATTTGATATTCTTTTGTTTGACAAGACCGCAGTTCGTACCCACAATCTATCGCACTCGATGTGAGCACGCTAACCATTACGCTACCGATGCTGTTCCCTATTTTTATTATATTTTTTGTTTTTTTTAAATCAAAATTTCTTATTGTCCTTCAATATATTATTTGAAAACAAAAATTAATCCAAAACTTGAGTTACTTAATATCTATATAAACAGTGAGAGTTCCTACTTTTGTTCAAACACTCTTTGAATATTGCAATAATCCAACTGCATAGCAAATAAAGAAAAAGAATTATAAGTTCTATACAAAATCATGACCATTCTGTCGAAGGTGACTTGGCGAATGCTAATTCTGCACAAACCGTTTTGTATTTCTTTCTTTTAATGTTATACAAAACATCCACATGTAAAATATTTTGACTATGTGCTGTTGTTTTTTTCCACAACTTTTATTCATTGAAGACATTTTTTTGTTTTTTGCTTTTTGTTTTTATCAATTTGCAAGTCGAACATACCCTTGACAAGTGTTATAATGAACCTTAAATAAATTTCAAAAAGGAAACATAATTGTGATATTGAGCTGGTTTCGCTATTCTTTCAATTTTTTACATAGACAAAACCGGTTCTACTGAAAAACAATTGTTGGAACCCAACAGGAAAGTAGTGGCTGACAGAGCCGGAAAGAATGTACGTAAATAAGCATTGTGTTTTTTACTGTAGTAAGTCTAAGACTATTCATGGTGGAACGCCAGTGCAACCTATCCTGTATATAGGCATTACAAAGGGATTGGTTACTTTAATTACACATATAGACTACTTTTTATAGCTTTATTTGATGATTTCAATCTCATTATTAACATTTTTCATTGTTTATGTCCATCATTTTATCTATATCTGAGTAATCTATTAAGTTAACCACAGAAACATATAGGTAAAAACAAACAAAAAATAATCGACCGATAACGACATCTTCTGGATTCAAGATATAATAATACTATATGATCATAATACTTACATTTTGTCGTCGCCTGTATGTCAAACATGCATTATTGACTTGTACCGGAAGATGACAGAGCAATTCCGACCGGAGCTCGTTGATGACAGTGAAGTGGTGTATGCAAAAAAAAGTCAAACAAAATGCAACACATGCCATACCTGCTATAAATTCAAATGCTCCAAAGAAATTGCTGACTATCAAAATAAATGATCCCACAAATTCTACCACCATACTTGTACTACTATTGCTGAGTCGAATGTGATACAACGATGCGTAGATGATCAATTTTAACGGCGCGACCATGTGTTTAGAAACATTTCTAACTTCAAAGTTTTAATAAAGTCAATTCAAATCGATATAAATATATTTATATAATGTGCCATTCAGATCACTTGGTGATCGCTACAGGTTAACAGGAGTGCGCATTGGATTGTCCTTTATACACTGTACGCTTGAGCTGATTGGATATTTTACATAATAATCAGAAACCATTAACAAGTTCCAATTGTCTGAAGAAAAGCTCTATCATGGCGGGGGAAACTGCATTATTGAAAATAACATTGAATGATCCTCAATCATATTTGAAATGTTGAAACCGATGTGAAGTCAAATAAGGGTAATAACAAAATTACCGAACTCCGAACAATCTTACAAAGGGAAAGTCAAAACTCATAAGTATATACACAGACAAAATCAGTCAACAACCTGAAAACTGTGAAAACCGTAATGACCCTGACTTGGTACAGGCATTTCTAAAGAAATGGTGGGCCGAATCAGATTTTAAAGCGCCAAACCTCCCCCTTTCACTACGGCTCAAAGTCTTCGGCTGTCACTATAACAGTATTTATAACAATGCTTGAACAAAACAGGTAAAACAGTTTTCAAAGCAGCACCAAACTCAATGAAGTAAATGTCAAAGACACTTGTACGTCACACATTGATAAAAAAAAAAATTGACATTTTTGTTGACACCTTATCTTTATACATTTTCAATATGTGAAAATCCATCGTTTATAATATTTTCTGCAGAGACGGAATATATTTCGACAAGATCTTGGTATCGGAATATAAACTTTTTAAGAGATCGAATAAGGAGAATCTTTTAATAGCCTTGGTTCAGTAGCCTGTTTCTCAGATGAAGATGACGTTTCAAGAAGTCAGAATAATTGCTAATGGCCCTTGCATAGCGAATCAATTGCGAGATGTAAACACCATCTGCAGGAGAAGCTGGTATATTGCTGCACATATTTGGAAAATTTATGATTTTAAAATTGAAGTCGTCCCGTTTATCATAAATTTTAGTACTGATTTGATCACTCTCGTCAAATTCGAGGTATAAGTCCAAAAATAATGCGGACGAAGTGGTATCTGTGGTCTCATTAACTTCCAGCTCTGGAGGATATATCAATGGAAGAAATTTTGCAAATCTAGAATTATTGATAGATGAAACGTCATCAATATACCTGTATGTGAAATTAAAGACACAAGCCTCATGAATCTTCTTATCTCTTAAAAGCTTTTGAAGAAACTCCGACTCATATGAGTATAAAAATAAATCGGCTAGAAGAGGGGTACAATTCGTACCCATTGGTATACCGACGACCTGCTGAAACAGTATTCCTCCAAAGGAGACAAATATGTTATTGATGAAGAACTCCAGCAAAATGATCACTTGTTCCTCGGAGTGGCATGTTTTACCTTTTTGAATTTTGTTTGAAAAATATGTGGAATTGTAGCCAAACACAACAAATTTTGAACCATAGTATCTATGACTGAAAGCTTTGTGAATTGTTTCTTTTAAGCGGGTTTTTAATTTGTCATGCGGTAGTGTGGTATATAGAGTTGAAATATCAAAAGTTTGATGGAGGATACCTGAGAGAAAGATCTTGATTGAAGGTTATCCAAAAGATCTTTAGAGTTTTTCAAAATCCACATGTGATTTATGCCACTACCCGAGTAAACAGTTTCACAATATTTCTGTTGTTCCTCTTTTACTGCAGACAGAATCTTTGTCAGGTGAATAGACAATTCTTTCGTAGAACAAGTTGATGATCCCGCTATGTACCTTTCTTTGTATGATTTCTTATTGAGCTTAGGTATCCAATATAAATAGGGTAAATCCTCAGACTCTTTACCAGAGGGAATGTTTAAAGAGGTCATGAATGATCTGTGGTTAGCTAGGATTTCATCTTTGTCGAACGAAGTATGTTGGTATGCGGTATTACTAGAGGTGCTGTTATTTATGCCTAATTCCTTGATTATGCATTCGAAGTAATAAGATTTACATACACACACGATATTGTTGGAAGCCTTGTCAGCAGGAACGATAACATATTTGTCATGAAGAGAGGAAAGACACCTAACAGCTTCTTGGTCTTTAAATACAGATATAGGTCGACTATTAACACAATTTTTGAGTTTGTGAATCCGACCTTGTACTAGAGACCTAATTGTTCTAACCCAGTCTGACAAGGACTCTTAACTCAGGATCTTGGTCTACTTCTCTCTTTATCCACCTTCTGGCATAATCTTCAACAGCATCCATAATTATCTTGAAATTATGTTTCCAATTGATGTGTTGAGGTTCTCTGAATTTAGGACCATGAGAAATCACCTTTCGGAGACTCTCATGTTGAATGGTATTCAGATCACCAGTGATTACATGTCCAGATGGGTTGTATTGAAAAGGAGAGTGGGAGCAGTCACAAGTCAAAGGGTTCTTAAGGTACTCTTCTATGTTAATATCTTGCAATGCTTCTTTGTAGTTGCAAATTTTACGGCCAATGCTGTTAGTGTAGCTATAGGAGACAATGGGAACAGATTGATTTCTGAAATATGGTGGAATTTCTTTTACGACCTCTTTTCTATTAAGAATGTTGCTGATGTTTTAAAATAGCATCGATTCCTTTGTTAGCAAACTGAATATGGAGGAATTTTCTGTTGTTATCATGAAGAGGTTCAGATCGAACTGGTTTGAAAAGACGAAAGAACGCCACGTCACATGTAATACTAGACAATCTGTATTTAAGAGAAAAAGGATCTACGCCTCCTTTGTCAAGTCCAAAATCCCTAATATCTTTGAGGTAGTTTACAGGTAGTGAAAATAAGATTGTACGAATGTGATGAATTCCAAGAGGTTTCTGTATATTAAAAAGTAAATCATTAAAAGTATCCTGTAACGTTATTGGTTTAGAGGCCTTTTTAACATTTGGAATTTTCAAAGAGATACATGAATGATTATTGCATAATACATTTTTTGTTATGTGGATCGGAAATTTAAAATGGCTACCACCGTCTGACAAAGTGTAACACATGACCATACAGTCAATGTGTGTTTTTATTCTCTAAGACTACCGAAATATTTTAAATGTATGTTCCGAGTATAAAATGTTCATATTTGGCGTCGATTGGGAATAATAGGTGATATGCACTGAAAGACACAGTTTTTTTTTATCATTTCTTACTTTATTATTCAATATCAAATTGTCTTGACAAGTGGTGTATGCAAAAAAAAGTTAAACAAAATACAGCATATGCCATACCTGCTATAAATTCAAATGTTCCAAAGAAATTGCTGACTATCAAAATAAATAATCCCACAACTTCTACCACCATACTTGCACTACTATTGCTGAGTCGAATGTGATACAACGATGCGTAGATGATCAATTTTAACGGCGCGACCACGTGTTTAGAAACATTTCTAACTTCAAAGTTTTAATAAAGTCAATTCAAATCGATATAAATATAATTATATAATGTGCCATTCAGATCACTTGGTGATCGCTACAGGTTAACAGGAGTGCGCATTGGATTGTATACTTGAGCTGATATTTTACATGATAATCAGAAACCATTTACAAGTTCCAATTGGCTGAAGAAAAGATATATCATGGCGGGGGAAACTGCATTATTGAAAATAACATTGAATGATCCTCTATCACATTTGAAATGTTGAAACCGATGTGAAGTCAAAGAGATACATGAATGATTATTGCATAATACATTTTTTTTTATGTGGATCGGAAATTTAAAATGGCTACCACCGTCTGACAAAGTGTATCACATGACCATACAGGAGGCAATGAGTGTTTTTATTTTCTAAGACTACCGAAGTATTTTAAATGTATGTTCCGAGTATAAAATGTGCATATTTGGCGTCGATTGGGAATAATAGGTGATATGCACTGAAAGACACAGTTTTTTTTATTATTTCTTTCTTTTTTATTCATCACATGTCATAGCATTAACAATTATACAGGCAAAGCAAAAACATATAAGATTATATTGAAAGAAATGGCAATGAAGACAATCTTGCAATCACAGTACATATCTAGCAGTTAATATAAAATAGTCATTGTGTTTACTTAAAAACAAAACTTATGAAGTAGATTATACAAAACATAATGTTTGATGTAGAAATAATGGTACACATAGTGGCAGTCTAATGTTCGATAAAGTCACTAGTTGGAATAAGAATGCTGTACACACGACGAAGACGGCAAATACTGATGTTACCGTTCACATACTGCTGTCACTGGTCAAATGTGAGTCTGTGTTATACTGGTCGGTTTAGGATTTATACTGCTTTTTATCCAAGCTTTTGCCATCATTTGGCGTCCGTTAACTTTTCACATTTTAATCTTCTCCTCTGAAATCCCTCACCCAAATGAAGTGAAACTTGGTAGGAAGCTTCTATGGCAGGTCCTCTATAACGAATGCTCATTCTGTTCCGATCCTTTAACAAACATGGCCGCCACAGGCAATTATTGTTTCTCATTGGCCGATTTAAACAAATCTTCTCCTCTGAAACCGCTTGACCAAATGAACCGAAACTTGGTAGGAAGCATCTATGGAAGGGTCATCTATAAATATTGCTCATGTCGTCCGATTCGCTAACAAACATGGTCGCCACAGTCAATTCTTGCTTCTCATTGGTCGATTTCTGAAAATATTCTCCTCTGAAACCGCTTGTCCAAATAAACCGAAACTTGGCAGGAAGCATTTATGGAAGGTCCTCTATAAAGATTGCTCATTTCGTCCCGATCTGTTAGCACACATGGCCGCCACAGACGATTCTTTTCTTTGATTGGCCGATTTTTTTAAAATCTTTTTCTCTGAAACCGCTTGGCCAAATGAACCGAAGCATATATGGGCGGTTCTCATAAAGACTGTTCATTTCGTTCTGATTCGTTAATAAGCATGGCTGCCACAATCAATACTTGTTTCTGATTGGTCCATTTCTAAAAATCTGCTCCGCTGAAACCGCTTTACTAACTGAACCGAAACTTGGTAGGAAGCATTTATTGAAGGTACTCTATATAGTTTGCTCATTTGGTCCCGATCTGTTAAGAAACTTGGTCGCCACAGGCAGTTCATGTTTCTGATTGGTCGATTTCTAGAAATCTTCTTCTCTGAAACGCTTTGCCAAATGAATCGAAACTTGGTAGGAAGCATTTATGGAAGGTCCTCTATGCAAATTGCTTAATTCGTCCCGATCCGTTAACAAACATGGCCGCCACAGGCAATTCTTGTTTCTGATTGGCCGATTTTGTTAAATCTTTTCCTCTGAAACTGCTTGGTCAAATGAACCGAAACTGGTAGGAAGCATCTATGGGCGGTCCTCTATAAAGATTGCCCATTTGGTCCCGATATCCTAACAAGCATGGCCGCCACAGGCAGTTCTTGTTTCTGATTGATCGATTTCTTAAAAAGCTTCTTCTCTGAAACCGCTTTGTCAAATGAACCAAAACTTGGTAGGAAACTTCTATGGGCGGTCCTCTATAGAAACTGCTCATTTCGTTCCGATTCATTAACAAACATGTCTGCCAGTCAATTCCTGTTTCTGATTGATCGATTTCTAAAAATTTCCTCTGCTGAAACCGCTTTGCCATATGAACCGAAACTTGGTAGGAAGCATCTATTGAAGGTTCTCTATAAAGATTGTTCATTTGGCCCCGATCTGTTAACAAACATGTACGCCACAGGCAGTTCTTTTTTCTGATTGGTCCATTTCTAAAAATCTTCTTCTCTGAAACCACTTTGCCAAATGAACCGAAACGTGGTAGGAAGCATCTATGGGCGGTCCTCTTTAAAGATTGCTCATTATTTTCCAATTCGTTTACAAAAATGGCCGCCACAGTAATACTTTCTTTCTGATTGGTCGATTTCTAAAAATCTTCTCATCTGAAACCGCTAGTCAAAATGAACCGAAACTTGGTAGGAAGTATCCATGGAAAGTCTTCTATTAAGATTGCTCATTTCGTCCCGATCTATTATCAAACATGGTCGTCACAGGCAATTCTTGTTTCTGATTTGTCGATTTCTATTTCGTTTCGCCCTTTATAGGTGCCCGGCCGCCACAGGCGATTCTTGCTTCTGATTGGCCGATTTTTTTAAATCTCCTCTGCTGAAACCGCTTTGCCAAATAAACCGAAACTTGGAAGGAAGCATTTATTGAAGGTCTTCTAAAAATATTGTTCATTTTATTTATCCCGATCTGTTAACAATAATGGCCGCCACAGCCAGTTTTTGTTTCTGATTGGTCCATTTCTAAAAATCTTCTTCCCTGAAACCGCTTGGCCAAATGAACCGAAATCTGGTAGGAAGCATCTATGGGCGGTCTTCTATACAGATTGCTCATTTCGTCCCGATCCGTTAACAAACATGGCCACCACAGGCAGTTCTTGTTTCTGATTGGACGATTTCTAAAAATCTTCTCTGAAACCGCTTGGCCAATTGAACCGAAACTTGGTAGGCAGCATCTATGGGCGGTCCTCTATGCAGATTGCTCATTTGGTCCCGATCTGTTAACAAACATGTACGCCACAGGCAGTTCTTGTTTCTGATTGGTCCATTTATAAAAATCTTCTTCTCTGAAACCACTTTGCCAAATGAACCGAAACTTGGTAGGAAGCATCTATGGGCGGTCCTCTATAAAGATTGCTCATTTTTTTCAATTCACTTACAAAAATGGCCGCCACAGTAATATTTTCTTTCTGATTGGTCGATTTCTAAAAATCTTCTCATCTGAAACCGCTTTGCCAAATGAACCAAAACTTGGTATGAAGTATCTATGGAAGGTCTTCTATTAAGATTGCTCATTTTGTCCTGATCTATTAACAAACATGGACGTCACAGGCAATCTTGTCTCTGATTGGTCGATTTCTAATAAAGCTTTTCTTCTGAAACCGTTTAGCCAAATGAAATAAAACTTGGTAGGAAGCATCTGCGTAAGGTCCTCTATTTTTCATTTCGTCCCGATCAGTTGGCAAACATGGCTGCCATAGGCAATTCTTGTCTTTGGTTGGTCGATTTGTAAAAATCTTTTTTCTCTGAAACTGCTTAGACAAATGAACCAAAATTTGGTGGGAAGCACCTATGGAAGGTTCTGTATTAAGTTTCCTCAAAGCAGAATGAAAGGTGAGCGACACAGGCTCAGCCCACTGGGCCTTCATTTAAGGTTACCCTCTGAAACAAGCTGAATGTTGTTTGGTATCTGTTTGGCTTCTTCGATCATAACAGATATATAGTCCGTTGTTATCAACACTGCCTTTCTGTTGTACCAACCATCTACTTTGTATAAAGCAAAGCATATAAAAACAAAATATTTTGCTCAAAAACTACACATAAGTGATCATGCATAACCAGTTGTAAGTTCAACGTTGCCACTTTATTCTCTTTCTCGAATATCAATTCGCGAAAAGAACGCCGGGACACAGAAAGAGGATCCGGTATCTCCTTTGCATGGTACAACCCTCCGAAATGGGCGTTCGCCCTGATAATGGTATGTACAATGCTGTCTCGAATTTGGAGAATGTCACACTCCTTGCACAAAAATACAACTTGTAACAGCTCCTTAATGAGCCACACCTGGAGTGGTTGTTAGTCGCCCGTTGAATGACACAATGTTCCAGCCTTATTCATTTAATCTAAATTTCTCCTCAGAAAAAACACATTCAATTTTCCTAAATGGGACGTTTTAAGTACTTTTATTTCAAGTATATTAGGTACTATATTTAGTTATATCTCGGTTTCTATCATTGACAAATGTGTATTATGAATGGTTAATGTGGTTTAGTTATGTTAATCTGTTGTTTTTCAAAGTCAAATCTTTTGGGACAAAATAAAAATATGGATGGTTTGCACTCGCCCGAGCGACCCACAGAAAAACCTGCCGACTCCAAAGTGTTTATTCCGTTTCTTACCTTTACCTTTTTTCTAATCAATTCCGGAAACGGGTTTCCCGAACCGATTCACCCGTAATGATTATCGGAAGTATTTGAAATTTTGAAATCATCGTATTTGTGTTATGATTCGAACTACAATATTGAAATGTTACAATTGAGAGATATCTACATGAAAATGTCGTCTAAGTGTGGTAAAGAGAGCCCACACAGTGACAGAACATTCACGATTTGTTCGTCATTTGTTGCCAAATCCGGAAAAGATAACATTATCGTTTGTAAATACAAACTGCTTGAGTATGATTATGATGAGACATGGAGCAACATTTTGAGCGATCTACTTGACGGGGAAAACTGTATGATGCGTAAAACGGACACAGTAAAGGCTTGTTTACCTAATAAAATAACATTCACATCTGACATGATATGGAGGAACGTATTAGTATAGATAAAGAGATTGAGAAAACTTTGATATTTGTTGATTTTACGGTGCATAGGGAAACAGAATTTAGATTGTTAAGCTTGTCGGTTGGCAAACCAACAACCACAGCACAGCGGTCTGTCTTTGATGTTTTAATGAGTTCTAGCATTTTCTTCTGTGGCAGAGATGATCTGATGAAAAATGTCTCCGAAGTAGTATTTATTGAAAATGGTTTTCTTCTTTCTTTTTTCACAGGAAATGCCATGCAGGAAAAAGACTTTGTTATATTGCAAATGTCGTGCACATTGAGCTTGCTTTCAACTCATCAACTGTGGACCGACCTAATATGTGCTGTTATTGCACTGAACCTGCTTGATAAGATAAAAACACATAAAATCATCTTACCTGTCTGTCTAAACTGTGTGCAGAAGGGCATACCAAAGAGAATGCATATCAAATAACATTTAAATATTTGAAATGCCTGGTATATTCATCTCATGAATCTAGTCAATAAGAGTTTTCTGACAAATTTAAAATTCTTTACCTACCTACCCTCTTCTGCAAAGTAGGGAAGTTAGAGAGCAAACGAACATATTTTCGAATGTGTCATTGATGTCCTGATGTTAAAACTATTCTCAATAACGCATATGTATAGTTTTTGAACTATATTTCTACAGATTCAGAATATCAATTTAAGAAAACCATAGTGTGTCCGAAACCCTACAACAAACATCCAGTGGATGGTGGAGATAATGATTACAAATTGTAAATCAAGTTTTGGAGAACCAAATCCACTCCTTTCGTCTGTAGAGGACAGGTGATAATCCTGACTGATTAAATTTCTCAATAATACATGTTCCTTTTTGATTTGCAACATTTCTGCCTCGCTCACAACACGATGGACGTTTATATTCCAAACAATGGTATTCTATAGCTATTTTTACCAGTCAGGTTTTCATATGAAGAAAGGCGAAGTATAACAAAACAACAACATTTATCAAATAAATCGTTTATTAATATAGAAAACCACAGACAAACACTTGGCGAATCAACATTCAACAAACACAGAAAACTAAAAATGAGCAACTCCGGAATGAAGACTTGTTTCTAAGTAAAACAAGACCGATACCAAAAGATGGGAATTTTAACTAAGTAAATAAGTTTAAGCAATACATTTAACTGAGATTAAAATTTTGTTAATTTTTTAGGGATGGCAGTATATATGGTGGAGAGTGAAGGATCAAATGTTTTAATTCTGTTGCAAAAGGAAAGAGATTGAACTCCGATAGATCTGTCAACTGTTCGATGGTCAACATCTTATTTGTCTTATTCATACGACTTTTGGGGTAGCTAGTGTCACGGTGAACTCGGGTGTTCCGGAAGGGTAAGCAGTTCCTGTTCCACTAGTGGTACCCGTCGTTCTACTCTTGATACAAACCCAGTGGCAAGTCATAAATGAGGAAAGGACCTGATTGTGATTACGACAAACGGAACATATCCGTGCTCATGTGTGACTAATATATTCAGTAACGATTAACCAGATCATGGTGACGAGGGTAGAAGTTCTCTTCGTCAATCAATCTATGCTATGTTTCTTACTTACAAACACAATGTTATTTGATTTGGAGCCTTTTAAGGTAAAACAGCAACATTCCTTCCATGCAAGTTGGGCATATGTTTTGAATCTTCCGAGCCTTTCAACTAGGTGTAGCATTTGTACTGATAGACCAGTAAGCTATCCAGCATGTCCATGAGTGCCAGATAGGAGATGTTCCTCCGAATAGGTAATTGTCAGATTAGAATACTAGAATACGACAAGAATTCGGAAAAGGGAATGTGCATTTTAGACAGTACAAAAGGCTAATTTTCTCTACCCTGCCTACATCTCCATAAGTCATTGCTCGGGTTGTCCCACCTCCCCAAAAAAACATATCTATAAAATGTTTATATATTGTTGACCTGAATATGCATGCAATATTTGCCGCTAAGCAAACAACTATCAATAGATGGTTTGTCAACCTTCTAATAATATGTCAGCCATATTTCCAGGTTACATTTTATTATAGCTTCACGACTTGGTGTTGAAGCCATTTTTTAAAAAATCGAATCAAATATAATTGATGGGAATATCATTTACAAATGGTGGATCCATTAAAGATATAGAATAACGAGATATATATTCTATGACAGTTTATAATATGATAAATATTTAATAATTCTTTCTTAAAGTCATTATTGAAAAGTCAACATGAAAATCTGTTTAAGAGTTCATGAACAATATTGTTGAGGACAACAAAAATATGTTGATTTCCAAGAGGAGATTGTTCTTGTATATTAACATATTTTTTTATATATTGTTTGTGTATTTTTCATCTATAGTGTATGTATTTAGCTTCATTTGAATAACACTTTTCTATTTTTAAAATAAACAATTGCAAAAAAGAAAGAAGAAAAAAAAGAGAGATACTAGGCAGGCTTGGAACGATAATGGGACATTAAATATAACACAGTTGGCTAGATAAATGTTAATATGCGATTTCTTCTTACCCTCATTCTTCCTCCATCACATCTTCTCTAACCCACGATTGCTTTCCGCCGTTTTTCCCACATCATATCATCGGTAACCCACGGTTGATTCCCTTCGTTCGTCTTCCATCCAACGTAAGCTTGGTTAGAAGTTTGGTTAGACGGCTGCCAACTATGCAGCAGGAACTGCTTACCCTTCATGAGCACCTGGGTTCACTCCTAGTTTTTAGTGGGGTTCGCGTTGCTCGATCTTTAGTTGCTTGTAGATCGTTGTTTGAACTTTTGACTTTTTCCTTTTGGTCATTGTTTTGTCTGTCCTTCTGCGATGTACAGTTTCAGATTACCCCTTTGGCATCTTCAAACTTTTCTTTGACATTTAATATGTTGCCACTAAACAAAGAAACCGATTTGTGAACATTACAAATCGTCTTAGTCTAGATTAAGAAACATTTAAATGAAACTAATATACATCTAATGATGTGTCACATGCATTATATATAGGTGTATATGTCTATCACAAATACATTAACAACGTTAAGCTTACTACTTGCAGAAACATGCATAGAAATAATTCTTCATATATCTAAGTCATATAGGTAAATTTCGTATTAAATTCATCATCAATGGATTCATCATTGATCTTTTGGAGAGAATGCAGCCTTATGGGAAAACATTTATCCTAACAGATATATCTGAGGCATAACCAGTTGCCCTAAATAAAGGTAATCCTTGACAACGAAGACCGTGCTTTAGGACTATGTTCGCTATACGAAAACACATTCTAGGTCCAGATTGGGTTAGCAATGTTTTCAAAAGGAGTTCAATTTTTTTAATCCTCTTCTCGCGAAATAATACAATATTTGTGGTACATCATCACGTTGATATATATGTAGTTAATAATTATGAATATTATACTTTACGTTTATATTTTCCCTATTTGTCTTTGTTAACAAACCGATCCATATTTATCAATTATGGACTTTTTACGAGGTCAATATGTTATATATGGACCCGTTAGGATTATATTGATCGAAGACGAAGTCTGATGTCAATATAATCCTAACAGGTTCATATATAACATATTGACAGAGTAAAAAGTCCTATATCTTTTATATTACATATCTAATGTATTACTCGTGTCATTGAAAATAAAATATTAACACATCATTATTTTATTGTTTAAGAACACAATAAAACGTGTTGATTCTTTTTACACTGTGCTATACTGCATACCCACAAATAGTGACTTTTGATCGATATTCATGTGTGGAGTCCTTGTACTTCTGTCCTGTTGTCCCATGCATCTCACACACAGACTTTGCTATATTAAGTGGAGTGCTTCGACGTAAGGCCATAATCAACAACAGCAGACACAGGTATCATGCGAGCTGCCAGAGGATACACACCCTATCTTACAATCAACTAGAAGATACAGAGCTGAAAATCAGTTGGCATTGCACCATATGCAATAATCCCAACTACAGCTCAACGGTACATGACTACCAGACAGTAGATGTTTCAGTCGATGTCACAAATGACTCATCCATACCTTCGATACCACCGCACAGTCCTGATAACCGTCCTTTGCCACAACCAATGCATTCCGCAACACCTACGCGGAATGAGGGGCCAACAAAGATCGCTAGCCCGCTGAAGGTACTTAATATCAACTTTCAGTCAATAAAATCAAAACTGTGTAGACTGAGCAACGTTATCCACAGTGTAAAACCGGATGTCATAATAGAAACATGGTTAATCGCAGATATTAAAGATCCTGATATCTGCCCTGATGGTTATAGACCGTAAAGACCGCTCAGCCTCCGGAGGTGGGGGGTGCTCATCGCCGTGAAATCGGAATACAACAGTGAAACCGTCCACGATCTCGACTCCAACTGTGAGGTTGTATGGGCCAAGTTTAACCTGAAAGGAAACGGAACTGTGTATATTGGTTCTTACTATAGGCGTCATGTGTCCGATGGGGAAAGCTTGGAACAATTAGAAACTTCACTCCACCGAGCCTCAAGTATTCGGAATGCTAGTTTCATTATTGGAGGTGACTTTAACCTTCCTGGATGGGATTGAAGGTCCACGACTCTCAAAGCCAACGCAGCGTATCCCAACTTACACCAACAGTTCCTGGATATCATCAACAACAATGGTCTCGCACAGATAGTCGAAGACCCTACCGGACTAGACAACACTCTGGACTTGATTCTCACTAACAGCCCCAGTAAAGTTCTCCAAACCGACACTCTACCAGGCATCTCAGATCATGACAATGTTTATTCCGAATTTGACTTTAGGCATGTCATACACCGCCAAACACCACGCAGCATTCCTTTATATAACAAAGCTGACTGGAACTCCATCAGATTAGATATGATGAACCTTCTCAAAGATCTCACCGATATGTTCAACGATACTGAGTGCACGGCCAACACCATGTGGAACACCTTCAGAGATACACTCATCAACTCTACAAGCAAGAACATCCCCCTAAAACAACGAAGAACAAACATGGACACCCTTGGATAGACGCAGAACTTAAAAAGCAGATAAGACGTCAACAACGACTCTACAAAAAGATGAAAAAGACTGGTGATCCCGACATCAAGAAAGCTTACAGGAAACACAAATATCACCTACACAAACTCACCACACAAGCATATTGGCGATACATCGAAGGAATCATAACACCAGATGATCTTGATTGTCCATACACAAGGATGAGGAAATTATGGACCTACATCAATCACCGAAGGAAAGACAACTCAGGAGCACCGTCACCGTCACTCAAGCTAAATTGTAAACTGTACTGTGATCCTACAACAAAATCCAACATTCTGAACCAGCCATTTAAATCGGCGTTCTCCCAGAGGACCACTTTCACTTCTAACGAGTTTGCAGACTCTCACAGAATGCCCGATGCTGACTATCCCATTATGCCAGACTTCAAATTCACATCAAACGGCATAGAAAAACTCCTGAAATGCCTCAATGCGTACAAAACTCCCAGACCGGACAACCTTTCTCCTAGACTTCTGAAGGAACGTAGCAGTGAGATAGCACCTCTACTCCAGCTTGTATACCAGAAGTCTCTAGAAATCAGCTGTGTACCGGACGATTGGCGCAAAGCGAATGTTACACCTATCTACAAAAAGGGACCAAAGTATCTCGCAGAAAACTACCGCCCAGTCTCACTTACCTTGGTCTGCTGCAAGATAATGGAACACGTGTTGGCGAGTAACATTAAGCGACACGGAGAGGATAATGGCATCCTATACCAGCTACAGCACGGTTTCCGGAGGAACAGATCCTGTGAGACACAGCTAATCGAGTTTATCGACGATCTCATCAAGAACCTTCAGGAAGGCCTTCAAACGGACGTGCTCATCATGGATTTCGCCAAGGCTTTTGACAAAGTCAACCACAGCCTCCTCGTCCACAAGATACACCAGTATGGCATCCGGGGTAAGGTAAACAGCTGGATCAAAAGTTGGCTCTTCGGAAGGAACCAGACAGTCGTTGTCGAGGGAGTGAACTTATCACAGGTCGATGTAGACTTCGGAAAACCACAGGGATCAGTATTTGGACCATCCCTCTTCATCTATTACATCAATGACCTCAAAGACCGGCTACGATCCACTGTTCGAATATTTGCGGACGACACTATCGCCTACCTCACTATAATATCTGAGGATGATGCACAACACCACCAAGAAGACCTCGACAAACTCGCAAAATGGGGAGAAGACTGGTTCATGCAGTTCCATCCAGCAAAATGTACAGTCCTCACCGTCACCAACAAGCGGAACCCCATAGTCACAGAGTATACCATTTGAGGACAATTACTTGCAGCAGTAACATCAGCCAGGTACCTGGGGTTTACCATCACCGACAAAGTGAACTGGAGCCAACACATCGATTCCATCACAAACAAGGCGAATATGACTCTAGGCTTCCTACGCAGAAATCTGAAGATCTCATCAATATCGATCAATGAGCAAGTATACAATACCCTAGTCCGTCCACTGGTGGAGTATGCCAGCCCCGTATGGGATTCTCATCATCAGAGAGACATCAAGAAGCTTGAGTGTGTACAACGAAGGGCAGCAAGGTTCGTCTTAAGTAGCCAACACAATATCTCTAGCGTCACTGCCATGATCCAACGATTTGGTTGGAGGTCATTAGAGGACAGGAGAAGGGACGCTAGACTTACCATGCTCTATAAGATTGACCACGAACTAGTCGCCATCTCCAAGACAGACCGCCTCGGCAGACCAACAATAAGACTACGACAATCTCACGACAATGCCTATCAAGTACCACACTGTAGGATTGACGTCAGGAAGATGTCGTCCTTCCCAAGAGCTGTCCGAGATTGGAACGCCCTGCCACCTGACAAAGCCAGCCTGGGCACACTTGAAGCTTTTAAAGCTTCAATCTGTGTCCAATAAACCGCCTCGACTGCTTTTATCTGTTAACCTGTTTTTAACTTATCCCAATGCGAGACTTCCCTTGATGCATAGCACCTATTTCGGCAGAAGCAGAAGCAGAAACTAGAAAATTGTTTACTACAGGTGGAGTGCAAACGCGGTTCGGAACGGACAATATCTGAATCTAAATTTAGTAACATAGCGTCAATATACTTAAAAATAGAAACATAGCGTCAATATTTTCAAAAAATAGAAACAAGACGTCTGGTTTCGTCACAGTGGAAAAAATACATTAAATGTTATGTATATCACGTGACTGATTTAGCCAATGAAATGGTACCAAAACCACACCATATGTAATATATCAGTATATAGACCAGGTCCAGTCCATATGTTTTCTTCCGGATTTTTTTCGAACTCTTTTTGGTTTTAGATATACAATGACAAAAAACATGTCGTCTGACAGATTTTCAAGTTTGCACGAACATGAACTACAATAAAATACAGAGACAATATTCGGACAATACTAAAAATGCGACGAAGTTCGCAGTAAGGGCATTCCGAACATATCTGACCGCAAAGAAAGTATCAGTAGATTTTAAGAACTTTTCAAAAGCCGAACTTGATACCAAACTTCGAAATTTTTATGTAAATAAAAGTATTATTGGTAATGTATAGGTCTGTATTGATCAGGCAGAAAAGAAATACATGTATTTCAACTACAATATGGATATCAAATCCCACTAACAGTAATAGGTCTTTTGGAAGGGTGCATATATTTGTGGTAAATGTACAAAGAACTTTGAAGTTGGTTTTATTGAGTATAATATAACAAATAGATCACGGCACTTCGGTTCAACAGGCACTGAGTGTCATGAACTATTTGTTAAATGTATGAAAGTCTAATGGATTCTGCTATTCGAAAATAAAAGAAAAAAAAATCTTAAAAATTAGTAACGGCAATCAATGCAATTGTATACAACATGAATCCTCATTGTAATAGAAATATAGTTGTATCTTAAATTAAATATTGTAATACGATGATTCAATTATGACTCAATGAAAGCAAGTAGAACATAAATGATTCCTGATATTTCCTGGGATCCCTGAGTTAACCCCCGTTTTTAGTGGTGTTCATGTAGTTTTAAAGATCTAATTTTCTGTCAAGTATTCTGTCGAACATTGTATGTTGTTTGTAGTTTTTCATTTGGTCAGTCCTTCGAAATACGCCTCCTGATAATTCCTGGAATCAATCAAAAATCCACTATAGTCGACATTACAGAACATTGTGCTACTATAGAAATGTATATAAAAGATGCTTTCTCTAAAACTACAAACTTGCTTGAAGCGAAACTGTTCATACATAATCAGTTAATCTATACATGTTAAGATGCGCCTCTAGTTCACAATTTAAACAGTCACGAAAGACTAAATATATACTTTCGATTCATAGCTGGTATACCATTATTTATTTCATGAAATAGTGAATCTAAATACATAAAATTTAACAACTAATTCAGCTGGACAGAATAATGTGTCTAGGAGAGAAAATTATGTTAATTGCATACAATATTACACATTCAATATATGTTAGGAATACATGGTAGGAATCTGTCAGAATAATCTGTCCTGATAAGACTGAATTCTCCCCATACATGTAACATATATATGAAGGAATCACATGTCATCTTTGGTTGTTAGTTTCTTTCAAATGTTTCCTAAATCTAAAGTAAGACGTTTCACACTCTTCACATCAGAAATCGCTATCTTTGCTTAGTTGCAACATATTAAATGTCTAAGAAAAGTTTAATGATACCAAAGGAGTAATCAAAATCCGTAAATCGAAAGACAAGCACCACAGTGGCCAACAGAAAAGGACAGAAGGACAAGCAACACAATGGCCAAAAGAAAAGGATAGAAGGACAAGCAACACAATGGCCAAAAGAAAAGGACTGAAGGGCAAGCAACACAATGGTCAAATGAAAAGGGACAGAAGGACAAACAACACACTGGCCAAAAGAAAAGGGACAGAAGGACAAGCAACACAATGGCTAAACAAAAGGGACAGAACGACAAGGAACACAATGGCCAAAAGAAAATGACAGAAGGACAAGCAACACCATGGCCAAAAGAAAAAGGACAGAAGGACATGCAACACGATGACAAAAAGAAAATGACAGGACAAGCAACACAATGACCAAAAGAAAAGGACAGACGGACAAGCAACATAATGGCCAAAAGAAAAGAACAGAAGGACAAGTAACACAATGGCCAAAAGAAAAGGACAGAAGGACAAGCAACACAATGGCCAAAAGAATAGGGACAGAAGGACAAGCAACACAATGACCAAAACATGGGGACAGAAGGACAAGCAACACAATGGCCAAAAGAACAGGGACAGAAGGACAAGCAACAAAATGGCCAAAGAAAAGGAACAGTAGGACAAGCAACACAATGACCAAAAGAAAAGGGACAGACGGACAAGCAACACAATGACCAAAAGAAAAGGACAGGACAAGCAACACAATGACCAAAAGAAAACGACAGAAGGACAAGCAACACAATGACCAAAAGAAAATGACAGAAGGACAAGCAACACAATGGCCAAAAGAAAAGAACAGAAGGACAAGCAACACAATGACCAAAAGAAAAGGGACAGAAGGACAAGCAACACAATGGCCAAAAGAAAAGGGACAGAAGGACAAGCAACACAATGACCAAAGGAAAAGGGACAGAAGGACAAGCAACACAATGGCCAAAAGAAAAGGGACAGAAGGACAAGCAACACAATGACCAAAAGAAAAGGACAGGACAAGCAACACAATGACCAAAAGAACAGGACAGAAGGACAAACAACACAATGAGCAAAACAAAGGGAACAGAAGGACAAGCAACACAATGGCCAAATGAAAAGGGACAGAAGGACAAGCAACACAATGGTCAAAGGAAAAGGGACAGAAGGACAAGCAACACAATGACAAAAAGAAAAGGGACAGGAGGACAAGCAACACAATGACCAAACGAAAAGAACAGAAGGACAAGCAACACAATGACCAAAGGAAAAGGGCAGAAGGACAAGCAACACAATGACAAAAAGAAAAGGACAGAAGGACAAGTAACACAATGGCTAACGGAAAGGACAGAAGGACAAGCAACACAATGACCAACAGAAAGGGACAGAAGGACAAGCAACACAATGACCAACAGAAAAGGGACAGAAGGACAAGCAACACAATGGCCAAAAGTAAAGGACAGAAGGACAAGCACACAATGACCAAAAGAAAAGGACAGGACAAGCAACACAATGACCAAAAGAAAAGGGACAGGAGGACAAGCAACACAAAGGCCAAAAGAAAAGGGACAGAAAGAAAAGCAACACAATGGCAAAAAGAAAAGGGACAGAACGACAAGCAACACAATGTCCAAAATAAAAGGGACAGAAGGACAAGCAACACAATGACCAAAAGAAAAGGGACAGAAGGACAAGCAACGCAATGACCAAAAGAAAAGGACAGAAGGACAGGCAACACAATGGCCAAAAGAAAATGACAGAAGGACAAGCAACACAATGGCCAAAAGAAAAGAACAGAAAGACAAGCAACACAATGACCAAAAGAAAAGGAACAGAAGGACAAGCAACACAATGGCCAAACGGAAAGGGACAGAAGGACAAGCAACACAATGACCAAAAGAAAAGGGACATAAGGACAAGCAACACAATGACCAAAAGAAAAGGGACAGAAGGACAAGCAACACAATGACCAAAAGAAAAGGACAGGACAGGCAACACAATGACCAAAAGAACAGGACAGAAGGACAAACAACACAATGACCAAAACAAAGGGGACAGAAGGACAAGCAACACAATGACCAAATGAAAAGGGACAGAAGGACAAGCACACAATGACAAAAGAAAAGGGACAGAAGGACAAGCAACACAATGGCCAAACGAAAAGGGACAGGAGGACAAGCAACACAATGACCAAACGAAAAGGACAGAAGGACAAGCAACACAATGACCAAAGGAAAAGGGCAGAAGGACAAGCAACACAATGACTAAAAGAAAAGGACAGAAGGACAAGCAACACAATGGCTAAAGGAAAGGACAGAAGGACAAGCAACACAATGACCAACAGAAAAGGAACAGAAGGACAAGCAACACAATGGCCAAAAGAACAGGACAGAAGGACAAGCACACAATGACCAAAAGAAAGGGACAGGCCAAGCAACACAATGACCAAAAGAAAAGGGACAGGAGGACAAGCAACACCAAGGCCAAAAGAAATGGGACAGAAAGAAAAGCAACACAATGGCCAAAAGAAAAGGGACAGAACGACAAGCAACACAATGACCAAAAGAAAAGGGACAGAAGGACAAGCAACACAATGACCAAATGAAAAGGGACAGAAGGACAAGTAACGCAATGACCAAAAGAAAAGGACAGAAGGACAAGCAACACAATGGCCAAAAGAAAAGGGACAGAAGGACAAGCAACACAATGGCCAAACAAAAAGGGAAAGAAGGACAAGCAACACAATGGCCAAAAGAAACGGGACAGAAGGACAAGCAACACAATGATCAAAAGAAAAGGGACAGAAGGACAAGCAACACAATGGCCACAAGAAAAGTGAAATAAGGACAAGCTACACAATGGGCAAAAGAAAATGACAGAAGAACAAGCAACACAATGGCAAAAAAAAGGGACAGAAGGACAAGCAACACAATGGCCAAAAGAAAAGGGCCAGGAGGACAAGCAACACAATGGCCAAAAGAAAATGACAGAAGGACAAGCAACACAATGATCAAAAGAAAACGACAGAGGGACAGGCAACACAATGGCTAAAAGAAAAGGACATAAGGACAAGCAACACAATGACCAAAAGAAAATGACAGAAGGACAAGCAACACAATGACCAAATGAAAGGGACAGAAGGACAAGCAACACAATTGCTAAAGGAAAAGGACAGAAGGACAAGCAACACAATGACCAAAAGAAAAGGACAGAAGGACAAGCAACACAATGACCAAAAGAAAAGGACAGGACAAGCAACACAATGACCAAAACAAACGGGACAGAAGGACAAACAACACAATGGCCAAAACAAAAGGGACAGAAGGACAAGCAACACAATGGCCAAAACAAAAGGACGGAAGGACAAGCAACACAATGGCCAAACGAAAAGGGACAGAAGGACAAGCACACAATGACAAAAAGAAAAGGGACAGAAGGACAAGCAACACAATGGCCAAAAGAAAAGGGACAGGAGGACAAGCAACACAATGACCAAACGAAAAGGACAGAAGGACAAGCAACACAATGGCCAAAAGAAAAGGGACAGAAGGACAAGCAACACAATGGCCAAACGAAAAGGGAAAGAAGGACAAGCAACACAATGGCCAAAAGAAAAGGGACAGAACGACAAGCAACACAATGATCAAAAGAAAGGGGACAGAAGGACAAGCAACACAATGGCGACAAGAAAAGGGACATAAGGACAAGCAACACAATGGGCAAAATAAAAGGACAGAAGAACAAGTAACACAATGGCCAAAAAAAGGGACAGAAGGACAAGCAACACAATGGCCAAAAGAAAAGGGACAGAAGGACAAGCAACACAATGGCAAAAGAAAAGGGACAGAAGGACAAACAACACAATGGCAAAACGAAAAGGGACAGAAGGACAAGCAACACAATGGCCAAAAGAAAAGGGACAGAAGGACAAGCAACACAATGATCAAAAGAAAAGGGACAGAAGGACAAGCAACACAATGGCCAAAAGAAAAGGGACAGAAGGACAAGCAACGCAATGACCAAAAGAAAAGGACAGAAGGACAAGCAACACAATGGCCAAAAGAAAAGGGACAGAAGGACAAGCAACACAATGGCAAAACGAAAAGGGACAGAAGGACAAGCAACACAATGGCCAAAAGAAAAGGGACAGAAGGACAAGCAACACAATGATCAAAAGAAAAAGGACAGAAGGACAAGCAACACAATAATCAAAAGAAAAAGGACAGAAGGACAAGCAACACAATGGCCACAGGAAAAGGGACATAAGGACAAGCTACACAATGGGCAAAAGAAAATGACAGGACAAGTAACACAATGGCCAAAAAAAGGGACCGAAGGACAAGCAACACAATGGCCAAAAGAAAAGGGACAGAAGGACAAGCAACACAATGGCCAAAAGAAAAGGACAGAAGGACAAGCAACACAATGACCAAAACAAAAAGGACAGAGGGACAAGCAACACAATGGCTAAAAGAAAAGGACAGAAGGAGAAGCAACACAATGGCCTAAAGAAAAGGGACAAAGATCTACAAAACACAACACAGAAAACTAAAACAAAAATGCAACATAATGTATTGTCTGCAATCCTTTATGACTAAAATAAAACATATAAACAGTCTACCAAAATCAAACCATGAGCAACACGTCATTTATGAAATTGAAAATCACGATTTTTAGCAATCTTTACAGTTATACATGGGCTGGCATACACTGAAGAGCAATGGAAAGGGAGATACTAAAGCTTGATTATCGAAATGTTTTCAAACGGCAATGACAAAATATTTCAATAGATATAGTAGTTAGGACTGAACATCGAACATAGTAAGATAAACTGTGCAAATAAATAAGAATATCAAATTAGATTTCAAAACGTTTGCATTAATATGTCGTCTGCTGAAATGTGTGATAGTGCCGAATGTCTTGTATTATTTATTGTCTGTCGTGCGATGACAGATATTTGTCTATTATTATAGTTGAAATAGTTAGATAAGTTATTACATACATGTATGAAACATAGTCAAATAGCCAAATAGCCAAAACAGTTACAATTTCTTTTTAGGTTTACCCATTGACTAGACTAAAATAACCATGTATTTCAATCAGTCTAAAATGTGGAAAAGTGTGTCGCTAAAGATAGTTGTGTTTATTCGATAATCATTTATACGGACCGGCATTTTGTCTCGACATTAATTGTATTGTCGTATCCTGCATTGTGTTGTGTGATGTAGAAAATGTTTTTTTTGTGATTTTACATGACGTGTCTCAGTATAATAAGTCAAGTGAACAAGTACAAAAGGACAATAGTAAAGGAAATTAAATGTTAGAAGTCTTTGAAATATCTGTCTATCTATCGATTTACAATAGAATTGTTGTTGTAAAGAAACGTAACATACATACTATAATTCCTAGTTCATTGTTTGTTATTACATGTACACTGTTTCACACTGTTCGATCTATTCCTTGTTAATTTGATTTTTGTTTCTAAATATCTAATGTTGCCAACTACATCATTTACATAATATATGGTCAACTCTGATGAATTAAAGGTTCAAACGCCTTAGAGAAGAACAATCAAGGAGTGTTGTTATCCAAAATACAACTAGTGAAAAGAAGCAACGATATGAATGTAAGTTTGGACCTTGGCGTTCTACAGCATTCTATACAAAAGACCAGGTAATTATCACCTGTGACGAGATGATCAGCTGTTTTTGTCTCTCTTCGTTTGTATATTTTTTAACAAGACTTCATTAACCGCGATGACACTTTGTCAGGTCAGGTGATACTAAAGGCTGTCATTATACATGTGTATGTTCCAGACCATACTCGTACGGTCCGACCATACGCATATGGTCCGACCGTACGCGTACGTTCCGACTGTATGAGTATACTCATACGGTCTAGTACGAACTGGACCATACGGGTATTTAGACCATATGGGTTTTTTTTCAATACAAACATTATATCATAAACTTTTATTGAGTTTTACAAATTACATTTATCATAATTATTATTACATGTACTTTAAACAAAACCATCACCTCATGAAAAGTAAACAGTATTTTAACTATATAATGCAATTTTAATTGTCTACCTGAATCACATTTTCGCATGCACGCCCATAGTGACACTTGCTGCTACAAGGAACGCTGGACTTTCTACACTTACAAGTTTTGTTCATGCATGTTTCCTTGCATTTACATCTTTTGCTTGCAAAGAAAAACTTGCTTGTTTTGCAGCAGCATGCAGAGAATTTCTTCTTTTTTCCAGTGCGAAGTTTCAACTTTACGTGTCAAAAGTTCTATATCACCCATATCATAGCATGCATTTAACACATCAAATTCACATGATAATTTGTACAAATTTGCATCTTTACCAATAATATCATCAATACTACACAATACTGAAAAGAAAGGATTCTCACCTCATTTGCGGGTATGCAGAGTTCATTTTCCATGCCAAACTCAGGGCAGTTTATCAATGTAAATTTCTTTTCCTTCACATATTGCCGGAATCTAGCTGAATCAGTTTTTCGGTCCAAATACGCGTATGGTCTGGAACATGTATTATTAAATGATAAGGAATTTTGCTTTTCGCTGATTGGCCTAAACAGCATTTTCTCCACTCTACCTCAGAGTGAGTACACCTCGCGTGAGGTATATTCGGGCTTGTGTCTATTTTTGTCTATTGTCTATTCGGTGTTTCAACGTTGTCCAACCAGAGACAAGATTCCATTTCCAGGCGGCCAATCAAATTGCAAAAAAGGTGAACATTTTCAAAAATTTTAAATTTTCCAAAATTTAAAATTTTTTAAAATTTAAAAAATTTAAACATTTATAAAAATTTTAATTTTTGCTTAAAAAAATCAAACTTTTCATAAAATTTCAAAGCTTTCAAAAATTTCTTAAGATTTCAATATTTTCATCATATTTCAAAATTTTAATATTTAAATAATCTTGAAAAATTATAACACAATTGTAGCCTATTTTGTTGAATATACTGTTGAAAAGTTTGAAAAATTCCTGTTCAATGATTGATTAACCTCGCCGTTGGCCTCGGTCAATCACTCATTGACCAGATCCGTATAGTCATGAGTAGACCTCATTAAAAGTCAATAATTGTATATAAACTACTAATGTTTGCGCCCTGCATTTCTTTAACCTGATATAATAACATGGATGGTAAATAAACAATACTTATTAATTGTATACAGTGAATACTATATTTGTTATGTAAAATTTTCTTTATATAATTCTAGCAGTGCAATGAATTCAATGTTTTGATAATGCACCGAACGTATTTCATGTTTTGGTGTAAACAAATAATGAAATGGGGTGCTACTGCACTGTGTCGGATTGTTGGTGCGTCTTTGTATCAGATATAACTGAGCATAAAGAGTTTATTAACAAAGCGAGATAAAGAAGATCAAATGTATAAAATAACACGGGATTTACGTTATACAGTCAGTGGTTCGACAGTCATTACTCCGACAATAATTAGTCCGACAATCATTGGCCCAACAGTCATTACTCCGACAATAATTAGTCTGACAATCAGTGGTCCGACAGTCATTACTCCGATAATAATTAGTCCGACAGTCATTGCTATGATAATAATTAGTCCGACAAGCAGTGGTCCGACAATCATTACTCAGACAAGTAGTGGTCCGACAATAATTAGTCTGATAATAAGTGGTCCGACAGTCATTACCCCGACAATAATTACTCTGACAATCAGTGGTCCGACAGTCATTGTCCCAACAATAATTAGTCGGCCAATATGTGGTCCGACGGTCATTACTCCAACAATATTTAGTCAGACAATAATTGGTCCGGCAGTCATTACTCCGACAAGCAGTGGTCCGTCAGTCATTTATTTTAGCTAAATTCGACGGGCCAAATTACTTGTATGCCATAAATCCACAAATATGGTTTATTGTCAGTACTTGGTTCTATAATATAATGCATGTCATCCTATGCATACATAAAAAGAGGTCAGAGGTCGTAAATCCCAAAAAGACAGTACCGACTGGGTGCACATAGCACTGTTTATTAAATTCATATAGATCGTTGATTCGGTCGAAATTATATTACAGCTGTATCATTTACGGATAAGCCCATACATCTTACATTACACTTCTTGGTGCAATTCGCCATCAATGATTAAGGCTCATCGCGTTCAGAACATCCCTAGTTGAGTGTTTGTACTTTGAAACAAACACGAGACTACACTGGAACACAAATGTATCAAACTGTGTTTGCTGTATGTAGCCAAAGTAAAGCTTATCCTTCAAATCATACCTACGATTGTGTTTTTAATCCTTTATAGGAAAATGCTAATAATAAACAACATGATCAGATTCAATCTTTTGGTCTTTGCATATAATTACACTCTGAAAATCCTGACATCATTTTGGATGAATTAGCACCCTATTGTAATTCCTGAAATCAATCCATTGTTAAATTCAAAACCTACCATTAACATTGAGCTTAGAAAATTTTTAAAATCTGAAACAAACTTTTTATTAATGCAACAATAATTTTCTGAAATTCGCAACCATTAACATCTAATGGTATCCGCCTAATGACTGCCGGGCTAATGGTTGTCCGCTTAATGACTGTCGGACTAATGGGGATTAAACCAATGAGACGACCCTGAATAGACCAATTACATTTACATTCTATACATTTCCTGATTTATTCATTCGTATATATTGCACCTTTTGCAACAAACATTTTTTTAACTTCATCATGGTGATAAATCCTTTCATTGGACATTTCACGACATTCAATGATAATTTACAATATAATTCCACAGGTCAATGTCCTGATGTCGCTTGTTCTACTTGTGGTTAATTTAATGTCAGAGTTAACTGTGGCGAATCGTTCAATATCTTAACACGTTACTTTAACTACGATTAAAATCAAAGCAGCAACGGCACAAATGGGTTATTTTCCGTACCAAACAACAAAATATATGTCTGATGTTGTGAAACCCTAATGAACTGTGAAAGTTTATCCACGTTTATGTCACATTACAAACGTCTAATTAACGTGTATCACACAGGTGTCAAACAATAGATTTACTGGGTGTTTATACAGCAATTATAATTGTTTATATTGGCAAAGTATAGTTAGACCTGTAAATGATGCATATAATTTTAATGATATGATGTTATAATATGAGGACAATTAAATATAAATATAAATGTTTTATACAATTTAATCAAATGAATGCAATCAACTGTAACAATGTGCAATAATACAGTTATGGCCTTCATGAAAAGCTCAAATTCATAATTATCAAATTGAGAAGGAATTATTTCCCAACACAGGAATGGCTAAGGGACATAACTCTTTCAGGAATGGCTTAATGGTATTGTTATACTACACTACACCACAGAGAAGAAACAAACCAAAGAATGTGTTTTTGTATGAATGTACTGTGCAAATAATATATGATGCATTTCAATTAATATTTTAATACAATAATCACGAAAGTAACAAATTTCAATTAAATCATTTGATTCTGGATTATTGACATGGACATTCAAATTCCCTTCACATTTAGCTTGACCCTAGCCGTCCACGTCATATCAAAGCATCCAAAGGCCACCTCAACGCATTGGAAAACCATATCATACAACATGCTCTAAATTGGTTCGACAAAGTACCTCCATATTAAGTGTAATATTGGTAACCATGCAATGCCATTTTATACATATATGCGATTACCTAAAATTGATATTGTGTGTGCACGAACTACCGGTATATCTGACTAGAGACAAGTTCATGGTGTTGTTGTTATTATCCCTTCTCACAAAGAGATAGAACCGACAAACAGGAAGTGATATGCATGTACCTTTGCATTTTAAAGGAATATATAAATAAAAATTCCGATGTATGCATTTGTACAGTTAAACAGCGAATAAACACGATGTACGCAAATCGTGTGTGTGTTACTATTGTTCTTTATATCACAATGTTTGTAAAATACAAAGTTATAGTGAATGAGATATAACTCCATTGATAAAGTACTGTGTGTGTTACTATTGTTCTTTATATTACAATGTTATAGTAAAGGGACATACCTCCATTGATAAAGTACTGTGTTTGTTACTATTGTTCTTTATATTACAATGTTATAGTAAAGGGACATACCTCCATTGATAAAGTACTGTGTGTGTTACTATTGTTCTTTATATTACAATGTTATAGTAAAGGGATATAACTCCATTGATAAAGTACTGTGTGTGTTACTATTGTTCTTTATATCACAATGGTATAGTAAAGGGATATAACTCCTACAGAAATTTGTCAAAATAAAAAGGCTTGCAATATGACGACCTTCATAATTATTATAACAAAAAAATCATGCAAAATATAAACAAAATCCATCAAAGCGCATAGGAGGAGATCGATGCAGGTGGATGGACGGACAGATCCAATACAGTATATTCCACACTCTGTCGAGTGGGGATATGTTCGTTAGCTATATCTAAAATTTCAAATATCGGAATACAAAATTAAATGTAGTTACAGACAGAATCCGTAAGGCGATTGGGGTCGGACAGTTGACGCGTGGATTCCGATTTCCGGACGGACATTGACAATTTGCCCCATTCTCTGATGTATATCAGTATAGCTGATGGAGGATAAGGACGCACAAGTGAAGGGTAACTCCACTAGAAGAGTTTTAATTGTTGTCGATTGGGGTCATTTTTCATTAAAGGAAACGCGATCTTTTCAATAACATTAGAAGAATATCCACCACAAAGGACGTGCTGGTAGCTCTGTTAATGGATCCGTGGGAACCGTCACCAGTATCCAACGTAGTAAGAAGAATAATGATAATAACATATATACAATAAACTTATGAACGAAGTGGGTGATAAACAGACAATAGAATAGAGCGTATGGAGTTTATATTTCACGTTATTCTCATACGTAGGGAGGTATGTATTTCTCATCTGTTTAGCTTAGTTTTGTTTTGTCCTATTATGTGCCTTTACGTTCGTTATTACATGTACGTGTTGTGATGTCCGTTGGTTTTCGACATAAAAATGATGTTCGGTTCGTTCAGTTGTTTGTAGGAGGGTTCATGTCTTATTTACGTTATTTGTGTGCTTTTGGATTTTTGATTTGTTTGTCTTCGTTCTGTGTATTGATTACTCAATGTTTCCAGTTTCTCTGGATTGTCCATTTTGTGAATATACCTTCGGTGTTTTCTAACGTTTATTGTATTGCAACATATGTGTATATATATTCGACCACTCCGCATATTATGTCACGCGTCTGCGAACTTTTCACACATAGCTTTGGAAGAGTTTTCAATATCACTACGCAATCTTTTAATGAACTGGTAACAAAAGATGCCTTATAGTTTATATGAATGTTACCTTGACTAATATGACTTTCAATTATAACTGAAATAGTGCTGTCTAATAAAGTGTTTATCAGTGGTATCCATTTGGAAATAAATCAGTAAAGCTGATAAAATATAATTTATGGTTGAATAAATACATTTTTGTCAAATTGGAAATAATTTGGATAAAACGGAATAACTCTTGTTAGGTATCTGTTATGCTTTTCACATTGTGATGGGGGGGGGGGGGGGGTAACTCTGTCTGCCTTGATGGATAGAATGCAACAGAGTCTGGAAATAGGGGGCGCTTATAATTATTTGGAACACCGCATTCTGGGTCATAAAACTTCATGGCATAAAATTTCCAAAGTGAGGAAAACAAATTTTATTTAAAGTTTTCGTGAGCAAGTAAATAATGATATGTCGTTTCAGGTAAAACAAATCACGAGCAAAACTGATAGGATTATGGTTATTACGCTTTAGATACGAGATAATCCGTTAATCTAAATGTATATTAATATTTGATAAGTAATTAATTACAATATTGAGTAAGAAAAACATTGTGTTTTTAGTAAACACGTACTTCTCTCCTGTCAATCATATATGCCGGTAATAAATTGTTCTGAATCTCTCAGGCTCTCTCTCTCTCTCTCTCTCTCTCTCTCTCTCTCTCTCTTAAATGATTTGCATGGTCAATGTGATATTTATGCCACGGTTTTCCGAGTTTAACGGGTTAAACAATATAACGCGAACCGTAAGATTAAATTATTTGTAATATAAATTGACAGGTATCAATTTTAGAAAACCGGTATTTTGCCGTCAATAATCGAATCCATTGCATGAACTCGGAAAACGAAGGATGTTTTTTTTCTATTTCTTTATTGTCTTATTTTGCTTGTTATCAAATATCACCTTGGTACAGGCTTCCACGTTATTAAATTACAATATTGAAATAACATAAAAATATATTTCAATTTACAATTAACATTATTTTAGATTTCCCAATAAATTAGATTTTGTACCACAGCTTTTTCATTCACGCCAATATATCAACAATACAACCTGTATAAAGTTATAGAAAAGAGATCGAACGACCCCGAAAAATAAGCTAAGTCTTTTTAAATTGGACAAATGATTTCAGAGGAGACGTCACAAGTAGACATTTCTATTTTCAGTAACAGTGGCCATTGTTGAAGGTGGGTGGATTTGTCGAACACACATTCTAAAGGAATCACTAAAGAATCATGTCATCAACTTTGATTCAAAATGGTTATGTAACTTCATAGGAATTTACCATCTTAGATTTACAACTTCTGATGAAACCTTTGGCATCTTAGATTTACGACTTCTGATGAAACCTTTGGCATCTTCAAACTTTTCCTTCTCAACATTCTGTTTTCATGCATTAATTTTGCATTCTAGTTGATTTAATCTGGACACTGGGTCTATGACAAAACTGGTAAATAACAACATTACTGTGAAAAGTCTTAAGATGTGTGCATTTTGGTGGCTGTCCCAAACAAGGACATGCATTTCCAACATATATTGTCGTGGTCTTGTTTATGTTCAACGATTTGAGGTGAGAGGCGAGTGTTGTTCATTTTGTTGATATTAGTAGAACTGTTAACCATTGCCAATTATACTTTCTTTTCATAATTTTTTTTTTATTTCAAAGCGTTGTGTGTAGAATTTTTTTTTTTTTTATTTCAAAGCGTTGTGTGTTGAATTGTTTTTTTTTTTTATTTCAAAGCGTTGTGTGTAGAATTTTTTTTTTTATTAATTTCAAAGCGTTGTGTGTAGAATTTTTCTTTTTTCATTTCAGAGCATTGTGTGTAGAATTTTTTTTTTTTTTCATTTCAAAGCGTTGTGTGTAGAATTGTTTTTTTTTTAATTTCAAAGCGTTGTGTGTAGAATTGTTTTTTCCCTATTCTACATGATCAAGGTTCAAAATGAAAACATTAGTTATCAGTAACATCTTGATTTGTACAATGAATACTTTCGTATTATCTCCATTCATTGAATATTGAAAAAGGAATCCGTAAGGACCTGTGAAACACACAAGTCTGACACCAGGGAGCTATCAGTAGCAATTACAATACAAAATGGTTGTGGTGTAGTGGTTAAGAAAGGTAAGGATGTCAGCTGATTAATAACATCAATCTATTGTTATGTGTACATTAATAACAAAATATAGGCCAGCTAATAATAAAAAAAAGTCAGGCCGTACCACGGAAGTCTCTTCCTTGTACTGGTCACAGGCGCCAGTGGCACGGAATTGCCACCATCCCTTTTTTAACTTTCTGTTTACATATTTATTTTCAATAACATTTTTATTATTTCATCTCTTATTCCTTAATTTAACTTGTTCGTGTCCATATTCATGCAATCTTATGCAAACAGCAACTTACTGGTGTCGACCCTATATAATTCTAAATTGAATAGTTAGAGTTATATAGTGCCGACACATGTAAGTGGCTGTTACTTTTTATGCATTCATTGAATATAACATTTCCAGGTAGATTAAAATGAAAAGTCAGAAGATACCAAAGAGGTATTTTGAAGCCGTAAATCGAAGACAGAACAAACAACACAATGGAAAATGAAAAAGGACAAATAACAAACAACGATCTACAAAACACTACACAGAAAACTAAAGATCAAGCAACACGAATCCTACTAAAACCGGGAATGAACTCAGATGCTCCGGAAGAGTTTTCAGTTCCCCCTCCACATATGGCACCCGTCGTGTTACTCTTGTTACAAACCCGGTGATTAGTCATGAATTAGGAAAGGACCGGATTGTGATTACGACAAAAGGAACTTATATGTGGTCATTTGTGACACATATACTACGTAACGGTTAACTAAGTCATGTTGTCGATCAACAAACTCTCGAAATGATGACATCAACTTAACCAGTAGGAACCCTTGGTAAGAGATGCAGAGTTTATAGCTTTGGAATTGTTTGGCTTTCCAGTCTATTGACATTGAGATTGTTCCAGAAACGTGTTGTCTGCACTAAATTTGATATCTACGTTTTTTTTACTTTCACTGGGTAGGTACCACTGCTGGTGGACTATAAGTCCCCAAGGGTTTAATCCGCCCACTAGTCAGTGCTTCGGCACTGACATGGTTTATTAGATATATTTATTCATAAATAATTTATTAAGATCTTTTCCCTGAGACATATGTGACCATAACCGATTTTGCGTATCCTGATTATGCCCTTTGGTTTTCTTGCTCCCACAGATTTGACACTGAACGTCCCTGATGAAGGGTATTCCAGAACGTGCCTGATGAAGGGTATTCCAGAACGTGCCTGATGAAGGGTATTCCAGAACGTGCCTGATGAAGGGTATTCCAGAACGTGCCTGATGAAGGGTATTCCAGAACGTGCCTGATGAAGGGTATTCCAGAACGTGCCTGATGAAGGGTATTCCAGAACGTGCCTAATGAAGGGTATTCCAGAACGTGCCTGATGAAGGGTATTCCAGAACGTGCCTGATGAAGGGTATTCCAGAACGTGCCTGATGAAGGGTATTCCAGAACGTGCCTGATGAAGGGTATTCCAGAACGTGTCTGATGAAGGGTATTCCAGAACGTGCCTGATGAAGGGTATTCCAGAACGTGCCTGATGAAGGGTATTCCAGAACGTGCCTGATGAAGGGTATTCCAGAACGTGCCTGATGAAGGTTATTCCAGAACGTGCCTGATGAATGTCATTCCAGAAACGCGTCTTCGCATTAAATTTGATATCTACGTTTTTAATACCGTCATCTACAGACAAATACATTCTTGTCCGATTATTCTAATTTTACAAAAGCAGAATTAAATGTAGTATTACTTTTTTAACTTCAATATTACTTTTTAAAAAACAATCGAGAATAAACAAGTCAAACATTAAATTGGATTAAATTCACCCAAATCAATACAATGTTGGGACTTTTGTAGACAAATATTTTAATGCTGTAATTAAACCACGAAGATTTTGATAAAACATGCTGCTATCGTTTGTTTCTATATATATTGCTGTTAGAGATCCAGTTAGCAAGAGTGTCGTGTTGGGATCCCATTAACCGGTTTAACGCTGTCACATGTTGGTGCCTGTCCCAAGCCAGAAGCTGGATTTACAACATCATAAGTCGTTGTCCTTTTTGTGTTCAGAGTTAAGATGAGATGTGATTGTTCATTTTGTTGATATTAATGTTTGCATTTATATTCGTAATTCTAAAATCATTTGAACATAGTTGCTTTATCTGACATACTTTTCTGCTTTTGTTGATAAAAATATTATTAAAATCGGACAAGAATTGATTTCAGATATTTTTTGTCGAGTCTGAATGCTTTTATTCTCTATCTGTATATTTATGTTATGATGACACAAATTTAGAGCCAGACCTACAGTACCAACACTGGTGCTATAAATACCTGCTAAAACCCAGGAGAAAATGAAGCTGAAATTCGATTATTATCGAAACGAGCAAGGTCTGGATTAATGAAGTGTTGCTTAAGCCCATTTAGCAAGTTAAATATATGGACAGACTCTTGTATACGTTTTTTTAATGTTGTACCGTATCTCAAATATTAATTTTTCAAAAT
Organism: Bathymodiolus brooksi; assembly: GCA_963680875.1. NCBI lineage: Eukaryota > Metazoa > Mollusca > Bivalvia > Mytilida > Modiolidae > Bathymodiolus > Bathymodiolus brooksi. The sequence continues at coordinate 151,906,525 of OY804575.1, forward strand.
ATGTTGACGTTTGTAGAAAATTCAAAGTTGTTCGAGTATAATGATTACAAATAACTTATGTTAGTGAAATATATATATATCTAGTGATATAACACCCAAAAAATTGATTAAAACGAATATGGAATGATATATGGTCAATAACAATAAATCTCCAAAAATGTCCCTGTTAGCATACCAACTTGACAATGGCTCAGTAAAGGTAAGCTGAAAATTCATATTAGCAATATCATAGACATGTTTTCTGAAACTCGCATTATCAAATTGCTTTTGCTTGACAACATATTTGCTATGTTGTGTAGACCTGTTTTTCAACAGACAGTCGGTATTCCTGTGAGTACCAATTGTGATCCTTTTCTACAGCTTATTCTCTTTATTCGCTTTGGTATCTTCAACCTTTTCCTATAGAGTTACGCCTTCTGGTCACCCTTTGGTATCTTCAATCTTTCCTTATAGAGTTACGCCTTCTGGTCACCCCTTTGGTATCTTCAATCTTTCCTGATATATTTACGCCTTCTGGTCACCCCTCTGGTATCTTCAACCTTTTCTTATAGAGTTACGCCTTCTGATCACCCCTTTGGTATCTTCCATCTTTTCTTATAGAGTTACGCCTTCTGGTCACCCCTTTGGTATCTTCAACCTTTTCTTATAGAGTTACGCCTTCTGGTCACCCCTTTGGTATCTTCAATCTTTCCTTATAGAGTTACGCCTTCTGGTCACCCCTTTGGTATCTTCAATCTTTTCTGATATATTTACGCCTTCTGGTCACCCCTTTGGTATCTTCAATCTTTCTTTATAGAGTTACGCCTACTGGTCAGTGCTTTGGTATTTTCAACCTTTTCTTATAGAGTAACGCCTTCTGGTCACCCCTTTGGTATCTTCAATCTTTTCTGATATATTTACGCCTTCTGGTCACCCCTTTGGTATCTTCAATATTTCTTTATAGAGTTACGCCTACTGGTCAGTCCTTTGGTATCTTCAACCTTTTCTTATAGAGTTATGCCTTTTGGTCACCCCTTTGGTATATTCAGTCTTTTCTTATAGAGTTACGCCTTCTGGTCACCCCTTTGGTATATTCAGTCTTTTCTTATAGATTTACGCCTTCTGGTCACCCCTTTGGTATATTCAGTCTTTTCTTATAGATTTACGCCTTCTGGTCACCCCTTCGGTATCTTCAATCTTTTCTTTTAGATTTGCGCTTACTGGTCACCCCTTTGGTATCTTCAGTATTTTTCCAATAGATTGACGTCTTCTGGTCACCCCTTTGGTATCTTCAATCTTTTCTGATAGATTTACGCCTTCTGATCACCCCTTTGCTATATTCAATCTTTTCTTATAGAGTTACGACTTCTGATCACCCCTTTGGTATCTTCAATCTTTCTTTATAGAGTTACGCCTACTGGTCAGTCCTTTGGTATCTTCAACCTTTTCTTATAGAGTTACGCCTTTTGGTCACCCCTTTGGTACATTCAGTATTTTCTTATAGATTTACGCCTTCTGGTCACCCCTTTGGTATATTCAGTCTTTTCTTATAGAGTTACGCCTTCTGGTTAACCCTTTGGTATATTCAGTCTTTTCTTATAGATTTACGCCTTCTGGTCACCCCTTTGCTATATTCAGTCTTTTCTAATAGATTTACGCCTTCTGGTCACCCCTTTGGTATCTTCAGTCTTTTCTTATAGCGTTACGCCAGTCTTTTCTTATAGAGTTACGCCTTCTGGTTACCCCTTTGGTATATTCAGTCTTTTCTTATAGATTTACACCTTCTGGTCACCCCTTTGCTATATTCAGTCTTTTCTAATAGATTTACGCCTTCTGGTCACCCCTTTGGTATCTTCAGTCTTTTCTTATAGCGTTACGCCAGTCTTTTCTTATAGAGTTACGCCTTCTGGTTACCCCTTTGGTATATTCAGTCTTTTCTTATAGAGTTACACCTTCTGGTCACTCCTTTGGTATCTTCAGTCTTTTCTCATAGCGTTACGCTTTCTGGTCACCACTTTGGTATATTCAGTCTTTTCTTATAGCGTTACGCCTTCTAGTCACCCCTTTCTTATCTTCAGTCTTTTCTTATAGCGTTACGCTTTCTGGTCACCCCTTTGGCATCTTCAATCTTTTCTAATAGATTTACGCCTTCTGGTCACCCCTTTGGTATATTCAGTCTTTTCTAATAGGAATACGACTTCTGGTCACTCCTTTGGTATATTCAGTCGTTTCTTATAGATTTGCGCTTTCTGGTCACCCCTTTGGTATCTTCAATCTTTTCTTATTGATTTATATCTTCTGGTCACCACTTTGGTATATTCAGTCTTTTCCTATAGCGTTACGCCTTCTGGTCACCCCTTTGGTATCTTCAATCTTTCTTATAGAGTTACGCCTTCTGGTCAACCCTTTGATATCTTCAATATTTTCTAATATATTTACGTCTTCTGGTCACCCCTTTGGTATATTCAGTCTTTTCTTATAGAATTACGCCTTCTGGTCACCCCTTTGGTATCTTTAATCTTTTCCTAAAGAGTTACGCTTTCTGGTCACCCCTTTGGTATCTTCAATCTTTTCTTATAGATTTACGCTTTCTGGTCACCCCTTTGGTATCTTCAATCTTTTCTTATAGAGTTATACCTTCTGGTCACCCCTTTGGTATATTCAGTCTTTTCTTATAAAGTTACGCCTTCTGGTCACCCCTTTGGTATCTTCAATCTATTCTTATAGAGTTACGCCTTCTGGTCACCCCTTTTACATCTTCAATCTTTTCTTATAGAGTTTCGCCTTCTGGTCACCCCTTTTGTATATTCAGTCTTTTCTTATAGAGTTGCGCCTTTTGGTCACTTGGTCACCCCTTTGGTATCTTCAATCTTTTCATATAGAGTTACGCCTTCTGGTCACCCCTTTGGTATCATTAATCTTTTCTTATAGAATTACGCCTTCTGGTCACCCCTTTGGTATCTCCAATCTTTTCTTATATATTTACGCCTTCTGGTCACCCCTTTGGTATCTTCAATCTTTCTTTTTAGAGTTACGCATACTGGTCAGTGCTTTGGTATATTCAACGTTTTCTTAAAGAGTAACGCCTGTTGGTCACCCGTTTGGTATCTTCAATCTTTTCTTATAGAGTTACGCCTTCTGGTCACCCCTTTGGTTATCTTCAATCTTTTCTTATAGATTGACGCCTTCTGGTCACCTCTTTGGTATCTTCAATCTTTTCTTATAGAGTTACGCTTTCTGGTCACTCCTTTGGTGTCTTCAATCTTTTCTTATAGGGTTACGACTTCTGGTCACCCCTTTGGTATCTTCAGTCTTTTCTTATAGCGTTACGCCAGTCTTTTCTTATAGAGTTACGCCTTCTGGTTACCCCTTTGGTATATTCAGTCTTTTCTTATAGATTTACGCCTTCTGGTCACCCCTTTGCTATATTCAGTCTTTTCTAATAGATTTACGCCTTCTGGTCACCCCTTTGGTATCTTCAGTCTTTTCTTATAGCGTTACGCCAGCCTTTTCTTATAGAGTTACGCCTTCTGGTTACCCCTTTGGTATATTCAGTCTTTTCTTATAGAGTTACACCTTCTGGTCACTCCTTTGGTATCTTCAGTCTTTTCTCATAGCGTTGCGCTTTCTGGTCACCACTTTGGTATATTCAGTCTTTTCTTATAGCGTTACGCCTTCTAGTCACCCCTTTCGTATCTTCAGTCTTTTCTTATAGCGTTACGCTTTCTGGTCACCCCTTTGGCATCTTCAATCTTTTCTAATAGATTTACGCCTTCTGGTCACCCCTTTGGTATATTCAGTCTTTTCTTATAGGAATAAGACTTCTGGTCACTCCTTTGGTATATTCAGTCGTTTCTTATAGATTTGCGTTTTCTGGTCACCGCTTTGGTATCTTCAATCTTTTCTTATTGATTTACATCTTCTGGTCACCCCTTTGGTATATTCAGTCTTTTCCTATAGCGTTACGCCTTCTGGTCACCACTTTGGTATCTTCAATCTTTCTTATAGAGTTACGCCTTCTGGTCAACCCTTTGATATCTTCAATATTTTCTAATATATTTACGTCTTCTGGTCACCCCTTTGGTATATTCAGTCTTTTCTTATAGAATTACGCCTTCTGGTCACCCCTTTGGTATCTTTAATCTTTTCCTAAAGAGTTACGCTTTCTGGTCACCCCTTTGGTATCTTCAATCTTTTCTTATAGATTTACGCTTACTTGTCACCCCTTTGGTATCTTCAGTATTTTTCCAATAGATTTACGCCTTCTGGTCACCCCTTTGGTATCTTCAATCTTTTCTTATAGAGTTATACCTTCTGGTCACCCCTTTGGTATATTCAGTCTTTTCTTATAAAGTTACGCCTTCTGGTCACCCCTTTGGTATCTTCAATCTATTCTTATAGAGTTACGCCTTTTGGTCACCCCTTTTACATCTTCAATCTTTTCTTATAGAGTTTCGCCTTCTGGTCACCCCTTTTGTATATTCAGTCTTTTCTTATAGAGTTGCGCCTTTTGGTCACTTGGTCACCCCTTTGGTATCTTCAATCTTTTCTTATAGAGTTACGCCTTCTGGTCACCCCTTTGGTATCATTAATCTTTTCTTATAGAATTACGCCTTCTGGTCACCCCTTTGGTATCTCCAATCTTTTCTTATATATTTACGCCTTCTGGTCACCCCTTTGGTATCTTCAATCTTTTTTTATAGAGTTACGCCTACTGGTCAGTGCTTTGGTATATTCAATGTTTTCTTAAAGAGTAACGCCTGTTGGTCACCCCTTTGGTACATTCAGTCATTTCTTATAGATTTACGCCTTCTGGTCACCCGTTTGGTATCTTCAATCTTTTCTTATAGAGTTACGACTTCTGGTCACCCCTTTGGTATATTCAGTCTTTTCTTATAGAGTTACGCCTTCTGATCACCCCTTTGGTTATCTTCAATCTTTTCTTATAGATTGACGCCTTCTGGTCACCCCTTTGGTATCTTCAATCTTTTCTTATAGAGTTACGCCTTCTGGTCACTCCTTTGGTGTCTTCAATCTTTTCTTATAGAATTACGACTTCTGGTCACCCCTTTGGTATATTCAGTCTTTTCTAATAGAGTTACGCCTTCTGGTCACCCCTTTGGTATCTTCAATCTTTTCTTATAGCGTTACGCCTTCTGGTCACCTCTTTGGTATCTTCAACCATTTTTTTTATAGATTTACGCCTTCTGATCACCCCTTTGGTATCTTCAATCTTTTCTTATAGAGTTACACCTTCTGGTCACCCCATTGGTATCTTCCATCTTTTCTTATAGAGTTGCGCCTTCTGGTCACCCCTTTGGTATATTCAATCTTTTCTTATAGAGTTACGCCCTCTGGTCACCCCTTTGGTATATTCAGTCTTTTCTAATAGTTTTACGCCTTCTGGTCACCCCTTTGGTATCTTCCATCTTTTCTTATAGAGTTACGCCTTCTGGTCACCCCTTTGGTATCTTCCATCTTTTCTTATAGAGTTACACCTTCTGGTCACCCCTTTGGTATATTCAATCTTTTCTTATAGAGTTACGCCTTCTGGTTACCCCTTTGGTATATTCAGTCTATTCTTATAGAGTTACGCTTTCTGGTCACCCCTTTTACATCTTCAATCTTTTCTTATAGAGTTACGCCTTCTGGTCACCCCTTTGGTATTTTCAGTCTTTTCTTATAGCGTTACGCGTTCTGGTCACCCCTTTGGTATCTTCAATCTTTTCTTATATATTTACGCCTTCTGGTCACCCCTTTGGTATCTTTAATCTTTTCTTATAGATAGACGCCTTCTGGTCACCTCTTTGGTATCTTCAATCTTTTCTTATAGAGTTACGCCTTCTGATCAGCCCTTTGGTATATTCAATCTTTTCTTATAGATTGACGCCTTCTGGTCACCCCTTTGGTATATTCAGTCTTTTCTTATAGATTTACGCCTTCTGGACACCCCTTTGGTATCTTCAATCTATTCATATAGAGTTACGCCTTCTGGTCACCCCTTTTACATCTTCAATCTTTTCTTATAGAGTTTCGCCTTCTGGTCACCACTTTCGTATTTTCAGTCTTTTCTTATAGCGTTACGCCTTCTGGTCACCACTTTCGTATTTTCAGTCTTTTCTTATAGCGTTACGCCTTCTGGTCACCCCTTTTGTATATTCAGTCTTTTCTTATAGAGTTGCGCCTTTTGGTCACTTGGTCACCCCTTTGGTATCTTCGACTTGTGACTGCTCCCACTCTCCTTTTCAATACAACCCATCTGGACATGTAATCACTGGTGATCTGAATATCATTCAACATGAGAGTCTCCGAAAGGTGATTTCTCATGGTCCTAAATTCAGAGAACCTCAACACATCAATTGGAAACATAATTTCAAGATAATTATGGATGCTGTTGAAGAATATGCCAGAAAGTGGATAAAGAGAGAAGTAGACCAAGATCCTGAGTTAGAGTCCTTGTCAGACTGGGTTAGAACAATTAGGTTTCTAGTACAAGGTCGGATTCACAAACTAAAAAATTGTGTTAATAGTCGACCTAAGTCTGTATTTAAAGACCAAGAAGCTGTTAAGTGTCTTTCCTCTCTTCATGACAAATATGTTGTCGTTCCTGCGGACAAGGCTTCCAACAATATCGTGTTTGTATGTAAATCATATTACTTCGAATGTCTAATCAAGGAATTAGGCATAAATAGCAACACCTCTAGTAATACCACATACAAACCAACTTCGTTCGACAGAGATGAAATCCTAGCTAACCACAGATCATTCATGACCTCTTTAAACATTCCCTCTGGTAAAGAGTCTGAGGATTTACCCTATTTATATTGGATACCTAAACTCCATAAGACACCATACAAAGAAAGGTACATAGCGGGATCATCAACTTGTTCGACGAAAGAATTGTCTATTCACCTGACAAAGATTCTGTCTACAGTAAAAGAGGGACAACAGAAATATTGTGAAACTGTTTACTCGCGTAGTGGCATAAATCACATGTGGATTTTGAAAAACTCTAAAGATCTTTTGGATAACCTGAAATCAAGATCTTTCTCTCAGGTATCCTCCATCAAAACTTTTGATTTTTCAACTCTATATTCCACCCTACCGCATGACAAATTAAAAACCCGCTTAAAAGAAACAATTCATAAAGCTTTTAGTCATAGAAACTATGGCTCAAAATTTGTTGTGTTAGGCTACAATTCCACATATTTTTCAAACAAAATTCATAAAGGTAAAACATGCTACTCCGAGGAACAAGTGATCAGTATGCTGGAGTTCCTCATCGATAACATATTTGTCTCCTTTGGAGGGACACTGTTTCAGCAGGTCGTCGGCATACCAATGGGTACGAATTGTGCCCCTCTTCTAGCCGATTTATTTTTATACTTATACGAGTCGGAGTTTCTTCAAAAGCTTGTAAAAGATAAGAAGATTCATGAGGCTAGAGCCTTTAATTTCACATACAGGTATATTGATGACGTTTTATCTATCAATAATTCTAGATTTGCAGAATTTCTTCCATTGATATATCCTCCAGAGCTGGAAGTTAAAGAGACCACCGATACAGCTTCGTCCGCATCATTTTTGGACTTATACCTCGAATTTGACGACAGTGGTCAACTCAGTACTAAAATTTATGATAAGCGGGACGACTTCAATTTTAAAATCATAAATTTTCCAAACATGTGCAGCAATATACCAGCTTCTCCTGCATATGGTGTTTACATGTCGCAATTGATTCGCTATGCAAGGGCCAGTAGCAATTATTCTGATTTCCTGAAACGTCATCTTCATCTGAGAAACAGGCTACTGGACCAGGGCTATAACAAGATTCGCCTTATTCGATCTCTTAAAAAGTGGTACTGCTTTGATAACTATTTTACCTATTTTGTTCCTGTATTTAAATACTGTTACAGTGACAGCGGAACCTTTGAACCGTAATGAGAGCGGGAGGTTTGGCGCCTTAAAATCTGATTCAACCCACCATTTCTTTAGAAATGCCTGTACCAAGTCAGGGTCATTACGGTTTTCACAGTTTTCCGGTTGTTGACTGATTTTGTCTGTTTATATAATTATGAGTTTTGACTTTCCCTTTATAAGATTGTTCTGAGTTCGGTAATATTGTTATTACCTTTATTTCTTATAGATTTACCCCTTCTGGTCACCCGTTTGGTATATTCAATCTTTTCTTATAGAGTTACACCTTCTGGTCATCCCTTTGCTATCTTCAATCTTTTCTTATAGAATTGGGCCTTCTGGTCACCCCTTGGTATCTCCAATCTTTTCTTATATATTTAAGCCTTCTGGTCACCCCTTTGGTATCTTTAATCTTTCTATATAGAGTTACGCCTACTGGTCAGTGCTTTGGTTTCTTCAACGTTTTCTTAAAGAGTAACGCCTTTTGGTCACCCCTTTGGTACATTCAGTCATTTCGTATAGATTTACGCCTACTGGTCACCCGTTTGGTATCTTCACTCTTTTCTTATAGATTTACGCCTTCTGGTCACCCCTTTGGTATCTTCAATTTTTTCTAATAGAGTTATGCCTTCTGGGAGCCCCTTTGCTATATTCAGTCTTTTCTCATAGAGTTACGCCCTCTGGTCACCCCTTTGGTATCTTCAATCATTTCTTATAGAGTTACGCCTTCTGGTCACCCCTTTGGTATCTTCAATCTTGTCTTATATATTTACGCCTTCTGGTCATCCCTTTGCTATATTCAATCTTTTCTTATAGATTTACGCCTTCTGGTCACCCCTTTGGTATCTTCAATTTTTTCTTATAGAGTTATGCCTTCTGGTAACCCCTTTGCTATATTCAGTCTTTTCTCATAGAGTTACGACTTCTGGTCACCCCTTTGGTATCTTCAGTCTTTTCTTATATATTTACGCCTGATGGTCACCCCTTTGGTATCTTCAATCTTTTCTTATTGAGTTACGCCTTCTGGTCACCTCTTTGGTATCTTCAACCATTTTTTTTTATAGATTTACGCCTTCTAGTCACCCCTTTGGTATCTTCAATCTTTTCTTATAGAGTTACGCCTTCTGGTCACCCCTTTGGTATCTTCCATCTTTTCTTATAGAGTTACGCCTTCTGGTCACCCCTTTGGTATATTCAATCTTTTCTTATAGAGTTACGCCTTCTGGTCACCTTTTTGGTATATTCAGTTTTTTCTAATAGTTTTACGCCTTCTGGTCAACCCTTTGGTATATTCAGTCTTTTGTTATAGCTTTGCGCCTTCTGGTCACCCCTTTGGTATCTTCAATCTTTTCTTATAGAGTTACGCCTTCTGGTTACCCCTTTGGTATATTCAGTCTTTTCTTATAGATTTACGCCTTTTGGTCACCCTTTGGTATATTCAATCTTTTCTTATAGATTTACGCCTTCTAGTCACCCCTTTGGTATCTTCAATCTTTATTCATAGAGTTACACCTACTGGTCAGTCCTTTGGTATCTTCAACCTTTTCTTATAGAGTTACGCCTTCTGGACACCCCTTTGGTATATTCAGTCTTTTCTTATATATTTACGCTTTCTGATCACCACTTTGGTATCTTCAATCTTTTCTTATATATTTACGCCTTCTGGTCACCCCTTTGGTATCATCAATCTTTATTCATAGAGTTACGCCTACTGGTCAGTCCTTTGGTATCTTCAACCTTTTGTTATAGAGTTACGCCTTCTGGTCACCCCTTTGGTATATTCAGTCTTTTCTTATAGAGTTACGCCTTCTGGTCATCCCTTTGCTATCTTCAATCTTTTCTTATAGAGTTACGCCTTCTGGTCACCCCTTTGGTATCTTCAATCTTTTCTTATATATTTACGCCTTCTGGTCACCCCTTTGGTGTCTTCAATCTTTATTTATAGAGTTACGCCTACTGGTCAGTCCTTTGGTATTTTAACCTTTTCTTATAGAGTTACGCCTTTTGACCACACCTTTGGTACATTCATTCTTTTCTTATAGAGTTACGCCTTCCGATCACCCGTTTGGTATCTTCACTCTTTTCTTATAGATGTACGCCTGCTGTTCACCCCTTTGGTATCTTCAATCTTTTCTTAGAGAGTTATGCTTTCTGGTCACCCCTTTGGTATCATTTATCTTTTCTTATAGAGTTACGCCTTCTGGTCACCCCTTTGGTATATTCAATCTTTTCTTATAGAGTTACGCTTTCTGGTCACCCCTTTGGTATCTTCAATCTTGTCCTATAGATTGACGCCTTCTGGTCACCCCTTTGGTATCTTTAATCTTTTCTTATAGATAGACGCCTTCTGGTCACCTCTTTGGTATCTTCAATCTTTTCTTATAGAGTTACGCCTTCTGGTCACCCCTTTGGTATCATCAATCTTTTCTTATAGAGTTACGCCTTCTGATCAGCCCTTTGGTATATTCAATCTTTTCTTATAGATTGACGCCTTCTGGTCACCCCTTTGGTATATTCAGTCTTTTCTTATAGATTTACGCCTTCTGGACACCCCTTTGGTATCTTCAATCTATTCATATAGAGTTACGCCTTCTGGTCACCCCTTTTACATCTTCAATCTTTTCTTATAGAGTTTCGCCTTCTGGTCACCACTTTCGTATTTTCAGTCTTTTCTTATAGCGTTACGCCTTCTGGTCACCCCTTTTGTATATTCAGTCTTTTCTTATAGAGTTGCGCCTTTTGGTCACTTGGTCACCCCTTTGGTATCTTCGACTTGTGACTGCTCCCACTCTCCTTTTCAATACAACCCATCTGGACATGTAATCACTGGTGATCTGAAAATCATTCAACATGAGAGTCTCCGAAAGGTGATTTCTCATGGTCCTAAATTCAGAGAACCTCAACACATCAATTGGAAACATAATTTCAAGATAATTATGGATGCTGTTGAAGAATATGCCAGAAAGTGGATAAAGAGAGAAGTAGACCAAGATCCTGAGTTAGAGTCCTTGTCAGACTGGGTTAGAACAATTAGGTTTCTAGTACAAGGTCGGATTCACAAACTAAAAAATTGTGTTAATAGTCGACCTAAGTCTGTATTTAAAGACCAAGAAGCTGTTAAGTGTCTTTCCTCTCTTCATGACAAATATGTTGTCGTTCCTGCGGACAAGGCTTCCAACAATATCGTGTTTGTATGTAAATCATATTACTTCGAATGTCTAATCAAGGAATTAGGCATAAATAGCAACACCTCTAGTAATACCACATACAAACCAACTTCGTTCGACAGAGATGAAATCCTAGCTAACCACAGATCATTCATGACCTCTTTAAACATTCCCTCTGGTAAAGAGTCTGAGGATTTACCCTATTTATATTGGATACCTAAACTCCATATGACACCATACAAAGAAAGGTACATAGCGGGATCATCAACTTGTTCGACGAAAGAATTGTCTATTCACCTGACAAAGATTCTGTCTACAGTAAAAGAGGGACAACAGAAATATTGTGAAACTGTTTACTCGCGTAGTGGCATAAATCACATGTGGATTTTGAAAAACTCTAAAGATCTTTTGGATAACCTGAAATCAAGATCTTTCTCTCAGGTATCCTCCATCAAAACTTTTGATTTTTCAACTCTATATACCACCCTACCGCATGACAAATTAAAAACCCGCTTAAAAGAAACAATTCATAAAGCTTTTAGTCATAGAAACTATGGCTCAAAATTTGTTGTGTTAGGCTACAATTCCACATATTTTTCAAACAAAATTCATAAAGGTAAAACATGCTACTCCGAGGAACAAGTGATCAGTATGCTGGAGTTCCTCATCGATAACATATTTGTCTCCTTTGGAGGGACACTGTTTCAGCAGGTCGTCGGCATACCAATGGGTACGAATTGTGCCCCTCTTCTAGCCGATTTATTTTTATACTCATACGAGTCGGAGTTTCTTCAAAAGCTTGTAAAAGATAAGAAGATTCATGAGGCTAGAGCCTTTAATTTCACATACAGGTATATTGATGACGTTTTATCTATCAATAATTCTAGATTTGCAGAATTTCTTCCATTGATATATCCTCCAGAGCTGGAAGTTAAAGAGACCACCGATACAGCTTCGTCCGCATCATTTTTGGACTTATACCTCGAATTTGACGACAGTGGTCAACTCAGTACTAAAATTTATGATAAGCGGGACGACTTCAATTTTAAAATCATAAATTTTCCAAACATGTGCAGCAATATACCAGCTTCTCCTGCATATGGTGTTTACATGTCGCAATTGATTCGCTATGCAAGGGCCAGTAGCAATTATTCTGATTTCCTGAAACGTCATCTTCATCTGAGAAACAGGCTACTGGACCAGGGCTATAACAAGATTCGCCTTATTCGATCTCTTAAAAAGTTTATATTCCGATACCAATATCTTGTCGAAATATATTCCGTCTCTGCAGAAATAATTATAAGCGATGCATTTTCATATAGTGAAAATGTATAAAGATAAAGAAGTCCAAAATGTCAAGAATTTTTTTGTCAATGTGTGACGTAAAAATATTTTTGACATTTACGTCACCGAATATGGTACTGCTTTGATAACTATTTTACCTATTTTGTTCCTGTATTTAAATACTGTTACAGTGACAGCCGGAACCTTTGAACCGTAATGAGAGCGGGAGGTTTGGCGCCTTAAAATCTGATTCAACCCACCATTTCTTTAGAAATGCCTGTACCAAGTCAGGGTCATTACGGTTTTCACAGTTTTCCGGTTGTTGACTGATTTTGTCTGTTTATATAATTATGAGTTTTGACTTTCCCTTTATAAGATTGTTCTGAGTTCGGTAATTTTGTTATTACCTTTATTTCTTATAGATTTACCCCTTCTGGTCACCCGTTTGGTATATTCAATCTTTTCTTATAGAGTTACACCTTCTGGTCATCCCTTTGCTATCTTCAATCTTTTCTTATAGAATTGCGCCTTCTGGTCACCCCTTGGTATCTCCAATCTTTTCTTATATATTTACGCCTTCTGGTCACCCCTTTGGTATCTTTAATCTTTCTATATAGAGTTACGCCTACTGGTCAGTGCTTTGGTTTCTTCAACGTTTTCTTAAAGAGTAACGCCTTTTGGTCACCCCTTTGGTACATTCAGTCATTTCGTATAGATTTACGCCTACTGGTCACCCGTTTGGTATCTTCACTCTTTTCTTATAGATTTACGCCTTCTGGTCACCCCTTTGGTATCTTCAATTTTTTCTTATAGAGTTATGCCTTCTGGTATCCCCTTTGCTATATTCAGTCTTTTCTCATAGAGTTACGCCCTCTGGTCACCCCTTTGGTATCTTCAATCATTTCTTATAGAGTTACGCCTTCTGGTCACCCCTTTGGTATCTTCAATCTTGTCTTATATATTTACGCCTTCTGGTCATCCCTTTGCTATATTCAATCTTTTCTTATAGATTTACGCCTTCTGGTCACCCCTTTGGTATCTTCAATTTTTTCTTATAGAGTTATGCCTTCTGGTAACCCCTTTGCTATATTCAGTCTTTTCTCATAGAGTTACGCCTGATGGTCACCCCTTTGGTATCTTCAATCTTTTCTTATTGAGTTACGCCTTCTGGTCACCTCTTTGGTATCTTCAACCATTTTTTTTATAGATTTACGCCTTCTAGTCACCCCTTTGGTATCTTCAATCTTTTCTTATAGAGTTACGCCTTCTGGTCACCCCTTTGGTATCTTCCATCTTTTCTTATAGAGTTACGCCTTCTGGTCACCCCTTTGATATATTCAATCTTTTCTTATAGAGTTACGCCTTCTGGTCACCTTTTTGGTATATTCAGTCTTTTCTAATAGTTTTACGCCTTCTGGTCACCCGTTTGGTATATTCAGTCTTTTGTTATAGCTTTACGCCTTCTGGTCACCCCTTTGGTATCTTCAATCTTTTCTTATAGAGTTACGCCTTCTGGTTACCCCTTTGGTATATTCAGTCTTTTCTTATAGATTTACGCCTTTTGGTCACCCTTTGGTATATTCAATCTTTTCTTATAGATTTACGCCTTCTAGTCACCCCTTTGGTATCTTCAATCTTTATTCATAGAGTTACACCTACTGGTCATTCCTTTGGTATCTTCAACCTTTTCTTATAGAGTTACGCCTTCTGGACACCCCTTTGGTATATTCAGTCTTTTCTTATATATTTACGCTTTCTGATCACCACTTTGGTATCTTCAATCTTTTCTTATATATTTACGCCTTCTGGTCACCCCTTTGGTATCATCAATCTTTATTCATAGAGTTACGCCTACTGGTCAGTCCTTTGGTATCTTCAACCTTTTGTTATAGAGTTACGCCTTCTGGTCACCCCTTTGGTATATTCAGTCTTTTCTTATAGAGTTACGCCTTCTGGTCATCCCTTTGCTATCTTCAATCTTTTCTTATAGAGTTACGCCTTCTGGTCACCCCCTTGGTATCTTCAATCTTTTCTTATATATTTACGCCTTCTGGTCACCCCTTTGGTGTCTTCAATCTTTATTTATAGAGTTACGCCTACTGGTCAGTCCTTTGGTATTTTAACCTTTTCTTATAGAGTTACGCCTTTTGACCACACCTTTGGTACATTCATTCTTTTCTTATAGAGTTACGCCTTCTGATCACCCGTTTGGTATCTTCACTCTTTTCTTATAGATGTACGCCTGCTGTTCACCCCTTTGGTATCTTCAATCTTTTCTTAGAGAGTTATGCTTTCTGGTCACCCCTTTGGTATCATTTATCTTTTCTTATAGAGTTACGCCTTCTGGTCACCCCTTTGGTATATTCAATCTTTTCTTATAGAGTTACGCCTTCTGGTCACCCCTTTGGTATCTTCAATCTTGTCCTATAGATTGACGCCTTCTGGTCACCCCTTTGGTATCTTTAATCTTTTCTTATAGATAGACGCCTTCTGGTCACCTCTTTGGTATCTTCAATCTTTTCTTATAGAGTTACGCCTTCTGGTCACCCCTTTGGTATCATCAATCTTTTCTTATAGAGTTATCCTTCTGATCAGCCCTTTGTTATATTCAATCTTTTCTTATAGATTGACGCCTTCTGGTCACCCCTTTGGTATATTCAGTCTTTTCTTATAGATTTACGCCTTCTGGACACCCCTTTGGTATCTTCAATCTATTCATATAAAGTTACGCCTTCTGGTCACCACTTTCGTATTTTCAGTCTTTTCTTATAGCGTTACGCCTTCTGGTCACCCCTTTGGTATATTCAGTCTTTTCTTATAGAGTTGCGCCTTTTGGTCACTTGGTCACCCCTTTGGTATCTTCAATCTTTTCATATAGATTTACGCCTTCTGGTCACCCGTTTGGTATATTCAATCTTTTCTTATAGAGTTACACCTTCTGGTCATCCCTTTGCTATCTTCAATCTTTTCTTATAAAATTGCGCCTTCTGGTCACCCCTTGGTATCTCCAATCTTTTCTTATATATTTACGCCTTCTGGTCACCCCTTTGGTATCTTTAATCTTTCTATATAGAGTTACGCCTACTGGTCAGTGCTTTGGTATCTTCAACGTTTTCTTAAAGAGTAACGCCTTTTGGTCACCCCTTTGGTACATTCAGTCATTTCGTATAGATTTACGCCTACTGGTCACCCGTTTGGTATCTTCACTCTTTTCTTATAGATTTACGCCTTCTGGTCACCCCTTTGGTATCTTCAATTTTTTCTTATAGAGTTATGCCTTCTGGTAGCCCCTTTGCTATATTCAGTCTTTTCTCATAGAGTTATGCCCTCTGGTCACCCCTTTGGTATCTTCAATCATTTCTTATAGAGTTACGCCTTCTGGTCACCCCTTTGGTATCTTCAATCTTGTCTTATATATTTACGCCTTCTGGTCATCCCTTTGCTATATTCAATCTTTTCTTATAGATTTACGCCTTCTGGTCACCCCTTTGGTATCTTCATTTTTTTCTTATAGAGTTATGCCTTCTGGTAGCCCCTTTGCTATATTCAGTCTTTTCTCATAGAGTTACGACTTCTGGTCACCCCTTTGGTATCTTCAGTCTTTTCTTATATATTTACGCCTGATGGTCACCCCTTTGGTATCTTCAATCTTTTCTTATTGAGTTACGCCTTCTGGTCACCTCTTTGGTATCTTCAACCATTTTTTTTATAGATTTACGCCTTCTAATCACCCCTTTGGTATCTTCAATCTTTTCTTATAGAGTTATGCCTTCTGGTCACCCCTTTGGTATATTCAATCTATTCATATAAAGTTACGCCTTCTGGTCACCACTTTCGTATTTTCAGTCTTTTCTTATAGCGTTACGCCTTCTGGTCACCCCTTTGGTATATTCAGTCTTTTCTTATAGAGTTGCGCCTTTTGGTCACTTGGTCACCCCTTTGGTATCTTCAATCTTTTCATATAGATTTACGCCTTCTGGTCACCCGTTTGGTATATTCAATCTTTTCTTATAGAGTTACACCTTCTGGTCATCCCTTTGCTATCTTCAATCTTTTCTTATAGAATTGCGCCTTCTGGTCACCCCTTGGTATCTCCAATCTTTTCTTATATATTTACGCCTTCTGGTCACCCCTTTGGTATCTTTAATCTTTCTATATAGAGTTACGCCTACTGGTCAGTGCTTTGGTATCTTCAACGTTTTCTTAAAGAGTAACGCCTTTTGGTCACCCCTTTGGTACATTCAGTCATTTCGTATAGATTTACGCCTACTGGTCACCCGTTTGGTATCTTCACTCTTTTCTTATAGATTTACGCCTTCTGGTCACCCCTTTGGTATCTTCAATTTTTTCTTATAGAGTTATGCCTTCTGGTAGCCCCTTTGCTATATTCAGTCTTTTCTCATAGAGTTATGCCCTCTGGTCACCCCTTTGGTATCTTCAATCATTTCTTATAGAGTTACGCCTTCTGGTCACCCCTTTGGTATCTTCAATCTTGTCTTATATATTTACGCCTTCTGGTCATCCCTTTGCTATATTCAATCTTTTCTTATAGATTTACGCCTTCTGGTCACCCCTTTGGTATCTTCATTTTTTTCTTATAGAGTTATGCCTTCTGGTAGCCCCTTTGCTATATTCAGTCTTTTCTCATAGAGTTACGACTTCTGGTCACCCCTTTGGTATCTTCAGTCTTTTCTTATATATTTACGCCTGATGGTCACCCCTTTGGTATCTTCAATCTTTTCTTCTTGAGTTACGCCTTCTGGTCACCTCTTTGGTATCTTCAACCATTTTTTTTATAGATTTACGCCTTCTAATCACCCCTTTGGTATCTTCAATCTTTTCTTATAGAGTTATGCCTTCTGGTCACCCCTTTGGTATATTCAATCTATTCATATAAAGTTACGCCTTCTGGTCACCACTTTCGTATTTTCAGTCTTTTCTTATAGCGTTACGCCTTCTGGTCACCCCTTTGGTATATTCAGTCTTTTCTTATAGAGTTGCGCCTTTTGGTCACTTGGTCACCCCTTTGGTATCTTCAATCTTTTCATATAGATTTACGCCTTCTGGTCACCCGTTTGGTATATTCAATCTTTTCTTATAGAGTTACACCTTCTGGTCATCCCTTTGCTATCTTCAATCTTTTCTTATAGAATTGCGCCTTCTGGTCACCCCTTGGTATCTCCAATCTTTTCTTATATATTTACGCCTTCTGGTCACCCCTTTGGTATCTTTAATCTTTCTATATAGAGTTACGCCTACTGGTCAGTGCTTTGGTATCTTCAACGTTTTCTTAAAGAGTAACGCCTTTTGGTCACCCCTTTGGTACATTCAGTCATTTCGTATAGATTTACGCCTACTGGTCACCCGTTTGGTATCTTCACTCTTTTCTTATAGATTTACGCCTTCTGGTCACCCCTTTGGTATCTTCAATTTTTTCTTATAGAGTTATGCCTTCTGGTAGCCCCTTTGCTATATTCAGTCTTTTCTCATAGAGTTATGCCCTCTGGTCACCCCTTTGGTATCTTCAATCATTTCTTATAGAGTTACGCCTTCTGGTCACCCCTTTGGTATCTTCAATCTTGTCTTATATATTTACGCCTTCTGGTCATCCCTTTGCTATATTCACTCTTTTCTTATAGATTTACGCCTTCTGGTCACCCCTTTGGTATCTTCATTTTTTTCTTATAGAGTTATGCCTTCTGGTAGCCCCTTTGCTATATTCAGTCTTTTCTCATAGAGTTACGACTTCTGGTCACCCCTTTGGTATCTTCAGTCTTTTCTTATATATTTACGCCTGATGGTCACCCCTTTGGTATCTTCAATCTTTTCTTATTGAGTTACGCCTTCTGGTCACCTCTTTGGTATCTTCAACCATTTTTTTTATAGATTTACGCCTTCTAATCACCCCTTTGGTATCTTCAATCTTTTCTTATAGAGTTATGCCTTCTGGTCACCCCTTTGGTATATTCAATCTTTTCTTATAGAGTTACGCCTTCTGGTCACCTTTTTGGTATATTCAGTCTTTTCTAATAGTTTTACGCCTTCTGGTCACCCCTTTGGTATATTCAGTCTTTTGTTATAGCTTTACGCCTTCTGGTCACCCCTTTGGTATCTTCAATCTTTTCTTATAGAGTTACGCCTTCTGGTTACCCCTTTGGTATATTCAGTCTTTTCTTATAGATTTACGCCTTTTGGTCACCCTTTGGTATATTCAATCTTTTCTTATAGATTTACGCCTTCTAGTCACCCCTTTGGTATCTTCAATCTTTATTTATAGAGTTACACCTACTGGTCAGTCCTTTGGTATCTTCAACCTTTTCTTATAGAGTTACGCCTTCTGGAAACCCCTTTGGTATATTCAGTCTTTCCTTATATATTTACGCTTTCTGATCACCACTTTGGTATCTTCAATCTTTTCTTATATATTTACGCCTTCTGGTCACCCCTTTGGTATCATCAATCTTTATTCATAGAGTTAGCCTACTTGTCAGTCCTTTGGTATCTTCAACCTTTTGTTATAGAGTTACGCCTTCTGGTCACCCCTTTGGTATATTCAGTCTTTTCTTATAGAGTTACGCCTTCTGGTCATCCCTTTGCTATCTTCAATCTTTTCTTATAGAGTTAGGCCTTCTGGTCACCCCTTTGGTATCTTCAATCTTTTCTTATATATTTACGCCTTCTGGTCACCCCTTTGGTATCTTCAATCTTTATTTATAGAGTTACGCCTACTGGTCAGTCCTTTGGTATTTTAACCTTTTCTTATAGAGTTACGCCTTTTGACCACACCTTTGGTACATTCATTCTTTTCTTATAGAGTTACGCCTTCTGATCACCCGTTTGGTATCTTCACTCTTTTCTTATAGATGTACGCCTGCTGTTCACCCCTTTGGTATCTTCAATCTTTTCTTAGAGAGTTATGCTTTCTGGTCACCCCTTTGGTATCATTTATCTTTTCTTATAGAGTTGCGCCTTCTGGTAACCCCTTTGCTATATTCAATCTTTTCTTATAGATTTACGCCTTCTGGTCACCCCTTTGGTATATTCAATCTTTTCTTATAGAGTTACGCCTTCTGGTCACCCCTTTGGTATATTCAATCTTGTCTTATAGATTGACGCCTTCTGGTCACCCCTTTGGTATCTTCAATCTGTTCTTATAGATTTACGCCTTCTGGTCACCCCTTTGGTATCTTCAATCTTGTCTTATATATTTACGCCTTCTGGTCACCCCTTTGGTATCTTCAGTCTTTTCTTATATATTTCCACCTTCTGGTCACCCCTTTGGTATCTTAAATCTTTTCTTATAGAGTTACGCCTTATGGTCACCCCTTTGGTATCTTCAATCTTTTCTTATAGAGTTACGCCTTCTGGTCACCCCTTTGATATCTTCCATCTTTTCTTTTAGAGTTACGTCTTCTGGTTACCCCTTTGGTATCTTCAACCTTTTCTTATAGAGTTACGCCTTCTGATCACCCCTTTGGTATCTTCAACCTTTTCTTATAGAGTTACGCCTTCTGATCACCCCTTTGGTATCTTCAACCTTTTCTTATAGAGTTACGCCTTCTGGACACCCCTTTGGTATATTCAGTCTTTTCTTATAGAGTTACACCTTCTGGTCATCCCTTTGCTATCTTCAATCTTTTCTTATAGAGTTACGACTTCTGGTCACCTCTTTGGTATCTTCAATCTTTATTTATAGAGTTACGCCTACTGGTCAGTCCTTTGGTATTTTAACCTTTTCTTATAGAGTTACGCCTTTTGGCCACACCTTTGGTACATTCATTCTTTTCTTATAGATTTACGCCTTCTGATCACCCGTTTGGTATCTTCACTCTTTTCTTATAGATGTACGCCTGCTGTTTACCCATTTGGTATCTTCAATCTTTTCTTAGAGAGTTATGCTTTCTGGTCACCCCTTTGGTATCATTTATCTTTTCTAATAGAGTAACGCCTTCTGGTAACCCCTTTGCTATATTCAATCTTTTCTTATAGAGTTACGCCCTCTGGTCACCCCTTTGGTATCTTCAATCATTTCTTACAGAGTTACGCCTTCTGGTCACCCCTTTGGTATCTTCAATCTTGTCTTATAGATTGACGCCTTCTGGTCACCCCTTTGGTATCTTCAATCTTTTCTTATAGAGTTACGCCTTCTGGTCACCCCTTTGGTATCTTTAATCTTGTCTTATATATTTACGCTTGATGGTCACCCCTTTGGTATCTTCAATCATTTCTTATAGAGTTACGCCTTATGGTCACCCCTTTGGTATATTCAATCTTTTCTTATAGAGTTACGCCTTCTGGTCACCCCTTTGATATCTTCCATCTTTTATTTTAGAGTTACGTCTTCTGGTTACCCCTTTGGTATCTTCAACCTTTTCTTATAGAGTTACGCCTTCTGATCACCCCTTTGGTATCTTCAACCTTTTCTTATAGAGTTACGCCTTCTGATCACCCCTTTGGTATCTTCCATCTTTTCTTATAGAGTTACCACTTCTGGTCACCCCTTTGGTATCTTCAACCTTTTGTTATAGAGTTACGCCTTCTCGTCACCCCTTTTGTATATTCAATCTTTTGTAATAGAGTTACGCCTTCTGATCACCCCTTTGGTATCTTCAATCTTTTCTTATAGATTCACGCCTTCTTGTCACCCCTTTGGTATCTTTAATCTTTTCTTATAGATCCACGCCTTCTGGACACCCCTTTGGTATCTTCGATCTTTTGTTATAGATCCACGCCTTCTGGTCACCCCTTTGGTATCTTCACTCTTTTCTTATAGAGTTACGCCTTCTGGTCACCCCTTCGGTATATTCAATCTTTTCCTATAGAGTTATGCCTTCTGGTCACCCCTTTGGTATATTCAATCTTTTCTTATAGATTTACGCCTTCCGGTCACCCCTTTGGTATATTCAGTCTTTTCTTATAGATTTACGACTTTTGGTCACCCCTTTGGTATCTTCAATATTTATTTATAGAGTTACGCCTACTGGACAGTCCTTTGGTATCTTGAATCTTGTCATATATATTTACGCTTTCTGGTCACCCCTTTGGTATATTCAGTATTTTCTTATAGATTTACGCCTTCTGGTCACCCCTTTGGTATATTCAATCTTTTCTTATTGATTTACACCTTCTGGTCACCCCTTTGGTATCTTCAATCATTTCTTATAGAGTTACGCCTTCTGGTCACCCCTTTGGTATCTCCAATCTTTTCTTATAGATTGATGCCTTCTGGTCACCACTTTGGTATCTTCAATCTTTCTTTATATATTTAAGCCTTCTGGTCACCCCTTTGGTATCTTCAATCTTTTCCTATAGAGTTACGCCTTCTGGTCAACCCTTTGGTATCTCCAATCTTTTCTTATAGATTGATGCCTTCTGGTCACCACTTTGGTATCTTCAATCTTTCTTTATAGAGTTACGCCTTCTGGTCACCCCTTTGGTATCTTCAATCTTTTCCTATAGAGTTACGCCTTCTGGTCAACCCTTTGGTATCTTCAATCTTTTCTTATAGATTGACGCCTTCTGGTCACCCCATTGGTATCTTCAATCTTTTCTTATATATTTACGCCTTCTGGTCACCCCTTTTGTATCTTCAATCTTTATTTATAGAGTTACGCCTACTGGTCAGTCCTTTGGTATCTTCAACCTTTTCTTATAGAGTTACGCCTTTCGGTCACACCTTTGGTACATTCATTCTTTTCTAATAGATTTACGCCTTCTGGTCACCCCTTTGGTATCTTCAATCTTTTCTTAGAGAGTAATGCTTTCTGGTCACCCCTTTGGTATCATTAATCTTTTCTTATAGAGTTACGCCTTCTGGTAGCCCCTTGCTATATTCAATCTTTTCTTTTACAGTTAAGTCTTCTTGTTACCCCTTTGGTGTCTTCAACATTTTCTTATAGAGTTACGCCTTCTGATCACCTCTTTGGTATCTTCAATCTTTTCTTATAGATGTACGCCTTCTGGTCACCCCTTTGGTATATTCAATCTTTTCTTATAGAGTTACGCCTTCTGGTCACCCCTTTGGTATCTTCAACCTTTTCTTATAGAGTTACGCCTTCTGATCACCCCTTTGGTATCTTCAATCTTTTCTTATAGAGTTACGACTTCTGGTCACCCCTTTGGTATCTTAAACCTTTTCTTATAGAGTTACGCCTTCTGGTCACCCCTTTGGTATCTTCAATCTTTTCTTATAGATTCACGCCTTCTGGTCACCCCTTTGGTATCTTCAATCTTTTCTTATAGATCCACGCCTTCTGGTTACCCCTTTGGTATCTTCAATCTTTTGTTATAGATCCACGCCTTCTGGTCACCCCTTTGGTATCTTCAACCTTTTCTTATAGAGTTACGCCTTCTGGTCACCCCTTTGGTATATTCAATCTTTTCTTATAGAGTTACGCCTTCTGGTCACCCCTTTGGTATATTCAGTCTTTTCTTATAGATTTACGCCTTCTGGTCACCCCTTTGGTATCTTCAATCTTTATTTATAGAGTTACGCCTACTGGACAGTCCTTTGGTATCTTCAATCTTTTCATATATATTTACGCCTTCTGGTCACCTGTTTGGTATATTCAATCTTTTCTTATTGATTTACACCTTCTGGTCACCCCTTTGGTATCTTCAGTCTTTTCTTATAGCGTTATGCCTTCTGGTCACCCCTTTGGTATCTTCAATCTTTTCTTATAGATTTACACCTTCTTGTAACCCCTTTGCTATATTCAGTCTTTTCTTATAGAGTTACGCCCTCTGGTCACCCCTTTGGTATCTTCAATCCTGTCATATATATTTACGCCTTCTGGTCACCCCTTTGGTATCTTCAATCTTTTCCTATAGAGTTACGCCTTCTGGTCAACCCTTTGGTATCTTCAATCTTTTCTTATAGATTGACGCCTTCTGGTCACCCCTTTGGTATCTTCAATCTTTCTTTATAAAGTTACGCCTTCTGGTCACCCCTTTGGTATCTTCAATCTTTTCCTATAGAGTTACGCCTTCTGGTCAACCCCTTTGGTATCTTCAATCTTTTCTTATAGATTGACGCCTTCTGGTCACCCCTTTGGTATCTTCAATCTTTTCTTATATATTTACGCCTTCTGGTCACCCCTTTTGTATCTTCAATCTTTATTTATAGAGTTACGCCTACTGGACAGTCCTTTGGTATCTTCAACCTTTTCTTATAGAGTTACGCCTTTCGGTCACACCTTTGGTACATTCTTTCTTTTCTAATAGATTTACGCCTTCTGGTCACCCGTTTGGTATCTTCACTCTTTTCTTATATATTTACACCTTCTGATCACCGCTTTGGTATCTTCAATCTTTTCTTATAGATTTACACCTTCTGATCACCCCTTTGGTATCTTCAATCTTTTCTTATAGAGTTACGCCTTCTGGTCATCCCTTTGGTATCTTCAATCATTTCTTATAGAGTTACGTCTTCTGGTCACCCCTTTGGTATCTTCAATCATTTCTTATAGAGTTAGGCCCTCTGGTCACCCCTTTGGTATTTTCAATCTTTCTTTATAGAGCTACGCCTTCTGGTCACCCCTTTGGTATCTTTAATCTTTTCTTATAGATTTACACCTTCTGATCACCCCTTTGGTATATTCAGTCTTTTCTTATAGAGTTACGCCTTCTGGTCACCCCTTTGGTATCTTCAATCTTTTCTTACAGCGCTACGCCTTCTGGTCACCCCTTTAGTATCTTCAATCTTTCTTTATAGAGTTACGCCTTCTGGTCACCCCTTTGGTATCTTCAATCTTTTCCTATAGAGTTATGCCTTCTGGTCAACCCTTTGGTATCTTCAGTCTTATCTTATATATTTACGCCTGATGGTCACTCCTTTACTATCTTCAATCTTTTCTTATAGAGTTAAGCCTTATGATCACCCCTTTGGTATCTTAAATCTTTTCTAATAGATTTACGCCTTCTGGTCACCCCTTTGGTATCTTCAATCTTTTCTTATTGATTTACACCTTCTGGTCACCTCTTTGGTATCTTCAACCTTTTCTTATAGAGTTACGCCTTTTGGTCAAACCTTTGGTACATTCAGTCTTTTCTTATAGATTTACGCCTTCTGGTCAACCGTTTGGTATCTTCACTCTTTTCTTATAGATTTACACCTTCTGGTCACCCCTTTGGTACATTCAGTCTTTTCTAAAAGATTTACGCCTTCTGGTCAACCATTTGGTATCTTCAATCTTTTCTTATTGATTTACACCTTCTGGTCACCCCTTTGGTATCTTCAACCTTTTCTTATAGAGTTACGCCTTTTGGTCACACCTTTGGTACATTCAGTCTTTTCTTATAGATGTACGCCTTCTGGTCACCCCTTTGGTATCTTCAGTCTTTTCTTATAGGGTTATGCCTTCTCGTCACCCTTTTGGTATCTTCAATCTTTTCTTATAGATCCACGCCTTCTGGTCACCCCTTTGTTATCTTCAATCTTTTCTTATAGAGGTACGTCTTCTGGTCACCCCTTTGGTATCTTCAATCTTTTCTTATAGATTGACGCCTTCTGATCACCCCTTTGGTATCTTCAATCTTTTCTTATAGAGTTACGCCTTCTGGTCATCCCTTTGGTATCTTCAATCATTTCTTATAGAGTTACGTCTTCTGGTCACCCCTTTGGTATCTTCAATCTTTTCTTATAGATTGACGCCTTCTGATCACCCCTTTGGTATCTTCAATCTTTCCTTATAGATTTACGCCTTCTGGTCATCTCTTTGGTGTCTTCAATCTTTTCTTATAGCGTTATGCCTTCTGGTCACCCCTTTGGTATCTTCAATCTTTTCTTATAGATCCACGCCTTCTGGTCACCCCTTTGTTATCTTCAATCTTTTCTTATATATTTACACCTTCTGATCACCCCTTTGGTATATTCAATCTTTTCTTTTAGATTTACACCTTGTGATCACCCCTTTGGTATCTTCAATCTTTTCTTATAGAGTTACGCCTTCTGGTCATCCCTTTGGTATCTTCAATCATTTCTTATAGAGTTACGTCTTCTAGTCACCCCTTTGGTATCTTCAATCTTTTCTTATAGATTGACGCCTTCTGGTCACCCCTTTGGTATCTTCAATCATTTCTTATAGAGTTACGCCCTCTGGTCACCCCTTTGGTATCTTCAATCATTTCTTATAGAATTACGCCTTCTGGTCACCCCTTTGGTATCTTCAATCTTTTCTTATAGATTGAACCCTTCTGGTCACCCCTTTGGTATCTTCAATCTTTCTTTATAGAGCTACGCTTTCTGGTCACCCCTTTGGTATCTTTAATCTTTTTTTATAGATTTACACCTTCTGATCACCACTTTGGTATATTCAGTCTTTTCTTATAGAGTTACGCCTTCTGGTCACCCCTTTGGTATCTTCAATCTTTTCTTATAGATTTACACCTTCTGGTCACCCCTTTGGTATATTCAGTCTTTTCTTATAGAGTTACGCCTTCTGGTCACCCCTTTGGTATCTTCAGTCTTTTCTTATATATTTACGCCTGATGGTCACCCCTTTACTATCTTCAATCTTTTCTTATAGAGTTAAGCCTTATGATCACCCCTTTGGTATATTCAGTCTTTTCTTATAGAGTTACGCCTTCTGGTCACCCCTTTGGTATCTTCAGTCTTTTCTTATAGATTTACGCCTTCTGGTCACCCCTTTGGTATCTTCAATCTTTTCTTAGAGTTACGCCTTATGATCACCCCTTTGGTATATTCAATCTTTCCTAATAGAGATACGCCTTCTTGTTACCCCTTTGGTATATTCAATCTTTTCCTATAGTTTTACGCCTTCTGGTCACCCCTTTGGTATCTTCAATCTTTTCTTATTGATTTACACCTTCTGGTCACCCCTTTGGTATCTTCCATCTTTTCTTATAGAGTTGCGCCTTCTGGTCACCCCTTTGGTATATTCAATCTTTCCTAATAGACTTACGCCTTCTGGTCACCCCTTTGGTATCTTCAATCTTTTCTTATAGCGTTACGCCTTCTGGTCACCCCTTTAGTATCTTCAATCTTTTCTTATAGCGTTACGCCTTCTGGTCACCCCTTTAGTATCTTCAATCTTTTCTTATAGAGTTATGCCTTCTGGTCACCCCTTTAGTATCTTCAATCTTTTCTGATAGAGTTACGCCTTCTGGTCACCCCTTTAGTATCTTCAATCTTTTCTTAAAGCGTTACGCCTTCTGGTCACACCTTTGGTATCTTCATTTTTTTCTTATAGAGTTACTCCTTCAGGTCACCCCTTTGATATCTTCAATCTTTTCTTATAGAGTTATGCCTTCTGGTCACCCCTTTGGTATCTTCAGTCTTTTCTTATAGAGTTATGCCTTCTGGTCACCCCTTTGGTATCTTCAATCTTTTCTTATAGCGTTACGCCTTCTGGTCACCCCTTTAGTATCTTCAATCTTTTCTTATAGCGTTACGCCTTCTGGTCACCCCTTTAGTATCTTCAATCTTTCTTTATAGAGTTACGCCTTCTGGTCACCCCTTTGGTATCTTCAATCTTTTCCTATAGAGTTACGCCTTCTGGTCAACCCTTTGGTATCTTCAATCTTTTCTTATAGATTGACGCCTTCTGGTCACCCCTTTGGTATCTTCAATCTTTTCTTATAGATTGACGGCTTCTGGTCACCCCTTTGTTATCTTCAATCTTTTCTTATAGATATACGCCTTCTGGTCACCCCTTTGAAATCTTCAATATTTTCTAATAGATTGACGTCTTCTGGTCACCACTTTGGTATCTTCAGTCTTTTCTAATATATTTACGCCTGATGGTCACCCCTTTGGTATCTTCAACCTTTTCTAATAGAGTTACGCCTTTTGGTCACACCTTTGGTATTTTCACTCTTTTCTTATAGATTTACGCCTTCTGGTCACCCCTTTGGTATCTTCAGTCTTTTCTTATAGCGTTATGCCTTCTGGTCACCCCTTTTGTATCTTTAATCTTTTCTTATAGATTTACGCCTTCTGCTAACCCCTTTGGTATATTCAGTCTTTTCTTATAGAGTTACGCCCTCTGGTCACCGCTGTGGTATCTTCAATCATTTCTTATAGAGTTACGCCTTCTAGTCACACCTTTGGTATCTTCAATCTTGTCATATATATTTACGCCTTCTGGTCACCCCTTTGGTATCTTCAATCTTTTCCTATAGAGTTACGCCTTCTGGTCAACCCTTTGGTATCTTCAATCTTTACTTATAGATTGACGCCTTCTGGTCACCCCTTTGGTATCTTCAATCTTTTCCTATAGAGTTACGCCTTCTGGTCACCCCTTTGGTATCTTCAATCTTTTCCTATAGAGTTACGCCTTCTGGTCAACCCTTTGGTATCTTCAATCTTTTCCTATAGAGTTACGCCTTCTGGTCAACCCTTTGGTATCTTCAATCTTTTCTTATAGATTGACGCCTTATGGTCACCCCTTTGCTATCTTCAATCATTTCTTATAGATTGACGGCTTCTGGTCACCCCTTTGGTATCTTCAATCTTTTCTTATAGATTGACTCCTTCTGGTCACCCCTTTGGTATCTTCAGTCTTTTCTTATATATTTACGCCTGATGGTCACCCCTTTGGTATCTTCAATCTTTTCTAATAGAGTTACGCCTTATGATCACCCCTTTGGTATCTTAAATCTTTTCTAATAGATTTACGCTTTCTGGTCACCCCTTTGGTATCTTCAATCTTTTCTTATTGATTTACACCTTCTGGTCACCTCTTTGGTATCTTCACTCTTTTCTTATAGATTTACACCTTCTGGTCACCCCTTTGGTACATTCAGTCTTTTCTTAAAGATTTACGCCTTCTGGTCAACCATTTGGTATCTTCAATCTTTTCTTATTGATTTACACCTTCTGGTGACCCCTTTGGTATCTTCAACCTTTTCTTATAGAGTTACCCCTTTTGGGCACACCTTTGGTACCTTCAATCTTTTCTTATAGATGTACGCCTGATGGTCACCCCTTTGGTATCTTCAGTCTTTTCTTATAGAGTTATGCCTACTGGTCACCCCTTTGGTATCTTCAATCTTTTCTTATAGATCCACGCGTTCTGGTCACCCCTTTGGTATCTTCGGTCTTTTCTTATAGATTTACGCCTTCTGGTCACCCCTTTGGTATCTTCAATCTTTTCTTATAGAGTTACGCCTTATGATCACCCCTTTGGTATCTTCAATCTTTCCTAATAGTGATACGCCTTCTTGTTACCCCTTTGGTATATTCAATCTTTTCCTATTGTTTTACGCCTTCTAGTCACCCCTTTGGTATCTTCAATCTTTTCTTATAGATTTACACCTTCTGGTCACCCCTTTGGTATATTCAGTCTTTTCTTATAGAGTTACGCCTTCTGGTCACCCCTTTGGTATCTTCAGTCTTTTCTTATATATTTACGCCTGATGGTCACCCCTTTACTATCTTCAATCTTTTCTTATAGAGTTAAGCCTTATGATCACCCCTTTGGTATATTCAGTCTTTTCTTATAGAGTTACGCCTTCTGGTCACCCCTTTGGTATCTTCAGTCTTTTCTTATAGATTTACGCCTTCTGGTCACCCCTTTGGTATATTCAATCTTTTCCTATAGTTTTACTCCTTCTGGTCACCCCTTTGGTATCTTCAATCTTTTCTTATAGATATACGCCTTCTGGTCACCCCTTTGATATCTTCAATATTTTCTAATAGATTGACGTCTTCTGGTCACCACTTTGGTATCTTCAGTCTTTTCTAATATATTTACGCCTGATGGTCACCCCTTTGGTATCTTCAACCTTTTCTTATAGAGTTACGCCTTTTGGTCACACCTTTGGTATTTTCACTCTTTTCTTATAGATTTACGCCTTCTGGTCACCCCTTTGGTATCTTCAGTCTTTTCTTATAGCGTTATGCCTTCTGGTCACCCCTTTTGTATCTTTAATCTTTTCTTATAGATTTACGCCTTCTGCTAACCCCTTTGGTATATTCAGTCTTTTCTTATAGAGTTACGCCCTCTGGTCACCGCTGTGGTATCTTCAATCATTTCTTATAGAGTTACGCCTTCTGGTCACCCCTTTGGTATCTTCAATCTTTTCTTATAGATTGACGCCTTCTGATCACCCCTTTGGTATCTTCAATCTTTCCTTATAGATTTACGCCTTCTGGTCATCTCTTTGGTGTCTTCAATCTTTTCTTATAGCGTTATGCCTTCTGGTCACCCCTTTGGTATCTTCAATCTTTTCTTATAGATCCACGCCTTCTGGTCACCCCTTTGTTATCTTCAATCTTTTCTTATATATTTACACCTTCTGATCACCCCTTTGGTATCTTCAATCTTTTCTTTTAGATTTACACCTTCTGATCACCCCTTTGGTATCTTCAATCTTTTCTTATAGAGTTACGCCTTCTGGTCATCCCTTTGGTATCTTCAATCATTTCTAATAGAGTTACGTCTTCTAGTCACCCCTTTGGTATCTTCAATCTTTTCTTATAGATTGACGCCTTCTGGTCACCCCTTTGGTATCTTCAATCATTTCTTATAGAGTTACGCCCTCTGGTCACCCCTTTGGTATCTTCAATCATTTCTTATAGAATTACGCCTTCTGGTCACCCCTTTGGTATCTTCAATCTTTTCTAATAGATTGAACCCTTCTGGTCACCCCTTTGGTATCTTCAATCTTTATTTATAGAGCTACGCTTTCTGGTCACCCCTTTGGTATCTTTAATCTTTTTTTATAGATTTACACCTTCTGATCACCACTTTGGTATATTCAGTCTTTTCTTATAGAGTTACGCCTTCTGGTCACCCCTTTGGTATCTTCAATCTTTTCTTATAGATTTACACCTTCTGGTCACCCCTTTGGTATATTCAGTCTTTTCTTATAGAGTTACGCCTTCTGGTCACCCCTTTGGTATCTTCAGTCTTTTCTTATATATTTACGCCTGATGGTCACCCCTTTACTATCTTCAATCTTTTCTTATAGAGTTAAGCCTTATGATCACCCCTTTGGTATATTCAGTCTTTTCTTATAGAGTTACGCCTTCTGGTCACCCCTTTGGTATCTTCAGTCTTTTCTTATAGATTTACGCCTTCTGGTCACCCCTTTGGTATCTTCAATCTTTTCTTAGAGTTACGCCTTATGATCACCCCTTTGGTATATTCAATCTTTCCTAATAGAGATACGCCTTCTTGTTACCCCTTTGGTATATTCAATCTTTTCCTATAGTTTTACGCCTTCTGGTCACCCCTTTGGTATCTTCAATCTTTTCTTATTGATTTACACCTTCTGGTCACCCCTTTGGTATCTTCCATCTTTTCTTATAGAGTTGCGCCTTCTGGTCACCCCTTTGGTATATTCAATCTTTCCTAATAGACTTACGCCTTCTGGTCACCCCTTTGGTATCTTCAATCTTTTCTTATAGCGTTACGCCTTCTGGTCACCCCTTTAGTATCTTCAATCTTTTCTTATAGCGTTACGCCTTCTGGTCACCCCTTTAGTATCTTCAATCTTTTCTTATAGAGTTATGCCTTCTGGTCACCCCTTTAGTATCTTCAATCTTTTCTGATAGAGTTACGCCTTCTGGTCACCCCTTTAGTATCTTCAATCTTTTCTTAAAGCGTTACGCCTTCTGGTCACACCTTTGGTATCTTCATTTTTTTCTTATAGAGTTACTCCTTCAGGTCACCCCTTTGATATCTTCAATCTTTTCTTATAGAGTTATGCCTTCTGGTCACCCCTTTGGTATCTTCAGTCTTTTCTTATAGAGTTATGCCTTCTGGTCACCCCTTTGGTATCTTCAATCTTTTCTTATAGCGTTACGCCTTCTGGTCACCCCTTTAGTATCTTCAATCTTTTCTTATAGCGTTACGCCTTCTGGTCACCCCTTTAGTATCTTCAATCTTTCTTTATAGAGTTACGCCTTCTGGTCACCCCTTTGGTATCTTCAATCTTTTCCTATAGAGTTACGCCTTCTGGTCACCCCTTTGGTATCTTCAATCTTTTCTTATAGATTGACGGCTTCTGGTCACCCCTTTGTTATCTTCAATCTTTTCTTATAGATATACGCCTTCTGGTCACCCCTTTGATATCTTCAATATTTTCTAATAGATTGACGTCTTCTGGTCACCACTTTGGTATCTTCAGTCTTTTCTAATATATTTACGCCTGATGATCACCCCTTTGGTATCTTCAACCTTTTCTAATAGAGTTACGCCTTTTGGTCACACCTTTGGTACATTCAGTCTTTTCTTAAAGATTTACGCCTTCTGGTCAACCATTTGGTATCTTCAATCTTTTCTTATTGATTTACACCTTCTGGTGACCCCTTTGGTATCTTCAACCTTTTCTTATAGAGTTACCCCTTTTGGGCACACCTTTGGTACCTTCAATCTTTTCTAATAGATGTACGCCTGATGGTCACCCCTTTGGTATCTTCAGTCTTTTCTTATAGAGTTATGCCTACTGGTCACCCCTTTGGTATCTTCAATCTTTTCTTATAGATCCACGCGTTCTGGTCACCCCTTTGGTATCTTCGGTCTTTTCTTATAGATTTACGCCTTCTGGTCACCCCTTTGGTATCTTCAATCTTTTCTTATAGAGTTACGCCTTATGATCACCCCTTTGGTATCTTCAATCTTTCCTAATAGTGATACGCCTTCTTGTTACCCCTTTGGTATATTCAATCTTTTCCTATTGTTTTACGCCTTCTAGTCACCCCTTTGGTATCTTCAATCTTTTCTTATAGATTTACACCTTCTGGTCACCCCTTTGGTATATTCAGTCTTTTCTTATAGAGTTACGCCTTCTGGTCACCCCTTTGGTATCTTCAGTCTTTTCTTATATATTTACGCCTGATGGTCACCCCTTTACTATCTTCAATCTTTTCTTATAGAGTTAAGCCTTATGATCACCCCTTTGGTATATTCAGTCTTTTCTTATAGAGTTACGCCTTCTGGTCACCCCTTTGGTATTTTCAGTCTTTTCTTATAGATTTACGCCTTCTGGTCACCCCTTTGGTATCTTCAATCTTTTCTTATAGAGTTACGTCTTATGATCACCCCTTTGGTATATTCAATCTTTCCTAATAGAGATACGCCTTCTTGTTACCCCTTTGGTATATTCAATCTTTTCCTATAGTTTTACTCCTTCTGGTCACCCCTTTGGTATCTTCAATCTTTTCTTATAGATATACGCCTTCTGGTCACCCCTTTGATATCTTCAATATTTTCTAATAGATTGACGTCTTCTGGTCACCACTTTGGTATCTTCAGTCTTTTCTAATATATTTACGCCTGATGGTCACCCCTTTGGTATCTTCAACCTTTTCTTATAGAGTTACGCCTTTTGGTCACACCTTTGGTATTTTCACTCTTTTCTTATAGATTTACGCCTTCTGGTCACCCCTTTGGTATCTTCAGTCTTTTCTTATAGCGTTATGCCTTCTGGTCACCCCTTTTGTATCTTTAATCTTTTCTTATAGATTTACGCCTTCTGCTAACCCCTTTGGTATATTCAGTCTTTTCTTATAGAGTTACGCCCTCTGGTCACCGCTGTGGTATCTTCAATCATTTCTTATAGAGTTATGCCTTCTGGTCACCCCTTTGGTATCTTCAATCTTTTCTTATAGCGTTACGCCTTCTGGTCACCCCTTTAGTATCTTCAATCTTTTCTTATAGCGTTACGCCTTCTGGTCACCCCTTTAGTATCTTCAATCTTTCTTTATAGAGTTACGCCTTCTGGTCACCCCTTTGGTATCTTCAATCTTTTCCTATAGAGTTACGCCTTCTGGTCAACCCTTTGGTATCTTCAATCTTTTCTTATAGATTGACGCCTTCTGGTCACCCCTTTGGTATCTTCAATCTTTTCTTATAGATTGACGGCTTCTGGTCACCCCTTTGTTATCTTCAATCTTTTCTTATAGATATACGCCTTCTGGTCACCCCTTTGAAATCTTCAATATTTTCTAATAGATTGACGTCTTCTGGTCACCACTTTGGTATCTTCAGTCTTTTCTAATATATTTACGCCTGATGGTCACCCCTTTGGTATCTTCAACCTTTTCTAATAGAGTTACGCCTTTTGGTCACACCTTTGGTATTTTCACTCTTTTCTTATAGATTTACGCCTTCTGGTCACCCCTTTGGTATCTTCAGTCTTTTCTTATAGCGTTATGCCTTCTGGTCACCCCTTTTGTATCTTTAATCTTTTCTTATAGATTTACGCCTTCTGCTAACCCCTTTGGTATATTCAGTCTTTTCTTATAGAGTTACGCCCTCTGGTCACCGCTGTGGTATCTTCAATCATTTCTTATAGAGTTACGCCTTCTAGTCACACCTTTGGTATCTTCAATCTTGTCATATATATTTACGCCTTCTGGTCACCCCTTTGGTATCTTCAATCTTTTCCTATAGAGTTACGCCTTCTGGTCAACCCTTTGGTATCTTCAATCTTTACTTATAGATTGACGCCTTCTGGTCACCCCTTTGGTATCTTCAATCTTTTCCTATAGAGTTACGCCTTCTGGTCACCCCTTTGGTATCTTCAATCTTTTCCTATAGAGTTACGCCTTCTGGTCAACCCTTTGGTATCTTCAATCTTTTTCTATAGAGTTACGCCTTCTGGTCAACCCTTTGGTATCTTCAATCTTTTCTTATAGATTGACGCCTTATGGTCACCCCTTTGCTATCTTCAATCATTTCTTATAGATTGACGGCTTCTGGTCACCCCTTTGGTATCTTCAATCTTTTCTTATAGATTGACTCCTTCTGGTCACCCCTTTGGTATCTTCAGTCTTTTCTTATATATTTACGCCTGATGGTCACCCCTTTGGTATCTTCAATCTTTTCTAATAGAGTTACGCCTTATGATCACCCCTTTGGTATCTTAAATCTTTTCTAATAGATTTACGCTTTCTGGTCACCCCTTTGGTATCTTCAATCTTTTCTTATTGATTTACACCTTCTGGTCACCTCTTTGGTATCTTCACTCTTTTCTTATAGATTTACACCTTCTGGTCACCCCTTTGGTACATTCAGTCTTTTCTTAAAGATTTACGCCTTCTGGTCAACCATTTGGTATCTTCAATCTTTTCTTATTGATTTACACCTTCTGGTGACCCCTTTGGTATCTTCAACCTTTTCTTATAGAGTTACCCCTTTTGGGCACACCTTTGGTACCTTCAATCTTTTCTTATAGATGTACGCCTGATGGTCACCCCTTTGGTATCTTCAGTCTTTTCTTATAGAGTTATGCCTACTGGTCACCCCTTTGGTATCTTCAATCTTTTCTTATAGATCCACGCGTTCTGGTCACCCCTTTGGTATCTTCGGTCTTTTCTTATAGATTTACGCCTTCTGGTCACCCCTTTGGTATCTTCAATCTTTTCTTATAGAGTTACGCCTTATGATCACCCCTTTGGTATCTTCAATCTTTCCTAATAGTGATACGCCTTCTTGTTACCCCTTTGGTATATTCAATCTTTTCCTATTGTTTTACGCCTTCTAGTCACCCCTTTGGTATCTTCAATCTTTTCTTATAGATTTACACCTTCTGGTCACCCCTTTGGTATATTCAGTCTTTTCTTATAGAGTTACGCCTTCTGGTCACCCCTTTGGTATCTTCAGTCTTTTCTTATATATTTACGCCTGATGGTCACCCCTTTACTATCTTCAATCTTTTCTTATAGAGTTAAGCCTTATGATCACCCCTTTGGTATATTCAGTCTTTTCTTATAGAGTTACGCCTTCTGGTCACCCCTTTGGTATCTTCAGTCTTTTCTTATAGATTTACGCCTTCTGGTCACCCCTTTGGTATATTCAATCTTTTCCTATAGTTTTACTCCTTCTGGTCACCCCTTTGGTATCTTCAATCTTTTCTTATAGATATACGCCTTCTGGTCACCCCTTTGATATCTTCAATATTTTCTAATAGATTGACGTCTTCTGGTCACCACTTTGGTATCTTCAGTCTTTTCTAATATATTTACGCCTGATGGTCACCCCTTTGGTATCTTCAACCTTTTCTTATAGAGTTACGCCTTTTGGTCACACCTTTGGTATTTTCACTCTTTTCTTATAGATTTACGCCTTCTGGTCACCCCTTTGGTATCTTCAGTCTTTTCTTATAGCGTTATGCCTTCTGGTCACCCCTTTTGTATCTTTAATCTTTTCTTATAGATTTACGCCTTCTGCTAACCCCTTTGGTATATTCAGTCTTTTCTTATAGAGTTACGCCCTCTGGTCACCGCTGTGGTATCTTCAATCATTTCTTATAGAGTTACGCCTTCTGGTCACCCCTTTGGTATCTTCAATCTTTTCTTATAGATTGACGCCTTCTGATCACCCCTTTGGTATCTTCAATCTTTCCTTATAGATTTACGCCTTCTGGTCATCTCTTTGGTGTCTTCAATCTTTTCTTATAGCGTTATGCCTTCTGGTCACCCCTTTGGTATCTTCAATCTTTTCTTATAGATCCACGCCTTCTGGTCACCCCTTTGTTATCTTCAATCTTTTCTTATATATTTACACCTTCTGATCACCCCTTTGGTATCTTCAATCTTTTCTTTTAGATTTACACCTTCTGATCACCCCTTTGGTATCTTCAATCTTTTCTTATAGAGTTACGCCTTCTGGTCATCCCTTTGGTATCTTCAATCATTTCTAATAGAGTTACGTCTTCTAGTCACCCCTTTGGTATCTTCAATCTTTTCTTATAGATTGACGCCTTCTGGTCACCCCTTTGGTATCTTCAATCATTTCTTATAGAGTTACGCCCTCTGGTCACCCCTTTGGTATCTTCAATCATTTCTTATAGAATTACGCCTTCTGGTCACCCCTTTGGTATCTTCAATCTTTTCTAATAGATTGAACCCTTCTGGTCACCCCTTTGGTATCTTCAATCTTTATTTATAGAGCTACGCTTTCTGGTCACCCCTTTGGTATCTTTAATCTTTTTTTATAGATTTACACCTTCTGATCACCACTTTGGTATATTCAGTCTTTTCTTATAGAGTTACGCCTTCTGGTCACCCCTTTGGTATCTTCAATCTTTTCTTATAGATTTACACCTTCTGGTCACCCCTTTGGTATATTCAGTCTTTTCTTATAGAGTTACGCCTTCTGGTCACCCCTTTGGTATCTTCAGTCTTTTCTTATATATTTACGCCTGATGGTCACCCCTTTACTATCTTCAATCTTTTCTTATAGAGTTAAGCCTTATGATCACCCCTTTGGTATATTCAGTCTTTTCTTATAGAGTTACGCCTTCTGGTCACCCCTTTGGTATCTTCAGTCTTTTCTTATAGATTTACGCCTTCTGGTCACCCCTTTGGTATCTTCAATCTTTTCTTAGAGTTACGCCTTATGATCACCCCTTTGGTATATTCAATCTTTCCTAATAGAGATACGCCTTCTTGTTACCCCTTTGGTATATTCAATCTTTTCCTATAGTTTTACGCCTTCTGGTCACCCCTTTGGTATCTTCAATCTTTTCTTATTGATTTACACCTTCTGGTCACCCCTTTGGTATCTTCCATCTTTTCTTATAGAGTTGCGCCTTCTGGTCACCCCTTTGGTATATTCAATCTTTCCTAATAGACTTACGCCTTCTGGTCACCCCTTTGGTATCTTCAATCTTTTCTTATAGCGTTACGCCTTCTGGTCACCCCTTTAGTATCTTCAATCTTTTCTTATAGCGTTACGCCTTCTGGTCACCCCTTTAGTATCTTCAATCTTTTCTTATAGAGTTATGCCTTCTGGTCACCCCTTTAGTATCTTCAATCTTTTCTGATAGAGTTACGCCTTCTGGTCACCCCTTTAGTATCTTCAATCTTTTCTTAAAGCGTTACGCCTTCTGGTCACACCTTTGGTATCTTCATTTTTTTCTTATAGAGTTACTCCTTCAGGTCACCCCTTTGATATCTTCAATCTTTTCTTATAGAGTTATGCCTTCTGGTCACCCCTTTGGTATCTTCAGTCTTTTCTTATAGAGTTATGCCTTCTGGTCACCCCTTTGGTATCTTCAATCTTTTCTTATAGCGTTACGCCTTCTGGTCACCCCTTTAGTATCTTCAATCTTTTCTTATAGCGTTACGCCTTCTGGTCACCCCTTTAGTATCTTCAATCTTTCTTTATAGAGTTACGCCTTCTGGTCACCCCTTTGGTATCTTCAATCTTTTCCTATAGAGTTACGCCTTCTGGTCACCCCTTTGGTATCTTCAATCTTTTCTTATAGATTGACGGCTTCTGGTCACCCCTTTGTTATCTTCAATCTTTTCTTATAGATATACGCCTTCTGGTCACCCCTTTGATATCTTCAATATTTTCTAATAGATTGACGTCTTCTGGTCACCACTTTGGTATCTTCAGTCTTTTCTAATATATTTACGCCTGATGATCACCCCTTTGGTATCTTCAACCTTTTCTAATAGAGTTACGCCTTTTGGTCACACCTTTGGTACATTCAGTCTTTTCTTAAAGATTTACGCCTTCTGGTCAACCATTTGGTATCTTCAATCTTTTCTTATTGATTTACACCTTCTGGTGACCCCTTTGGTATCTTCAACCTTTTCTTATAG
This sequence comes from Bathymodiolus brooksi, assembly GCA_963680875.1. Taxonomy (NCBI): domain Eukaryota; kingdom Metazoa; phylum Mollusca; class Bivalvia; order Mytilida; family Modiolidae; genus Bathymodiolus; species Bathymodiolus brooksi. Next base: position 151,944,397 of record OY804575.1, read on the forward strand.
AGTTACCCCTTTTGGGCACACCTTTGGTACCTTCAATCTTTTCTAATAGATGTACGCCTGATGGTCACCCCTTTGGTATCTTCAGTCTTTTCTTATAGAGTTATGCCTACTGGTCACCCCTTTGGTATCTTCAATCTTTTCTTATAGATCCACGCGTTCTGGTCACCCCTTTGGTATCTTCGGTCTTTTCTTATAGATTTACGCCTTCTGGTCACCCCTTTGGTATCTTCAATCTTTTCTTATAGAGTTACGCCTTATGATCACCCCTTTGGTATCTTCAATCTTTCCTAATAGTGATACGCCTTCTTGTTACCCCTTTGGTATATTCAATCTTTTCCTATTGTTTTACGCCTTCTAGTCACCCCTTTGGTATCTTCAATCTTTTCTTATAGATTTACACCTTCTGGTCACCCCTTTGGTATATTCAGTCTTTTCTTATAGAGTTACGCCTTCTGGTCACCCCTTTGGTATCTTCAGTCTTTTCTTATATATTTACGCCTGATGGTCACCCCTTTACTATCTTCAATCTTTTCTTATAGAGTTAAGCCTTATGATCACCCCTTTGGTATATTCAGTCTTTTCTTATAGAGTTACGCCTTCTGGTCACCCCTTTGGTATTTTCAGTCTTTTCTTATAGATTTACGCCTTCTGGTCACCCCTTTGGTATCTTCAATCTTTTCTTATAGAGTTACGTCTTATGATCACCCCTTTGGTATATTCAATCTTTCCTAATAGAGATACGCCTTCTTGTTACCCCTTTGGTATATTCAATCTTTTCCTATAGTTTTACTCCTTCTGGTCACCCCTTTGGTATCTTCAATCTTTTCTTATAGATATACGCCTTCTGGTCACCCCTTTGATATCTTCAATATTTTCTAATAGATTGACGTCTTCTGGTCACCACTTTGGTATCTTCAGTCTTTTCTAATATATTTACGCCTGATGGTCACCCCTTTGGTATCTTCAACCTTTTCTTATAGAGTTACGCCTTTTGGTCACACCTTTGGTATTTTCACTCTTTTCTTATAGATTTACGCCTTCTGGTCACCCCTTTGGTATCTTCAGTCTTTTCTTATAGCGTTATGCCTTCTGGTCACCCCTTTTGTATCTTTAATCTTTTCTTATAGATTTACGCCTTCTGCTAACCCCTTTGGTATATTCAGTCTTTTCTTATAGAGTTACGCCCTCTGGTCACCGCTGTGGTATCTTCAATCATTTCTTATAGAGTTACGCCTTCTGGTCACACCTTTGGTATCTTCAATCTTGTCATATATATTTACGCCTTCTGGTCACCCCTTTGGTATCTTCAATCTTTTCCTATAGAGTTACGCCTTCTGGTCAACCCTTTGGTATCTTCAATCTTTACTTATAGATTGACGCCTTCTGGTCACCCCTTTGGTATCTTCAATCTTTTCCTATAGAGTTACGCCTTCTGGTCACCCCTTTGGTATCTTCAATCTTTTCCTATAGAGTTACGCCTTCTGGTCAACCCTTTGGTATCTTCAATCTTTTCCTATAGAGTTACGCCTTCTGGTCAACCCTTTGGTATCTTCAATCTTTTCTTATAGATTGACGCCTTATGGTCACCCCTTTGCTATCTTCAATCATTTCTTATAGATTGACGGCTTCTGGTCACCCCTTTGGTATCTTCAATCTTTTCTTATAGATTGACTCCTTCTGGTCACCCCTTTGGTATCTTCAGTCTTTTCTTATATATTTACGCCTGATGGTCACCCCTTTGGTATCTTCAATCTTTTCTAATAGAGTTACGCCTTATGATCACCTCTTTGGTATCTTAAATCTTTTCTAATAGATTTACGCTTTCTGGTCACCCCTTTGGTATCTTCAATCTTTTCTTATTGATTTACACCTTCTGGTCACCTCTTTGGTATCTTCAACCTTTTCTAATAGAGTTACGCCTTTTGGTCACACCTTTGGTACATTCAGTCTTTTCTTATAGATTTACGCCTTCTGGTCAACCGTTTGGTATCTTCACTCTTTTCTTATAGATTTACACCTTCTGGTCACCCCTTTGGTACATTCAGTCTTTTCTTAAAGATTTACGCCTTCTGGTCAACCATTTGGTATCTTCAATCTTTTCTTATTGATTTACACCTTCTGGTGACCCCTTTGGTATCTTCAACCTTTTCTTATAGAGTTACCCCTTTTGGGCACACCTTTGGTACCTTCAATCTTTTCTTATAGATGTACGCCTGATGGTCACCCCTTTGGTATCTTCAGTCTTTTCTTATAGAGTTATGCCTACTGGTCACCCCTTTGGTATCTTCAATCTTTTCTTATAGATCCACGCGTTCTGGTCACCCCTTTGGTATCTTCGGTCTTTTCTTATAGATTTACGCCTTCTGGTCACCCCTTTGGTATCTTCAATCTTTTCTTATAGAGTTACGCCTTATGATCACCCCTTTGGTATCTTCAATCTTTCCTAATAGTGATACGCCTTCTTGTTACCCCTTTGGTATATTCAATCTTTTCCTATTGTTTTACGCCTTCTAGTCACCCCTTTGGTATCTTCAATCTTTTCTTATAGATTTACACCTTCTGGTCACCCCTTTGGTATATTCAGTCTTTTCTTATAGAGTTACGCCTTCTGGTCACCCCTTTGGTATCTTCAGTCTTTTCTTATATATTTACGCCTGATGGTCACCCCTTTACTATCTTCAATCTTTTCTTATAGAGTTAAGCCTTATGATCACCCCTTTGGTATATTCAGTCTTTTCTTATAGAGTTACGCCTTCTGGTCACCCCTTTAGTATCTTCAGTCTTTTCTTATAGATTTACGCCTTCTGGTCACCCCTTTGGTATCTTCAATCTTTTCTTATAGAGTTACGTCTTATGATCACCCCTTTGGTATATTCAATCTTTCCTAATAGAGATACGCCTTCTTGTTACCCCTTTGGTATATTCAATCTTTTCCTATAGTTTTACTCCTTCTGGTCACCCCTTTGGTATCTTCAATCTTTTCTTATTGATTTACACCTTCTGGTCACCCCTTTGGTATATTCAATCTTTCCTAATAGACTTACGCCTTCTGGTCACCCCTTTGGTATCTTCAATCTTTTCTTATAGCGTTACGCCTTCTGGTCACCCCTTAAGTATCTTCAATCTTTTCTTATAGCGTTACGCCTTCTGGTCACCCCTTTAGTATCTTCAATCTTTTCTTATAGAGTTATGCCTTCTGGTCACCCCTTTAGTATCTTCAATCTTTTCTGATAGAGTTACGCCTTCTGGTCACCCCTTTAGTATCTTCAATCTTTTCTTATAGCGTTACGCCTTCTGGTCACCCCTTTGGTATCTTCATTTTTTTCTTATAGAGTTACTCCTTCAGGTCACCCCTTTGATATCTTCAATCTTTTCTTATAGAGTTATGCCTTCTGGTCACCCCTTTGGTATCTTCAGTCTTTTCTTATAGAGTTATGCCTTCTGGTCACCCCTTTGGTATCTTCAATCTTTTCTTATAGCGTTACGCCTTCTGGTCACCCCTTTAGTATCTTCAACCTTTTCTTATAGCGTTACGCCTTCTGGTCACCCCTTTAGTATCTTCAATCTTTCTTTATAGAGTTACGCCTTCTGGTCACCCCTTTGGTATCTTCAATCTTTTCCTATAGAGTTATGCCTTCTGGTCAACCCTTTGATATCTTCAGTCTTTTCTTATATATTTACGCCTGATGGTCACCCCTTTACTATCTTCAGTCTTTTCTTATTGATTTACACCTTCTGGTCACCTCTTTGGTATCTTCAACCTTTTCTTATAGAGTTACGCCTTTTGGTCACACCTTTGGTACATTCAGTCTTTTCTTATAGATTTACGCCTTCTGGTCAACCGTTTGGTATCTTCACTCTTTTCTTATAGATTTACACCTTCTGGTCACCCCTTTGGTACATTCAGTCTTTTCTTAAAGATTTACGCCTTCTGGTCAACCATTTGGTATCTTCAATCTTTTCTTATTGATTTATACCTTCTGGTCACCCCTTTGGTATCTTCAACCTTTTCTTATAGAGTTACGCCTTTTGTTCACACCTTTGGTACATTCAGTCTTTTCTTATAGATGTACGCCTTCTGGTCATCCCTTTGGTATCTTCAGTTTTTTCTTATAGGGTTATGCCTTCTCGTCACCCCTTTGGTATCTTCAATCTTTTCTTATAGATCCACGCCTTCTGGTCACCCCTTTGTTATCTTCAATCTTTCCTTATATATTTACGCCTTCTGATCACCCCTTTGGTATCTTCAATCTTTCCTTATAGATTTACGCCTTCTGGTCATCTCTTTGGTGTCTTCAATCATTTCTTATAGAGTTACGTCTTCTGGTCACCCCTTTGGTATCTTCAATCTTTTCTTATAGATTGACGCCTTCTGGTCACCCCTTTGGTATCTTCAATCATTTCTTATAGAGTTACGCCCTCTGGTCACCCCTTTGGTATCTTCAATCATTTCTTATAGAATTACGCCTTCTGGTCACCCCTTTGGTATCTTCAATCTTTTCTTATAGATTGACCTCTTCTGGTCACCCCTTTGGTATCTTCAATCTTTCTTTATAGAGCTACGTCTTCTGGTCACCCCTTTGGTATCTTTAATCTTTTCTTATAGATTTACACCTTCTGATCACCCCTTTGGTATATTCAGTCTTTTCTTATAGAGTTACGCCTTATGATCACCCCTTTGGTATCTTCAATCTTTCCTAATAGTGATACGCCTTCTTGTTACCCCTTTGGTATATTCAATCTTTTCCTATTGTTTTACGCCTTCTAGTCACCCCTTTGGTATCTTCAATCTTTTCTTATAGATTTACACCTTCTGGTCACCCCTTTGGTATATTCAGTCTTTTCTTATAGAGTTACGCCTTCTGGTCACCCCTTTGGTATCTTCAGTCTTTTCTTATATATTTACGCCTGATGGTCACCCCTTTACTATCTTCAATCTTTTCTTATAGAGTTAAGCCTTATGATCACCCCTTTGGTATATTCAGTCTTTTCTTATAGAGTTACGCCTTCTGGTCACCCCTTTAGTATCTTCAGTCTTTTCTTATAGATTTACGCCTTCTGGTCACCCCTTTGGTATCTTCAATCTTTTCTTATAGAGTTACGTCTTATGATCACCCCTTTGGTATATTCAATCTTTCCTAATAGAGATACGCCTTCTTGTTACCCCTTTGGTATATTCAATCTTTTCCTATAGTTTTACTCCTTCTGGTCACCCCTTTGGTATCTTCAATCTTTTCTTATTGATTTACACCTTCTGGTCACCCCTTTGGTATATTCAATCTTTCCTAATAGACTTACGCCTTCTGGTCACCCCTTTGGTATCTTCAATCTTTTCTTATAGCGTTACGCCTTCTGGTCACCCCTTAAGTATCTTCAATCTTTTCTTATAGCGTTACGCCTTCTGGTCACCCCTTTAGTATCTTCAATCTTTTCTTATAGAGTTATGCCTTCTGGTCACCCCTTTAGTATCTTCAATCTTTTCTGATAGAGTTACGCCTTCTGGTCACCCCTTTAGTATCTTCAATCTTTTCTTATAGCGTTACGCCTTCTGGTCACCCCTTTGGTATCTTCATTTTTTTCTTATAGAGTTACTCCTTCAGGTCACCCCTTTGATATCTTCAATCTTTTCTTATAGAGTTATGCCTTCTGGTCACCCCTTTGGTATCTTCAGTCTTTTCTTATAGAGTTATGCCTTCTGGTCACCCCTTTGGTATCTTCAATCTTTTCTTATAGCGTTACGCCTTCTGGTCACCCCTTTAGTATCTTCAACCTTTTCTTATAGCGTTACGCCTTCTGGTCACCCCTTTAGTATCTTCAATCTTTCTTTATAGAGTTACGCCTTCTGGTCACCCCTTTGGTATCTTCAATCTTTTCCTATAGAGTTATGCCTTCTGGTCAACCCTTTGATATCTTCAGTCTTTTCTTATATATTTACGCCTGATGGTCACCCCTTTACTATCTTCAGTCTTTTCTTATTGATTTACACCTTCTGGTCACCTCTTTGGTATCTTCAACCTTTTCTTATAGAGTTACGCCTTTTGGTCACACCTTTGGTACATTCAGTCTTTTCTTATAGATTTACGCCTTCTGGTCAACCGTTTGGTATCTTCACTCTTTTCTTATAGATTTACACCTTCTGGTCACCCCTTTGGTACATTCAGTCTTTTCTTAAAGATTTACGCCTTCTGGTCAACCATTTGGTATCTTCAATCTTTTCTTATTGATTTATACCTTCTGGTCACCCCTTTGGTATCTTCAACCTTTTCTTATAGAGTTACGCCTTTTGGTCACACCTTTGGTACATTCAGTCTTTTCTTATAGATGTACGCCTTCTGGTCATCCCTTTGGTATCTTCAGTTTTTTCTTATAGGGTTATGCCTTCTCGTCACCCCTTTGTTATCTTCAATCTTTCCTTATATATTTACGCCTTCTGATCACCCCTTTGGTATCTTCAATCTTTCCTTATAGATTTACGCCTTCTGGTCATCTCTTTGGTGTCTTCAATCATTTCTTATAGAGTTACGTCTTCTGGTCACCCCTTTGGTATCTTCAATCTTTTCTTATAGATTGACGCCTTCTGGTCACCCCTTTGGTATCTTCAATCATTTCTTATAGAGTTACGCCCTCTGGTCACCCCTTTGGTATCTTCAATCATTTCTTATAGAATTACGCCTTCTGGTCACCCCTTTGGTATCTTCAATCTTTTCTTATAGATTGACCTCTTCTGGTCACCCCTTTGGTATCTTCAATCTTTTTTTATAGAGCTACGTCTTCTGGTCACCCCTTTGGTATCTTTAATCTTTTCTTATAGATTTACACCTTCTGATCAACCCTTTGGTATATTCAGTCTTTTCTTATAGAGTTACGCCTTCTGGTCACCCCTTTGGTATCTTCAATCTTTTCTTATAGATTTACACCTTCTGGTCACCCCTTTGGTATCTTCAGTCTTTTCTGATAGAGTTACGCCTTCTGGTCACCCCTTTGGTATCTTCAGTCTTTTCTTATATATTTACGCCTGATGGTCACCCCTTTACTATCTTCAATCTTTTCTTATAGAGTTAAGCCTTATGATCACCCCTTTGGTATATTCAGTCTTTTCTTATAGAGTTACGCCTTCTGGTCACCCCTTTGGTATCTTCAGTCTTTTCTTATAGATTTACGCCTTCTGGTCACCCCTTTGGTATCTTCAATCTTTTCTTATAGAGTTACGCCTTATGATCACCCCTTTGGTATATTCAATCTTTCCTAATAGAGATACGCCTTCTTGTTACCCCTTTGGTATCTTCAATCTTTTCTTATAGAGTTACGCCTTATGATCACCCCTTTGGTATATTCAATCTTTCCTAATAGAGTTACGCCTTCTGGTCATCTCTTTGGTGTCTTCAATCATTTCTTATAGAGTTACGTCTTCTGGTCACCCCTTTGGTATCTTCAATCTTTTCTTATTGATTTACACCTTCTGGTCACCCCTTTGGTATCTTCCATCTTTTCTTATAGAGTTGCGCCTTCTGGTCACCCCTTTGGTATATTCAATCTTTCCTAATAGACTTACGCCTTCTAGTCACCCCTTTGGTATCTTCAATCTTTTCTTATAGCGTTACGCCTTCTGGTCACCCCTTTAGTATCTTCAATCTTTTCTTATAGCGTTACGCCTTCTGGTCACCCCTTTAGTATCTTCAATCTTTTCTTATAGAGTTATGCCTTCTGGTCACCCCTTTAGTATCTTCAATCTTTTCTGATAGGGTTACGCCTTCTGGTCACGCCTTTCGTATCTTCAATCTTTTCTTATAGCGTTACGCCTTCTGGTCACACCTTTGGTATCTTCATTTTTTTCTTATAGAGTTACTCCTTCAGGTCACCCCTTTGATATCTTCAATCTTTTCTTATAGAGTTATGCCTTCTGGTCACCCCTTTGGTATCTTCAGTCTTTTCTTATAGAGTTATGCCTTCTGGTCACCCCTTTGGTATCTTCAATCTTTTCTTATAGCGTTAAGCCTTCTGGTCACCCCTTTAGTATCTTCAATCTTTTCTTATAGCGTTACGCCTTCTGGTCACCCCTTTGGTATCTTCAATCTTTTCCTATAGAGTTACGCCTTCTGGTCAACCCTTTGGTATCTTCAATCTTTTCTTATAGAGTTACGCCTTCTGGTCACCCCTTTGGTATCTTCAGTCTTTTCTTATATATTTACGCCTGATGGTCACCCCTTTGCTATCTTCAATCTTTTCTTATAGAGTTAAGCCTTATGATCACCCCTTTGGTATATTCAGTCTTTTTTTATAGAGTTACGCCTTCTGGTCACCCCTTTGGTATCTTCAGTCTTTTCTTATAGATTTACGCCTTCTGGTCACCCCTTTGGTATCTTCAATCTTTTCTTATAGAGTTACGCCTTATGATCACCCCTTTGGTATATTCAATCTTTCCTAATAGAGTTACGCCTTCTGGTTACCACTTTGGTATATTCAATCTTTTCCTATAGTTTTACGCCTTCTGGTCATCCCTTTGGTATCTTCAATCTTTTTTTATTGATTTACACCTTCTGGTCACCCCTTTGGTATCTTCCATCTTTTCTTATAGAGTTGCGCCTTCTGTTCACCCATTTGGTATATTCAGTCTTTCCTAATAGAGTTACGCCTTCTGGTCACCCCTTTGATATCTTCAATCTTTTTTTTAGAGCTACGTCCTCTGGTCAACCCTTTGGTATCTTCAATCTTTTCTATTAGATTTATGCCTTCTGGTCACCCCTTTGTTATCTTCATTCTTTTCTTATAGATTTACGCCGTCTGATCGCCCTTTTGGTATCTTCAATCTTTTCTTATAGATTTACCTCTTCTGGTCACCCCTTTGGTATCTTCAATCTTTTCTAATAGAGTTACGCCTTATGATCACCCCTTTGGTATATTCAGTCTTTTCTTATAGAGTTACGCCTTCTGGTCACCCCTTTGGTATCTTCAGTCTTTTCTTATAGATTTACGCCTTCTGGTCACCCCTTTGGTATCTTCAATCTTTTCTAATAGAGTTACGCCTTATGATCACCCCTTTGGTATATTCAATCTTTCTTAATAGAGTTACGCCTTCTGGTTACCCCTTTGGTATATTCAATCTTTTCCTATAGTTTTACGTCTTCTGATCACCCCTTTGGTATCTTCAATCTTTTCTTATTGATTTACACCTTCTGGTCACCCCTTTGGTATCTTCCATCTTTCTTTATATAGTTACGCCTTCTGGTCACCCCTTTGGTATCTTCAATCTTGTCATATATATTTACGCCTTCTGGTCACCCCTTTGGTATCTTCAATCTTTTCCTATAGAGTTACGCCTTTTGGTCAACCCTTTGGTATCTTCAATCTTTTCTTATAGATTGACGCCTTCTGGTCACCTCTTTGGTATCTTCAATCTTTTCCTATAGAGTTACGCCTTCTGGTCACCCCTTTGGTATCTTCAATCTTTTCCTATAGAGTTACGCCTTCTGGTCAACCCTTTGGTATCTTCAATCTTTTCTTATAGATTGACGGCTTCTGGTCACCCCTTTGGTATCTTCAATCTTTTCTTATAGATATACGCCTTCTGGTCACCCCTTTGGTATCTTCAATCTTTTCTTATAGATTGACTCCTTCTGGTCACCCCTTTGGTATCTTCAGTCTTTTCTTATATATTTACGCCTGATGGTCACCCCTTTGGTATCTTCAATCTTTTCTAATAGAGTTACGCCTTATGATCACCCCTTTGGTATCTTCAATCTTTTCTTATTGATTTACACCTTCTGGTCACCTCTTTGGTATCTTCAACCTTTTCTTATAGAGTTACGCCTTTTGGTCACACCTTTGGTACATTCAGTCCTTTCTTATAGATTTACGCCTTCTGGTCAACTGTTTGGTATCGTCACTCTTTTCTTATAGATTTACACCTTCTGGTCACCGCTTTGGTATCTTCAATCTTTTCTTATAGATTGACGGCTTCTGGTCACCCCTTTGGTATCTTCAATCTTTTCTTATAGATATACGCCTTCTGGTCACCCCTTTGGTATCTTCAATCTTTTCTTATAGATTGACTCCTTCTGGTCACCCCTTTGGTATCTTCAATCTTTTCTTATAGAGTTACGCCTTATGATCACCCCTTTGGTATATTCAATCTTTCCTAATAGAGATACGCCTTCTTGTTACACCTTTGGTATCTTCAATCTTTTCTTATAGAGTTACGCCTTATGATCACCCCTTTGGTATATTCAATCTTTCCTAATAGAGTTACGCCTTCTGGTCATCTCTTTGGTGTCTTCAATCATTTCTTATAGAGTTACGTCTTCTGGTCACCCCTTTGGTATCTTCAATCTTTTCTTATTGATTTACACCTTCTGGTCACCCCTTTGGTATCTTCCATCTTTTCTTATAGAGTTGCGCCTTCTGGTCACCCCTTTGGTATATTCAATCTTTCCTAATAGACTTACGCCTTCTAGTCACCCCTTTGGTATCTTCAATCTTTTCTTATAGCGTTACGCCTTCTGGTCACCCCTTTAGTATCTTCAATCTTTTCTTATAGCGTTACGCCTTCTGGTCACCCCTTTAGTATCTTCAATCTTTTCTTATAGAGTTATGCCTTCTGGTCACCCCTTTAGTATCTTCAATCTTTTCTGATAGGGTTACGCCTTCTGGTCACGCCTTTCGTATCTTCAATCTTTTCTTATAGCGTTACGCCTTCTGGTCACACCTTTGGTATCTTCATTTTTTTCTTATAGAGTTACTCCTTCAGGTCACCCCTTTGATATCTTCAATCTTTTCTTATAGAGTTATGCCTTCTGGTCACCCCTTTGGTATCTTCAGTCTTTTCTTATAGAGTTATGCCTTCTGGTCACCCCTTTGGTATCTTCAATCTTTTCTTATAGCGTTAAGCCTTCTGGTCACCCCTTTAGTATCTTCAATCTTTTCTTATAGCGTTACGCCTTCTGGTCACCCCTTTAGTATCTTCAATCTTTCTTTATAGAGTTACGCCTTCTGGTCACCCCTTTGGTATCTTCAATCTTTTCCTATAGAGTTACGCCTTCTGGTCAACCCTTTGGTATCTTCAATCTTTTCTTATAGAGTTACGCCTTCTGGTCACCCCTTTGGTATCTTCAGTCTTTTCTTATATATTTACGCCTGATGGTCACCCCTTTGCTATCTTCAATCTTTTCTTATAGAGTTAAGCCTTATGATCACCCCTTTGGTATATTCAGTCTTTTTTTATAGAGTTACGCCTTCTGGTCACCCCTTTGGTATCTTCAGTCTTTTCCTATAGATTTACGCCTTCTGGTCACCCCTTTGGTATCTTCAATCTTTTCTTATAGAGTTACGCCTTATGATCACCCCTTTGGTATATTCAATCTTTCCTAATAGAGTTACGCCTTCTGGTTACCACTTTGGTATATTCAATCTTTTCCTATAGTTTTACGCCTTCTGGTCACCCCTTTGGTATCTTCAATCTTTTTTTATTGATTTACACCTTCTGGTCACCCCTTTGGTATCTTCCATCTTTTCTTATAGAGTTGCGCCTTCTGTTCACCCATTTGGTATATTCAGTCTTTCCTAATAGAGTTACGCCTTCTGGTCACCCCTTTGATATCTTCAATCTTTTTTTTAGAGCTACGTCCTCTGGTCAACCCTTTGGTATCTTCAATCTTTTCTATTAGATTTATGCCTTCTGGTCACCCCTTTGTTATCTTCATTCTTTTCTTATAGATTTACGCCGTCTGATCGCCCTTTTGGTATCTTCAATCTTTTCGTTTAGATATACGCCTTCTGGTCACCCCTTTGGTATCTTCAATCTTTTCTTATAGATTTACCTCTTCTGGTCACCCCTTTGGTATCTTCAATCTTTTCTTATAGAGTTACGCCTTATGATCACCCCTTTGGTATATTCAGTCTTTTCTTATAGAGTTACGCCTTCTGGTCACCCCTTTGGTATCTTCAGTCTTTTCTTATAGATTTACGCCTTCTGGTCACCCCTTTGGTATCTTCAATCTTTTCTAATAGAGTTACGCCTTATGATCACCCCTTTGGTATATTCAATCTTTCTTAATAGAGTTACGCCTTCTGGTTACCCCTTTGGTATATTCAATCTTTTCCTATAGTTTTACGTCTTCTGATCACCCCTTTGGTATCTTCAATCTTTTCTTATTGATTTACACCTTCTGGTCACCCCTTTGGTATCTTCCATCTTTCTTTATATAGTTACGCCTTCTGGTCACCCCTTTGGTATCTTCAATCTTGTCATATATATTTACGCCTTCTGGTCACCCCTTTGGTATCTTCAATCTTTTCCTATAGAGTTACGCCTTTTGGTCAACCCTTTGGTATCTTCAATCTTTTCTTATAGATTGACGCCTTCTGGTCACCTCTTTGGTATCTTCAATCTTTTCCTATAGAGTTACGCCTTCTGGTCACCCCTTTGGTATCTTCAATCTTTTCCTATAGAGTTACGCCTTCTGGTCAACCCTTTGGTATCTTCAATCTTTTCTTATAGATTGACGGCTTCTGGTCACCCCTTTGGTATCTTCAATCTTTTCTTATAGATATACGCCTTCTGGTCACCCCTTTGGTATCTTCAATCTGTTCTTATAGATTGACTCCTTCTGGTCACCCCTTTGGTATCTTCAGTCTTTTCTTATATATTTACGCCTGATGGTCACCCCTTTGGTATCTTCAATCTTTTCTAATAGAGTTACGCCTTATGATCACCCCTTTGGTATCTTCAATCTTTTCTTATTGATTTACACCTTCTGGTCACCTCTTTGGTATCTTCAACCTTTTCTTATAGAGTTACGCCTTTTGGTCACACCTTTGGTACATTCAGTCCTTTCTTATAGATTTACGCCTTCTGGTCAACTGTTTGGTATCGTCACTCTTTTCTTATAGATTTACACCTTCTGGTCACCGCTTTGGTATCTTCAATCTTTTCTTATAGATTGACGGCTTCTGGTCACCCCTTTGGTATCTTCAATCTTTTCTTATAGATATACGCCTTCTGGTCACCCCTTTGGTATCTTCAATCTTTTCTTATAGATTGACTCCTTCTGGTCACCCCTTTGGTATCTTCAGTCTTTTCTTATATATTTACGCCTGATGGTCACCCCTTTGGTATCTTCAATCTTTTCTAATAGAGTTACGCCTTATGATCACCCCTTTGGTATCTTCAATCTTTTCTTATTGATTTACACCTTCTGGTCACCTCTTTGGTATCTTCAACCTTTTCTTATAGAGTTACGCCTTTTGGTCACACCTTTGGTACATTCAGTCCTTTCTTATAGATTTACGCCTTCTGGTCAACTGTTTGGTATCTTCACTCTTTTCTTATAGATTTACACCTTCTGGTCACCCCTTTGGTACATTCAATCTTTCCTTAAAGATTTACGCCTTCTGGTCAACCATTTGGTATCTTCAATCTTTTCTTATTGATTTACACCTTCTGGTCACCCCTTTGGTATCTTCAACCTTTTCTTATAGAGTTACGCTTTTTGGTCACACCTTTGGTATCTTCAGTCTTTTCTTATAGATGTACGCCTTCTGGTCACCCCTTTGGTATCTTCAGTCTTTTCTTATAGAGTTATGCCTTCTGGTCACCCCTTTGGTATCTTCAATCTTTTCTTATAGATCCATGCCTTCTGGTCACACCTTTGTTATCTTCAATCTTTTCTTATATATTTACACCTTCTGATCACCCCTTTGGTATCTTCAATCTTTCCTTATAGATTTACGCCTTCTGGTCATCTCTTTGGTGTCTTGAATCTTTTCTTATAGCGTTATGCCTTCTGGTCACCCCTTTGGTATCTTCAATCTTTTTTTATAGATCCACGCCTTCTGGTCAACCCTTTGTTATCTTCAATCTTTTCTTATATATTTACACCTTCTGATCACCCCTTTGGTATCTTCAATCTTTTCTTATAGAGTTACGCCTTCTGGTAACCCATTTGGTATATTCAGTCTTTTCTTATAGAGTTACGCCCTCTGGTCACCCCTTTGGTATCTTCAATCATTTCTTATAGAGTTACGCCTTCTGGTCACACCTTTGGTATCTTCAATCTTGTCATATATATTTACGCCTTCTGGTCACCCCTTTGGTATCTTCAATCTTTCTTTATATAGTTACGCCTTCTGGTCACCCCTTTGGTATCTTCAATCTTGTCATATATATTTACGCCTTCTGGTCACCCCTTTGGTATCTTCAATCTTTTCCTATAGAGTTACGCCTTCTGGTCAACCCTTTGGTATCTTCAATCTTTTCTTATAGATTGACGCCTTCTGGTCACCCCTTTGGTATCTTCAATCTTTTCCTATAGAGTTACGCCTTCTGGTCACCCCTTTGGTATCTTCAATCTTTTCTAATAGAGTTACGCCTTATGATCACCCCTTTGGTATCTTAAATCTTTTCTAATAGATTTACGCTTTCTGGTCACCCCTTTGGTATCTTCAATCTTTTCTTATTGATTTACACCTTCTGGTCACCTCTTTGGTATCTTCAACCTTTTCTAATAGAGTTACGCCTTTTGGTCACACCTTTGGTACATTCAGTCTTTTCTTATAGATTTATGCCTTCTGGTCAACCGTTTGGTATCTTCACTCTTTTCTTATAGATTTACACCTTCTGGTCACCCCTTTGGTACATTCAGTCTTTTCTTAAAGATTTACGCCTTCTGGTCAACCATTTGGTATCTTCAATCTTTTCTTATTGATTTACACCTTCTGGTGACCCCTTTGGTATCTTCAACCTTTTCTTATAGAGTTACCCCTTTTGGGCACACCTTTGGTACCTTCAATCTTTTTTATAGATGTACGCCTGATGGTCACCCCTTTGGTATCTTCAGTCTTTTCTTATAGAGTTATGCCTACTGGTCACCCCTTTGGTATCTTCAATCTTTTCTTATAGATCCACGCGTTCTGGTCACCCCTTTGGTATCTTCGGTCTTTTCTTATAGATTTACGCCTTCTGGTCACCCCTTTGGTATCTTCAATCTTTTCTTATAGAGTTACGCCTTATGATCACCCCTTTGGTATCTTCAATCTTTCCTAATAGTGATACGCCTTCTTGTTACCCCTTTGGTATATTCAATCTTTTCCTATTGTTTTACGCCTTCTAGTCACCCCTTTGGTATCTTCAATCTTTTCTTATAGATTTACACCTTCTGGTCACCCCTTTGGTATATTCAGTCTTTTCTTATAGAGTTACGCCTTCTGGTCACCCCTTTGGTATCTTCAGTCTTTTCTTATATATTTACGCCTGATGGTCACCCCTTTACTATCTTCAATCTTTTCTTATAGAGTTAAGCCTTATGATCACCCCTTTGGTATATTCAGTCTTTTCTTATAGAGTTACGCCTTCTGGTCACCCCTTTGGTATCTTCAGTCTTTTCTTATAGATTTACGCCTTCTGGTCACCCCTTTGGTATCTTCAATCTTTTCTTATAGAGTTACGTCTTATGATCACCCCTTTGGTATATTCAATCTTTCCTTATAGAGATACGCCTTCTTGTTACCCCTTTGGTATATTCAATCTTTTCCTATAGTTTTACGCCTTCTGGTCACCCCTTTGGTATCTTCAATCTTTTCTTATTGATTTACACCTTCTGGTCACCCCTTTGGTATCTTCCATCTTTTCTTATAGAGTTGCGCCTTCTGGTCACCCCTTTGGTATATTCAATCTTTCCTAATAGACTTACGCCTTCTGGTCACCCCTTTGGTATCTTCAATCTTTTTTTTAGAGCTACGTCCTCTGGTCAACCCTTTGGTATCTTCAATCTTTTCTATTAGATTTATGCCTTCTGGTCACCCCTTTGTTATCTTCATTCTTTTCTTATAGATTTACGCCGTCTGATCGCCCTTTTGGTATCTTCAATCTTTTCGTTTAGATATACGCCTTCTGGTCACCCCTTTGGTATCTTCAATCTTTTCTTATAGATTTACCTCTTCTGGTCACCCCTTTGGTATCTTCAATCTTTTCTTATAGAGTTACGCCTTATGATCACCCCTTTGGTATATTCAGTCTTTTCTTATAGAGTTACGCCTTCTGGTCACCCCTTTGGTATCTTCAGTCTTTTCTTATAGATTTACGCCTTCTGGTCACCCCTTTGGTATCTTCAATCTTTTCTAATAGAGTTACGCCTTATGATCACCCCTTTGGTATATTCAATCTTTCTTAATAGAGTTACGCCTTCTGGTTACCCCTTTGGTATATTCAATCTTTTCCTATAGTTTTACGTCTTCTGATCACCCCTTTGGTATCTTCAATCTTTTCTTATTGATTTACACCATCTGGTCACCCCTTTGGTATCTTCCATCTTTCTTTATATAGTTACGCCTTCTGGTCACCCCTTTGGTATCTTCAATCTTGTCATATATATTTACGCCTTCTGGTCACCCCTTTGGTATCTTCAATCTTTTCCTATAGAGTTACGCCTTTTGGTCAACCCTTTGGTATCTTCAATCTTTTCTTATAGATTGACGCCTTCTGGTCACCTCTTTGGTATCTTCAATCTTTTCCTATAGAGTTACGCCTTCTGGTCACCCCTTTGGTATCTTCAATCTTTTCCTATAGAGTTACGCCTTCTGGTCAACCCTTTGGTATCTTCAATCTTTTCTTATAGATTGACGGCTTCTGGTCACCCCTTTGGTATCTTCAATCTTTTCTTATAGATATACGCCTTCTGGTCACCCCTTTGGTATCTTCAATCTTTTCTTATAGATTGACTCCTTCTGGTCACCCCTTTGGTATCTTCAGTCTTTTCTTATATATTTACGCCTGATGGTCACCCCTTTGGTATCTTCAATCTTTTCTAATAGAGTTACGCCTTATGATCACCCCTTTGGTATCTTCAATCTTTTCTTATTGATTTACACCTTCTGGTCACCTCTTTGGTATCTTCAACCTTTTCTTATAGAGTTACGCCTTTTGGTCACACCTTTGGTACATTCAGTCCTTTCTTATAGATTTACGCCTTCTGGTCAACTGTTTGGTATCGTCACTCTTTTCTTATAGATTTACACCTTCTGGTCACCGCTTTGGTATCTTCAATCTTTTCTTATAGATTGACGGCTTCTGGTCACCCCTTTGGTATCTTCAATCTTTTCTTATAGATATACGCCTTCTGGTCACCCCTTTGGTATCTTCAATCTTTTCTTATAGATTGACTCCTTCTGGTCACCCCTTTGGTATCTTCAGTCTTTTCTTATATATTTACGCCTGATGGTCACCCCTTTGGTATCTTCAATCTTTTCTAATAGAGTTACGCCTTATGATCACCCCTTTGGTATCTTCAATCTTTTCTTATTGATTTACACCTTCTGGTAACCTCTTTGGTATCTTCAACCTTTTCTTATAGAGTTACGCCTTTTGGTCACACCTTTGGTACATTCAGTCCTTTCTTATAGATTTACGCCTTCTGGTCAACTGTTTGGTATCTTCACTCTTTTCTTATAGATTTACACCTTCTGGTCACCCCTTTGGTACATTCAATCTTTCCTTAAAGATTTACGCCTTCTGGTCAACCATTTGGTATCTTCAATCTTTTCTTATTGATTTACACCTTCTGGTCACCCCTTTGGTATCTTCAACCTTTTCTTATAGAGTTACGCTTTTTGGTCACACCTTTGGTATCTTCAGTCTTTTCTTATAGATGTACGCCTTCTGGTCACCCCTTTGGTATCTTCAGTCTTTTCTTATAGAGTTATGCCTTCTGGTCACCCCTTTGGTATCTTCAATCTTTTCTTATAGATCCATGCCTTCTGGTCACACCTTTGTTATCTTCAATCTTTTCTTATATATTTACACCTTCTGATCACCCCTTTGGTATCTTCAATCTTTCCTTATAGATTTACGCCTTCTGGTCATCTCTTTGGTGTCTTGAATCTTTTCTTATAGCGTTATGCCTTCTGGTCACCCCTTTGGTATCTTCAATCTTTTTTTATAGATCCACGCCTTCTGGTCAACCCTTTGTTATCTTCAATCTTTTCTTATATATTTACACCTTCTGATCACCCCTTTGGTATCTTCAATCTTTTCTTATAGAGTTACGCCTTCTGGTAACCCATTTGGTATATTCAGTCTTTTCTTATAGAGTTACGCCCTCTGGTCACCCCTTTGGTATCTTCAATCATTTCTTATAGAGTTACGCCTTCTGGTCACACCTTTGGTATCTTCAATCTTGTCATATATATTTACGCCTTCTGGTCACCCCTTTGGTATCTTCAATCTTTCTTTATATAGTTACGCCTTCTGGTCACCCCTTTGGTATCTTCAATCTTGTCATATATATTTACGCCTTCTGGTCACCCCTTTGGTATCTTCAATCTTTTCCTATAGAGTTACGCCTTCTGGTCAACCCTTTGGTATCTTCAATCTTTTCTTATAGATTGACGCCTTCTGGTCACCCCTTTGGTATCTTCAATCTTTTCCTATAGAGTTACGCCTTCTGGTCACCCCTTTGGTATCTTCAATCTTTTCTAATAGAGTTACGCCTTATGATCACCCCTTTGGTATCTTAAATCTTTTCTAATAGATTTACGCTTTCTGGTCACCCCTTTGGTATCTTCAATCTTTTCTTATTGATTTACACCTTCTGGTCACCTCTTTGGTATCTTCAACCTTTTCTAATAGAGTTACGCCTTTTGGTCACACCTTTGGTACATTCAGTCTTTTCTTATAGATTTATGCCTTCTGGTCAACCGTTTGGTATCTTCACTCTTTTCTTATAGATTTACACCTTCTGGTCACCCCTTTGGTACATTCAGTCTTTTCTTAAAGATTTACGCCTTCTGGTCAACCATTTGGTATCTTCAATCTTTTCTTATTGATTTACACCTTCTGGTGACCCCTTTGGTATCTTCAACCTTTTCTTATAGAGTTACCCCTTTTGGGCACACCTTTGGTACCTTCAATCTTTTCTTATAGATGTACGCCTGATGGTCACCCCTTTGGTATCTTCAGTCTTTTCTTATAGAGTTATGCCTACTGGTCACCCCTTTGGTATCTTCAATCTTTTCTTATAGATCCACGCGTTCTGGTCACCCCTTTGGTATCTTCGGTCTTTTCTTATAGATTTACGCCTTCTGGTCACCCCTTTGGTATCTTCAATCTTTTCTTATAGAGTTACGCCTTATGATCACCCCTTTGGTATCTTCAATCTTTCCTAATAGTGATACGCCTTCTTGTTACCCCTTTGGTATATTCAATCTTTTCCTATTGTTTTACGCCTTCTAGTCACCCCTTTGGTATCTTCAATCTTTTCTTATAGATTTACACCTTCTGGTCACCCCTTTGGTATATTCAGTCTTTTCTTATAGAGTTACGCCTTCTGGTCACCCCTTTGGTATCTTCAGTCTTTTCTTATATATTTACGCCTGATGGTCACCCCTTTACTATCTTCAATCTTTTCTTATAGAGTTAAGCCTTATGATCACCCCTTTGGTATATTCAGTCTTTTCTTATAGAGTTACGCCTTCTGGTCACCCCTTTGGTATCTTCAGTCTTTTCTTATAGATTTACGCCTTCTGGTCACCCCTTTGGTATCTTCAATCTTTTCTTATAGAGTTACGTCTTATGATCACCCCTTTGGTATATTCAATCTTTCCTTATAGAGATACGCCTTCTTGTTACCCCTTTGGTATATTCAATCTTTTCCTATAGTTTTACGCCTTCTGGTCACCCCTTTGGTATCTTCAATCTTTTCATATTGATTTACACCTTCTGGTCACCCCTTTGGTATCTTCCATCTTTTCTTATAGAGTTGCGCCTTCTGGTCACCCCTTTGGTATATTCAATCTTTCCTAATAGACTTACGCCTTCTGGTCACCCCTTTGGTATCTTCAATCTTTTCTTATAGCGTTACGCCTTCTGGTCACCCCTTAAGTATCTTCAATCTTTTCTTATAGCGTTACGCCTTCTGGTCACCCCTTTAGTATCTTCAATCTTTTCTTATAGAGTTATGCCTTCTGGTCACCCCTTTAGTATCTTCAATCTTTTCTGATAGAGATACGCCTTCTGGTCACCCCTTTAGTATCTTCAATCTTTTCTTATAGCGTTACGCCTTCTGGTCACCTCTTTGGTATCTTCATTTTTTTCTTATAGAGTTACTCCTTCTGGTCACCCCTTTGATATCTTCAATCTTTTCTTATAGAGTTATGCCTTCTGGTCACCCCTTTGGTATCTTCAGTCTTTTCTTATAGAGTTATGCCTTCTGGTCACCCCTTTGGTATCTTCAATCTTTTCTTATAGCGTTGCGCCTTCTGGTCACCCCTTTAGTATCTTCAACCTTTTCTTATAGCGTTACGCCTTCTGGTCACCCCTTTAGTATCTTCAATCTTTCTTTATAGAGTTACGCCTTCTGGTCACCCCTTTGGTATCTTCAATCTTTTCCTATAGAGTTATGCCTTCTGGTCAACCCTTTGATATCTTCAGTCTTTTCTTATATATTTACGCCTGATGATCACCCCTTTACTATCTTCAGTCTTTTCTTATTGATTTACACCTTCTGGTCACCTCTTTGGTATCTTCAACCTTTTCTTATAGAGTTACGCCTTTTCGTCACACCTTTGGTACATTCAGTCTTTTCTTATAGATTTACGCCTTCTGGTCAACCGTTTGGTATCTTCACTCTTTTCTTATAGATTTACACCTTCTGGTCACCCCTTTGGTACATTCAGTCTTTTCTTAAAGATTTACGCCTTCTGGTCAACCATTTGGTATCTTCAATCTTTTCTTATTGATTTATACCTTCTGGTCACCCCTTTGGTATCTTCAACCTTTTCTTATAGAGTTACGCCTTTTGGTCACACCTTTGGTACATTCAGTCTTTTCTTATAGATGTACGCCTTCTGGTCATCCCTTTGGTATCTTCAGTTTTTTCTTATAGGGTTATGCCTTCTCGTCACCCCTTTGGTATCTTCAATCTTTTCTTATAGATCCACGCCTTCTGGTCACCCCTTTGTTATCTTCAATCTTTCCTTATATATTTACGCCTTCTGATCACCCCTTTGGTATCTTCAATCTTTCCTTATAGATTTACGCCTTCTGGTCATCTCTTTGGTGTCTTCAATCATTTCTTATAGAGTTACGTCTTCTGGTCACCCCTTTGGTATCTTCAATCTTTTCTTATAGATTGACGCCTTCTGGTCACCCCTTTGGTATCTTCAATCATTTCTTATAGAGTTACGCCCTCTGGTCACCCCTTTGGTATCTTCAATCATTTCTTATAGAATTACGCCTTCTGGTCACCCCTTTGGTATCTTCAATCTTTTCTTATAGATTGACCTCTTCTGGTCACCCCTTTGGTATCTTCAATCTTTCTTTATAGAGCTACGTCTTCTGGTCACCCCTTTGGTATCTTTAATCTTTTCTTATAGATTTACACCTTCTGATCACCCCTTTGGTATATTCAGTCTTTTCTTATAGAGTTACGCCTTCTGGTCACCCCTTTGGTATCTTCAATCTTTTCTTATAGATTTACACCTTCTGGTCACCCCTTTGGTATCTTCAGTCTTTTCTGATAGAGTTACGCCTTCTGGTCACCCCTTTGGTATCTTCAGTCTTTTCTTATATATTTACGCCTGATGGTCACCCCTTTACTATCTTCAATCTTTTCTTATAGAGTTAAGCCTTATGATCACCCCTTTGGTATATTCAGTCTTTTCTTATAGAGTTACGCCTTCTGGTCACCCCTTTGGTATCTTCAGTCTTTTCTTATAGATTTACGCCTTCTGGTCACCCCTTTGGTATCTTCAATCTTTTCTTATAGACTTACGCCTTATGATCACCCCTTTGGTATATTCAATCTTTCCTAATAGAGATACGCCTTCTTGTTACCCCTTTGGTATCTTCAATCTTTTCTTATAGAGTTACGCCTTATGATCACCCCTTTGGTATATTCAATCTTTCCTAATAGAGTTACGCCTTCTGGTCATCTCTTTGGTGTCTTCAATCATTTCTTATAGAGTTACGTCTTCTGGTCACCCCTTTGGTATCTTCAATCTTTTCTTATTGATTTACACCTTCTGGTCACCCCTTTGGTATCTTCCATCTTTTCTTATAGAGTTGCGCCTTCTGGTCACCCCTTTGGTATATTCAATCTTTCCTAATAGACTTACGCCTTCTAGTCACCCCTTTGGTATCTTCAATCTTTTCTTATAGCGTTACGCCTTCTGGTCACCCCTTTAGTATCTTCAATCTTTTCTTATAGCGTTACGCCTTCTGGTCACCCCTTTAGTATCTTCAATCTTTTCTAATAGAGTTATGCCTTCTGGTCACCCCTTTAGTATCTTCAATCTTTTCTGATAGGGTTACGCCTTCTGGTCACGCCTTTCGTATCTTCAATCTTTTCTTATAGCGTTACGCCTTCTGGTCACACCTTTGGTATCTTCATTTTTTTCTTATAGAGTTACTCCTTCTGGTCACCCCTTTGGTATCTTCAGTCTTTTCTTATAGAGTTATGCCTTCTGGTCACCCCTTTGGTATCTTCAATCTTTTCTTATAGCGTTAAGCCTTCTGGTCACCCCTTTAGTATCTTCAATCTTTTCTTATAGCGTTACGCCTTCTGGTCACCCCTTTAGTATCTTCAATCTTTCTTTATAGAGTTACGCCTTCTGGTCACCCCTTTGGTATCTTCAATCTTTTCCTATAGAGTTACGCCTTCTGGTCAACCCTTTGGTATCTTCAATCTTTTCATATAGAGTTACGCCTTCTGGTCACCCCTTTGGTATCTTCAGTCTTTTCTTATATATTTACGCCTGATGGTCACCCCTTTGCTATCTTCAATCTTTTCTTATAGAGTTAAGCCTTATGATCACCCCTTTGGTATATTCAGTCTTTTTTTATAGAGTTACGCCTTCTGGTCACCCCTTTGGTATCTTCAGTCTTTTCTTATAGATTTACGCCTTCTGATCACCCCTTTGGTATCTTCAATCTTTTCTTATAGAGTTACGCCTTATGATCACCCCTTTGGTATATTCAATCTTTCCTAATAGAGTTACGCCTTCTGGTTACCACTTTGGTATATTCAATCTTTTCCTATAGTTTTACGCCTTCTGGTCACCCCTTTGGTATCTTCAATCTTTTTTTATTGATTTACACCTTCTGGTCACCCCTTTGGTATCTTCCATCTTTTCTTATAGAGTTGCGCCTTCTGTTCACCCATTTGGTATATTCAGTCTTTCCTAATAGAGTTACGCCTTCTGGTCACCCCTTTGATATCTTCAATCTTTTTTTTAGAGCTACGTCCTCTGGTCAACCCTTTGGTATCTTCAATCTTTTCTATTAGATTTATGCCTTCTGGTCACCCCTTTGTTATCTTCATTCTTTTCTTATAGATTTACGCCGTCTGATCGCCCTTTTGGTATCTTCAATCTTTTCGTTTAGATATACGCCTTCTGGTCACCCCTTTGGTATCTTCAATCTTTTCTTATAGATTTACCCCTTCTGGTCACCCCTTTGGTATCTTCAATCTTTTCTTATAGAGTTACGCCTTATGATCACCCCTTTGGTATATTCAGTCTTTTCTTATAGAGTTACGCCTTCTGGTCACCCCTTTGGTATCTTCAGTCTTTTCTTATAGATTTACGCCTTCTGGTCACCCCTTTGGTATCTTCAATCTTTTCTAATAGAGTTACGCCTTATGATCACCCCTTTGGTATATTCAATCTTTCTTTATAGAGTTACGCCTTCTGGTTACCCCTTTGGTATATTCAATCTTTTCCTATAGTTTTACGTCTTCTGATCACCCCTTTGGTATCTTCAATCTTTTCTTATTGATTTACACCTTCTGGTCACCCCTTTGGTATCTTCCATCTTTCTTTATATAGTTACGCCTTCTGGTCACCCCTTTGGTATCTTCAATCTTGTCATATATATTTACGCCTTCTGGTCACCCCTTTGGTATCTTCAATCTTTTCCTATAGAGTTACGCCTTCTGGTCAACCCTTTGGTATCTTCAATCTTTTCTTATAGATTGACGCCTTCTGGTCACCTCTTTGGTATCTTCAATCTTTTCCTATAGAGTTACGCCTTCTGGTCACCCCTTTGGTATCTTCAATCTTTTCCTATAGAGTTACGCCTTCTGGTCAACCCTTTGGTATCTTCAATCTTTTCTTATAGATTGACGGCTTCTGGTCACCCCTTTGGTATCTTCAATCTTTTCTTATAGATATACGCCTTCTGGTCACCCCTTTGGTATCTTCAATCTTTTCTTATAGATTGACTCCTTCTGGTCACCCCTTTGGTATCTTCAGTCTTTTCTTATATATTTACGCCTGATGGTCACCCCTTTGGTATCTTCAATCTTTTCTAATAGAGTTACGCCTTATGATCACCCCTTTGGTATCTTCAATCTTTTCTTATTGATTTACACCTTCTGGTCACCTCTTTGGTATCTTCAACCTTTTCTTATAGAGTTACGCCTTTTGGTCACACCTTTGGTACATTCAGTCCTTTCTTATAGATTTACGCCTTCTGGTCAACTGTTTGGTATCGTCACTCTTTTCTTATAGATTTACACCTTCTGGTCACCGCTTTGGTATCTTCAATCTTTTCTTATAGATTGACGGCTTCTGGTCACCCCTTTGGTATCTTCAATCTTTTCTTATAGATATACGCCTTCTGGTCACCCCTTTGGTATCTTCAATCTTTTCTTATAGATTGACTCCTTCTGGTCACCCCTTTGGTATCTTCAGTCTTTTCTTATATATTTACGCCTGATGTTCACCCCTTTGGTATCTTCAATCTTTTCTAATAGAGTTACGCCTTATGATCACCCCTTTGGTATCTTCAATCTTTTCTTATTGATTTACACCTTCTGGTCACCTCTTTGGTATCTTCAACCTTTTCTTATAGAGTTACGCCTTTTGGTCACACCTTTGGTACATTCAGTCCTTTCTTATAGATTTACGCCTTCTGGTCAACTGTTTGGTATCTTCACTCTTTTCTTATAGATTTACACCTTCTGGTCACCCCTTTGGTACATTCAATCTTTTCTTAAAGATTTACGCCTTCTGGTCAACCATTTGGTATCTTCAATCTTTTCTTATTGATTTACACCTTCTGGTCACCCCTTTGGTATCTTCAACCTTTTCTTATAGAGTTACGCTTTTTGGTCACACCTTTGGTATCTTCAGTCTTTTCTTATAGATGTACGCCTTCTGGTCACCCCTTTGGTATCTTCAGTCTTTTCTTATAGAGTTATGCCTTCTGGTCACCCCTTTGGTATCTTCAATCTTTTCTTATAGATCCATGCCTTCTGGTCACACCTTTGTTATCTTCAATCTTTTCTTATATATTTACACCTTCTGATCACCCCTTTGGTATCTTCAATCTTTCCTTATAGATTTACGCCTTCTGGTCATCTCTTTGGTGTCTTGAATCTTTTCTTATAGCGTTATGCCTTCTGGTCACCCCTTTGGTATCTTCAATCTTTTTTTATAGATCCACGCCTTCTGGTCAACCCTTTGTTATCTTCAATCTTTTCTTATATAATTACACCTTCTGATCACCCCTTTGGTATCTTCAATCTTTTCTTATAGATTTACACCTTCTGATTACCCCTTTGGTATCTTCAATCTTTTCTTATAGAGTTACGCCTTCTGGTAACCCCTTTGGTATATTCAGTCTTTTCTTATAGAGTTACGCCCTCTGGTCACCCCTTTGGTATCTTCAATCATTTCTTATAGAGTTACGCCTTCTGGTCACACCTTTGGTATCTTCAATCTTGTCATATATATTTACGCCTTCTGGTCACCCCTTTGGTATCTTCAATCTTTCTTTATATAGTTACGCCATCTGGTCACCCCTTTGGTATCTTCAATCTTGTCATATATATTTACGCCTTCTGGTCACCCCTTTGGTATCTTCAATCTTTTCCTATAGAGTTACGCCTTCTGGTCAACCCTTTGGTATCTTCAATCTTTTCTTATAGATTGACGCCTTCTGGTCACCCCTTTGGTATCTTCAATCTTTTCCTATAGAGTTACGCCTTCTGGTCACCCCTTTGGTATCTTCAATCTTTTCCTATAGAGTTACGCCTTCTGGTCAACCCTTTGGTATCTTCAATTTTTTCCTATAGAGTTACGCCTTCTGGTCAACCTTTTGGTATCTTCAATCTTTTCTTATAGATTGACGCCTTCTGATCACCCCTTTGGTATCTTCAATCTTTTCTTATAGATATACGCCTTCTGGTCACCCCTTTGGTATCTTCAATCTTTTCTTATAGATATACGCCTTCTGGTCACCCCTTTGGTATCTTCAGTCTTTTCTTATAGATGTACGCCTTCTGGTCACCCCTTTGGTATCTTCAGTCTTTTCTTATAGAGTTATGCCTTCTGGTCACCCCTTTGGTATCTTCAATCTTTTCTTATAGATTTACACCTTCTGGTCACCCCTTTGGTATATTCAGTCTTTTCTTATATATTTACGCCTGATGGTCACCCCTTTGCTATCTTCAATCTTTTCTTATAGAGTTACGCCTTATGATCACCCCTTTGGTATATTCAGTCTTTTCTTATAGAGTTACGCCTTATGATCACCCCTTTGGTATCTTAAATCTTTTCTAATAGATTCACGCCTTCTGGTCACCCCTTTGGTATCTTCAATCTTTTCTTATAGATATACGCCTTCTGGTCACCCCTTTGGTATCTTCAGTCTTTTCTTATTGATTTACACCTTCTGGTCACCCCTTTGGTATCTTCAACCTTTTCTTATAGAGTTACGCTTTTTGGTCACACCTTTGGTACATTCAGTCTTTTCTTATAGATGTACGCCTTCTGGTCACCCCTTTGGTATCTTCAGTCTTTTCTTATAGAGTTATGCCTTCTGGTCACTCCTTTGGTATCTTCAATCTTTTCTTATAGATCCACGCCTTCTGGTCACCCCTTTGTTATCTTCAATCTTTTCTTATATATTTACACCTTCTGATCACCCCTTTGGTATCTTCAATCTTTCCTCATAGATTTACGCCTTCTGGTCCTCTCTTTGGTGTCTTGAATCTTTTCTTATAGCGTTATGCCTTCTGGTCACCCCTTTGGTATCTTCAATCTTTTCTTATAGATCCACGCCTTCTGGTCACCCCTTTGTTATCTTCAATCTTTTCTTATATATTTACACCCTCTGATCACCCCTTTGGTATCTTCAATCTTTTCTTATAGATTTACACCTTCTGATCACCCCTTTGGTATCTTCAATCTTTTCTTATAGAGTTACGCCTTCTGGTCATCCCTTTGGTATCTTCAATCATTTCTTATAGAGTTACGTCTTCTGGTTACCCCTTTGGTATCTTCAATCTTTTCTTATAGATTGACGCCTTCTGGCCACCCCTTTGGTATCTTCAATCATTTCTTATAGAGTTACGCCCTCTGGTCACCCCTTTGGTATCTTCAATCATTTCTTATAGAGTTACGCCTTCTTGTCACCCCTTTGGTATCTTCAATCTTTTCTCATAGATTGACCCCTTCTGGTCACCCCTTTGGTATCTTCAATCTTTCTTTATAGAGCTACGCCTTCTGGTCACCCCTTTGATATCTTTAATCTTTTCTTATAGATTTACACCTTCTGATCACCCCTTTGGTATATTCAGTCTTTTCTTATAGAGTTACTTCTTCTGGTCACCCCTTTGGTATCTTCAATCTTTTCTTATAGATTTACACCTTCTGGTCAACCCTTTGGTATATTCAGTCTTTTCTTATAGAGTTACGCCTTCTGGTCTCCCCTTTGGTATCTTCAGTCTTTTCTTATATATTTACGCCTGATGGTCACCCCTTTGCTATCTTCAATCTTTTCTTATAGAGTTACGCCTTATGATCACCCCTTTGGTATATTCAGTCTTTTCTTATATATTTACGCCTTCTGGTCACCCCTTTGGTATATTCAGTCTTTTCTTATAGAGTTACGCCTTCTGGTCACCCCTTTGGTATCTTCAATCTTTTCTTATAGATTGACGCCTTCTGGTCACCCCTTTGGTATCTTCAGTCTTTTCTTATATATTTACGCCTGATGGTCACCCCTTTGGTATCTTCAATCTTTTCTAATAGAGTTACGCCTTATGATCACCCCTTTGGTATCTTAAATCTTTTCTGATAGATTCACGCCTTCTGGTCACCCCTTTGGTATCTTCAATCTTTTCTTATTGATTTACACCTTCTGGTCACCTCTTTGGTATCTTCAACCTTTTCTTATAGAGTTACGCCTTTTGGTCACACCTTTGGTACATTCAGTCTTTTCTTATAGATTTACGTCTTCTGGTCAACCGTTTGGTATCTTCAATCTTTTCTTATTGATTTACACCTTCTGGTCACCCCTTTGGTATCTTCAACCTTTTCTTATAGAGTTACGCCTTTTGGTCACACCTTTGGTACGTTCAGTCTTTTCTTATAGAATTACGCCTTCTGGTCACCCCTTTGGTATCTTCAGTCTTTTCTTATAGAGTTATGCCTTCTGGTCACCCCTTTGGTATCTTCAATCTTTTCTTTTAGATTTACACCTTCTGGTCACCCCTTTGGTATATTCAGTCTTTTCTTATATATTTACGCCTGATGGTCACCCCTTTGCTATCTTCAATCTTTTCTTATAGAGTTACGCCTTATGATGACCCCTTTGGTATATTCAGTCTTTTCTTATAGAGTTACGCCTTATGATCACCCCTTTGGTATCTTAAATCTTTTCTAATAGATTCACGCCTTCTGGTCACCCCTTTGGTATCTTCAATCTTTTCTTATTGATTTACACCTTCTGGTCACCTCTTTGGTATCTTCAACCTTTTCTTATAGAGTTACGCCTTTTGGTCACACCTTTGGTACATTCAGTCTTTTCTTATAGATTTACGCCTTCTGGTCAACTGTTTGGTATCTTCACTCCTTTCTTATAGATTTACACCTTCTGGTCACCCCTTTGGTACATTCATTCTTTTCTTAAAGATTTACGCCTTCTGGTCAACCATTTGGTATCTTCAATCTTTTCTTATTGATTTACACCTTCTGGTCACCCCTTTGGTATCTTCAACCTTTTCTTATAGAGTTACGCCTTTTGGTCACACCTTTGGTACATTCAGTCTTTTCTTATAGATGTACGCCTTCTGGTCACCCCTTTCGTATCTTCAGTCTTTTCTTATCGAGTTATGCCTTCTGGTCACCCCTTTGGTATCTTCACACTTTTCTTATAGATCCACGCCTTCTGGTCACCCCTTTGTTATCTTCAATCTTTTCTTATATATTTACACCTTCTGATCACCCCTTTGGTATCTTCAATCTTTCCTTATAGATTTACGCCTTCTGGTCATCTCTTTGGTGTCTTGAATCTTTTCTTATAGCGTTATGCCTTCTGGTCACCCCTTTGGTATCTTCAATCTTTTCTAATAGATCCACGCCTTCTGGTCACCCCTTTGTTATCTTCAATCTTTTCTTATATATTTACACCTTCTGATCACCCCTTTGGTATCTTCAATCTTTTCTTATAGATTTACACCTTCTGGTCACCCCTTTGGTATATTCAGTCTTTTCTTATAGAGTTATGCCTTCTGGTCACCCCTTTGGTATCTTCAGTCTTTTCTTATATATTTACGCCTGATGGTCACCCCTTTGCTATCTTCAATCTTTTCTTATAGAGTTACGCCTTATGATCACCCCTTTGGTATATTCAGTCTTTTCTTATAGAGTTACGCCTTCTGGTCATCCCTTTGGTATCTTCAATCATTTCTTATAGAGTTACGTCTTCTGGTCACCCCTTTGGTATCTTCAATCTTTTCTTATAGATTGACGCCTTCTGGTCACCCCTTTGGTATCTTCAATCATTTCTTATAGAGTTACGCCCTCTGGTCACCCCTTTGGTATATTCAATCATTTCTCATAGAATTACGCCTTCTGGTCACCCCTTTGGTATCTTCAATCTTTTCTTATAGATTGACCCCTTCTGGTCACCCCTTTGGTATCTTCAATCTTTTCTTATATATTTACACCTTCTGATCACCCCTTTGGTATCTTCAATCTTTTCTTATAGATTTACACCTTCTGGTCACCCCTTTGGTATATTCAGTCTTTTCTTATAGAGTTATGCCTTCTGGTCACCCCTTTGGTATCTTCAGTCTTTTCTTATATATTTACGCCTGATGGTCACCCCTTTGGTATCTTCAATCATTTCTTATAGATTTACGCCCTCTGGTCACCCCTTTGGTATCTTCAATCATTTCTTATAGAATTACGCCTTCTGGTCACCCCTTTGGTATCTTCAATCTTTTCTTATAGATTGACCCCTTCTGGTCACCCCTTTGGTATCTTCAATCTTTCTTTATAGAGCTACGCCTTCTGGTCACCCCTTTGGTATCTTTAATCTTTTCTTATAGATTTACACCTTCTGATCACCCCTTTGGTATATTCAGTCTTTTCTTATAGAGTTACGCCTTCTTGTCACCCCTTTGGTATCTTCATTCTTTTCTTATAGAGTTACGCCTTCTGGTCATCCCTTTTGTATCTTCAATCATTTCTTATACAGTTACGTTTTCTGGTCACCCCTTTGGTATCTTCAATCTTTTCTTATAGATCCACGCCTTCTGGTCACCCCTTTGTTATCTTCAATCTTTTCTTATATATTTACACCTTCTGATCACCCCTTTGGTATCTTCAATCTTTCCTTATAGATTTACGCCTTCTGGTCATCTCTTTGGTGTCTTGAATCTTTTCTTATAGCGTTATGCCTTCTGGTCACCCCTTTGGTATCTTCAATCTTTTCTTATAGATCCACCCCTTCTGGTCACCCCTTTGTTATCTTCAATCTTTTCTTATATATTTACACCTTCTGATCACCCCTATGGTATCTTCAATCTTTTCTTATAGATTTACACCTTCTGATCACCCCTTTGGTATCTTCAATCTTTTCTTATAGAGTTACGCCTTCTGGTAACCCCTTTGGTATATTCAGTCTTTTCTTATAGAGTTACGCCCTCTGGTCACCCCTTTGGTATCTTCAATCATTTCTTATAGAGTTACGCCTTCTGGTCACACCTTTGGTATCTTCAATCTTGTCATATATATTTACACCTTCTGGTCACCCCTTTGGTATCTTCAATCTTTCTTTATATAGTTACGCCTTCTGGTCACACCTTTGGTATCTTCAATCTTGTCATATATATTTACGCCTTCTGGTCACCCCTTTGGTATCTTCAATCTTTTCCTATAGAGTTACGCCTTCTGGTCAACCCTTTGGTATCTTCAATCTTTTCTTATAGATTGACGCCTTCTGGTCACCCCTTTGGTATCTTCAATCTTTTCCTATAGAGTTACGCCTTCTGGTCACCCCTTTGGTATCTTCAATCTTTTCCTATAGAGTAACGCCTTCTGGTCAACCCTTTGGTATCTTCAATCTTTTCCTATAGAGTTACGCCTTCTGGTCAACCCTTTGGTATCTTCATTCTTTTCTTATAGATTGACGCCTTCTGATCACCCCTTTGGTATCTTCAATCTTTTCTTATAGATTGACGGCTTCTGGTCACCCCTTTGGTATCTTCAATCTTTTCTTATAGATATACGCCTTCTGGTCACCCCTTTGGTATCTTCAATCTTTTCTTATAGATTGACGCCTTCTGGTCACCCCTTTGGTATCTTCAGTCTTTTCTTATATATTTACGCCTGATGGTCACCCCTTTGGTATCTTCAATCTTTTCTAATAAAGTTACGCCTTATGATCACCCCTTTGGTATCTTAAATCCTTTCTAATAGATTTACGCCTTCTGGTCACACCTTTGGTATCTTCAATCTTTTCTTATTGATTTACACCTTCTGGTCACCTCTTTGGTATCTTCAACCTTTTCTTATAGAGTTACGCCTTTTGGTCACCCCTTTGGTACATTCAGTCTTTTCTTAAAGATTTACGCCTTCTGGTCAACCATTTGGTATCTTCAATCTTTTCTTATTGGTTTACACCTTCTGGTCACCCCTTTGGTATCTTCAACCTTTTCTTATAGAGTTACGCTTTTTGGTCACACCTTTGGTACATTCAGTCTTTTCTTATAGATGTACGCCTTCTGGTCACCCCTTTAGTATCTTCAGTCTTTTCTTATAGAGTTATGCCTTCTGGTCACCCCTTTGGTATCTTCAATCTTTTCTTATAGATCCACGCCTTCTGGTCACCCCTTTGTTATCTTCAATCTTTTCTTATATATTTACACCTTCTGATCACCCCTTTGGTATCTTCAATCTTTCCTCATAGATTTACGCCTTCTGGTCCTCTCTTTGGTGTCTTGAATCTTTTCTTATAGCGTTATGCCTTCTGGTCACCCCTTTGGTATCTTCAATCTTTTCTTATAGATCCACGCCTTCTGGTCACCCATTTGTTATCTTCAATCTTTTCTTATATATTTACACCTTCTGATCACCCCTTTGGTATCTTCAATCTTTTCTTATAGATTTACACCTTCTGATCACCCCTTTGGTATCTTCAATCTTTTCTTATAGAGTTACGCCTTCTGGTCATCCCTTTGGTATCTTCAATCATTTCTTATAGAGTTACGTCTTCTGGTCACCCCTTTGGTATCTTCAATCTTTTCTTATAGATTGACGCCTTCTGGCCACCCCTTTGGTATCTTCAATCATTTCTTATAGAGTTACGCCCTCTGGTCACCCCTTTGGTATCTTCAATCATTTCTTATAGAATTACGCCTTCTGGTCACCCCTTTGGTATCTTCAATCTTTTCTCATAGATTGACCCCTTCTGGTCACCCCTTTGGTATCTTCAATCTTCCTTTATAGAGCTACGCCTTCTGGTCACCCCTTTGATATCTTTAATCTTTTCTTATAGATTTACACCTTCTGATCACCCCTTTGGTATATTCAGTCTTTTCTTATAGAGTTACTTCTTCTGGTCACCCCTTTGGTATCTTCAATCTTTTCTTATAGATTTACACCTTCTGGTCACCCCTTTGGTATATTCAGTCTTTTCTTATAGAGTTACGCCTTCTAATCACCCCTTTGGTATCTTCAGTCTTTTCTTATATATATACGCCTGATGGTCACCCCTTTGGTATCTTCAATCTTTTCTAATAGAGTTACGCCTTATGATCACCCCTTTGGTATCTTAAATCTTTTCTGATAGATTCACGCCTTCTGGTCACCCCTTTGGTATCTTCAATCTTTTCTTAATGATTTACACCTTCTGGTCACCTCTTTGGTATCTTCAATCTTTTCTTATAGAGTTACGCCTTTTGGTCACACCTTTGGTACATTCAGTCTTTTCTTATAGATTTACGTCTTCTGGTCAACCGTTTGGTATCTTCACTCTTTTCTTATAGATTTACACCTTCTGTTCACCCCTTTGGTATCTTCAATCTTTTCTTATTGATTTACACCTTCTGGTCACCCCTTTGGTATCTTCAACCTTTTCTTATAGAGTTACGCCTTTTGGTCACACCTTTGGTACGTTCAGTCTTTTCTTATAGATGTACGCCTTCTGGTCACCCCTTTGGTATCTTCAGTCTTTTCTTATAGAGTTATGCCTTCTGGTCACCCCTTTGGTATCTTCAATCTTTTCTTATAGATTTACACCTTCTGGTCACCCCTTTGGTATATTCAGTCTTTTCTTATAGAGTTACGCCTTCTGGTCACCCCTTTGGTATCTTCAGTCTTTTCTTATATATTTACGCCTGATGGTCACCCCTTTGCTATCTTCAATCTTTTCTTATAGAGTTACGCCTTATGATCACCCCTTTGGTATATTCAGTCTTTTCTTATAGAGTTACGCCTTATGATCACCCCTTTGGTATCTTAAATCTTTTCTAATAGATTCACGCCTTCTGGTCACCCCTTTTGTATCTTCAATCTTTCCTTATTGATTTACACCTTCTGGTCACCTCTTTGGTATCTTCAACCTTTTCTTATAGAGTTACGCCTTTTGGTCACACCTTTGGTACATTCAGTCTTTTCTTATAGATTTACGCCTTCTGGTCAACTGTTTGGTATCTTCACTCTTTTCTTATAGATTTACACCTTCTGGTCACCCCTTTGGTACATTCAGTCTTTTCTTAAAGATTTACGCCTTCTGGTCAACCATTTGGTATCTTCAATCTTTTCTTATTGATTTACACCTTCTGGTCACCCCTTTGGTATCTTCAACCTTTTCTTATAGAGTTACGCCTTTTGGTCACACCTTTGGTACATTCAGTCTTTTCTTATAGATGTACGCCTTCTGGTCACCCCTTTCGTATCTTCAGTCTTTTCTTATAGAGTTATGCCTTCTGGTCACCCCTTTGGTATCTTCAATCTTTTCTTATAGATCCACGCCTTCTGGTCACCCCTTTGTTATCTTCAATCTTTTCTTATATATTTACACCTTCTGATCACCCCTTTGGTATCTTCAATCTTTCCTTATAGATTTACGCCTCCTGGTCATCTCTTTGGTGTCTTGAATCTTTTCTTATAGCGTTATGCCTTCTGGTCACCCCTTTGATATCTTCAATCTTTTCTTATAGATCCACGCCTTCTGGTCACCCCTTTGTTATCTTCAATCTTTTCTTATATATTTACACCTTCTGATCACCCCTTTGGTATCTTCAATCTTTTCTTATAGATTTACACCTTCTGATCACCCCTTTGGTATCTTTAATCTTTTCTTATAGATTTACCCCTTCTGGTCACCCCTTTGGTATATTCAGTCTTTTCTTATAGAGTTATGCCTTCTGGTCACCCCTTTGGTATCTTCAATCTTTTCCTATAGAGTTACGCCTTCTGGTCAACCCTTTGGTATATTCAATCTTTTCCTATAGAGTTACGCCTTCTGGTCAACCTTTTGGTATCTTCAATCTTTTCTTATAGATATACGCCTTCTGGTCACCCCTTTGGTATCTTCAATCTTTTCTTACAGATTGACGCCTTCTGGTCACCCCTTTGGTATCTTCAGTCTTTTCTTATATATTTACGCCTGATGGTCACCCCTTTGCTATCTTCAATCTTTTCTTATAGAGTTACGCCTTATGATCACCCCTTTGGTATATTCAGTCTTTTCTTATAGAGTTACGCCTTCTGGTCATCCCTTTGGTATCTTCAATCATTTCTTATAGAGTTACGTCTTCTGGTCACCCCTTTGGTATCTTCAATCTTTTCTTATAGATTGACTCCTTCTGGTCACCCCTTTGGTATCTTCAATCATTTCTTATAGAGTTACGCCCTCTGGTCACCCCTTTGGTATCTTCAATCATTTCTTATAGAATTACGCCTTCTGGTCACCCCTTTGGTATCTTCAATCTTTTCTTATAGATTGACCCCTTCTGGTCACCCCTTTGGTATCTTCAATCTTTCTTTATAGAGCTAGGCCTTCTGGTCACCCCTTTGGTATCTTTAATCTTTTCTTATAGATTTACACCTTCTGATCACCCCTTTGGTATATTCAGTCTTTTCTTATAGATTTACGCCTTCTGGTCACCCCTTTGGTATCTTCATTCTTTTCTTATAGAGTTACGCCTTCTGTTCATCCCTTTGGTATCTTCAATCATTTCCTATAGAGTTACGTCTTCTGGTCACCCCTTTGGTATCTTCAATCTTTTCTTATAGATCCACGCCTTCTGGTCACCCCTTTGTTATCTTCAATCTTTTCTTATATATTTACACCTTCTGATCACCCCTTTGGTATCTTCAATCTTTCCTTATAGATTTACGCCTTCTGGTCATCTCTTTGATGTCTTGAATCTTTTCTTATAGCGTTATGCCTTCTGGTCACCCCATTGGTATCTTCAATCTTTTCTTATAGATCCACGCCTTCTGGTCACCCATTTGTTATCTTCAATCTTTTCTTATATATTTACACCTTCTGATCACCCCTTTGGTATCTTCAATCTTTTCTTATAGATTTACACCTTCTGATCACCCCTTTGGTATCTTCAATCTTTTCTTATAGAGTTACGCCTTCTGGTCACCCCTTTGGTATCTTCAATCTTTTCTTATAGATTGACGCCTTCTGGTCACCCCTTTGGTAACTTCAATCATTTCTTATAGAGTTACGCCCTCTGGTCACACCTTTGGTATCTTCAATCATTTCTTATAGAATTACGCCTTTTGGTCACCCCTTTGGTATCTTCAATCTTTTCTTATAGATTGACCCCTTCTGGTCACCCCTTTGGTATCTTCAATCTTTCTTTATAGAGCTACGCCTTCTGGTCACTCCTTTGGTATCTTCAATCTTTTCTTATAGATTTACACCTTCTGGTCACCCCTTTGGTATATTCAGTCTTTTCTTATAGAGTTACGCCTTCTGGTCACCCATTTGGTATCTTCAGTCTTTTCTTATATATTTACGCCTGATGGTCACCCCTTTGCTATCTACAAACTTTTCTTATAGAGTTACGCCTTATGATCACCCCTTTGGTATATTCAGTCTTTTCTTATGGAGTTACGCCTTCTGGTCACTCCTTTGGTATCTTCAATCTTTTCTTATAGATTTACACCTTCTGGTCACCCCTTTGGTATATTCAGTCTTTTCTTATAGAGTTACGCCTTCTGGTCACCCCTTTGGTATCTTCAGTCTTTTCTTATATGTTTACGCCTGATGGTCACCCCTTTGCTATCTACAATCTTTTCTTATAGAGTTACGCCTTATGATCACCCCTTTGGTATA
Source organism: Bathymodiolus brooksi (assembly GCA_963680875.1). Classification (NCBI taxonomy): domain Eukaryota; kingdom Metazoa; phylum Mollusca; class Bivalvia; order Mytilida; family Modiolidae; genus Bathymodiolus; species Bathymodiolus brooksi. Next base: position 151,980,977 of record OY804575.1, read on the forward strand.
TTCAGTCTTTTCTGATAGAGTTACGCCTTATGATCACCCCTTTGGTATCTTAAATCTTTTCTAATAGATTCACGCCTTCTGGTCACCCCTTTCGTATCTTCAATCTTTTCTTATTGATTTACAACTTCTGGTCACCTCTTTGGTATCTTCAACCTTTTCTTATAGAGTTACGCATTTTGGTCACACCTTTGGTACATTCAGTCTTTTCTTATAGATTTACGCCTTCTGGTCAACTGTTTGGTATCTTCACTCTTTTCTTATAGATTTACACCTTCTGGTCACCCCTTTGGTACATTCAGTCTTTTCTTAAAGATTTACGCCTTCTGGTCAACCATTTGGTGTCTTCAATCTTTTCTTATTGATTTACACCTTCTGGTCACCCCTTTGGTATCTTCAACCTTTTCTTATAGAGTTACGCCTTTTGGTCACCCCTTTCGTATCTTCAGTCTTTTCTTATAGAGTTATGCCTTCTGGTCACCCCTTTGGTATCTTCAATCTTTTCTTATAGATCCACGCCTTCTGGTCACCCCTTTGTTATCTTCAATCTTTTCTTATATATTTACACCTTCTGATCACCCCTTTGGTATCTTCAATCTTTTCTTATAGATTTACACCTTCTGGTCACCCCTTTGGTATATTCAGTCTTTTCTTATAGAGTTACGCCTTCTGGTCAACCCTTTGGTATCTTCAGTCTTTTCTTATAGATTTACGCCCGATGGTCACCCCTTTGCTAACTTCAATCTTTTCTTATAGAGTTACGCCTTCTGATCACCCCTTTGGTATCTTCAATCTTTTCTTATAGATTTACACCTTCTGGTCACCCCTTTGGTATATTCAGTCTTTTCTTATAGAGTTACGCCTTCTGGTCACCCCTTTGGTATCTTCAGTCTTTTCTTATATATTTACGCCCGATGGTCACCCCTTTGCTAACTTCAATCTTTTCTTATAGAGTTACGCCTTATGATCACCCCTTTGGTATATTCAGTCTTTTCTTATAGATTTACGCCTTCTGGTCATCCCTTTGGTATCTTCAATCATTTCTTATAGAGTTACGTCTTCTGGTCACCCCTTTGGTATCTTCAATCTTTTCTTATAGATTGACGCCTTCTGGTCATCTCTTTGGTGTCTTGAATCTTTTCTTATAGCGTTATGCCTTCTGGTCACCCCATTGGTATCTTCAATCTTTTCTTATAGATCCACGCCTTCTGGTCACCCATTTGTTATCTTCAATCTTTTCTTATATATTTACACCTTCTGATCACCCCTTTGGTATCTTCAATCTTTTCTTATAGATTTACACCTTCTGATCACCCCTTTGGTATCTTCAATCTTTTCTTATAGAGTTACGCCTTCTGGTCACCCCTTTGGTATCTTCAATCTTTTCTTATAGATTGACGCCTTCTGGTCACCCCTTTGGTATCTTCAATCATTTCTTATAGGGTTACGCCCTCTGGTCACCCCTTTGGTATCTTCAATCATTTCTTATAGAATTACGCCTTCTGGTCACCCCTTTGGTATCTTCAATCTTTTCTTATAGATTGACCCCTTCTGGTCACCCCTTTGGTATCTTCAATCTTTCTTTATAGAGCTACGCCTTCTGGTCACTCCTTTGGTATCTTCAATCTTTTCTTATAGATTTACACCTTCTGGTCACCCCTTTGGTATATTCAGTCTTTTCTTATAGAGTTACGCCTTTTGTTACCCCTTTGGTATCTTCAGTCTTTTCTTATATATTTACGCCTGATGGTCACCCCTTTGCTATCTACAATCTTTTCTTATAGAGTTACGCCTTATGATCACCCCTTTGGTATATTCAGTCTTTTCTTATAGAGTTACGCCTTCTGGTCACTCCTTTGGTATCTTCAATCTTTTCTTATAGATTTACACCTTCTGGTCACCCCTTTGGTATATTCAGTCTTTTCTTATAGAGTTACGCCTTCTGGTCACCCCTTTGGTATCTTCAGTCTTTTCTTATATATTTACGCCTGATGGTCACCCCTTTGCTATCTACAATCTTTTCTTATAGAGTTACGCCTTATGATCACCCCTTTGGTATATTCAGTCTTTTCTTATAGAGTTACGCCTTATGATCACCCCTTTGGTATCTTAAATCTTTTCTAATAGATTCACGCCTTCTGGTCACCCCTTTGGTATCCTCAATCTTTTCTTATTGATTTACACCTTCTGGTCATCTCTTTGGTATCTTCAACCTTTTCTTATAGAGTTACGCCTTTTGGTCACACCTTTGGTACATTCAGTCTTTTCTTATAGAGTTACGCCTTCTGGTCAACTGTTTGGTATCTTCACTCTTTTCTTATAGATTTACACCTTCTGTTCACCCCTTTGGTACATTCAGTCTTTTCTTAAAGATTGACGCCTTCCGGTCAACCATTTGGTATCTTCAATCTTTTCTTATTGATTTACACCTTCTGGTCACCCCTTTGGTATCTTCAACCTTTTCTTATAGAGTTACGCCTTTTGGTCACACCTTTGGTACATTCAGTCTTTTCTTATAGATGTACGCCTTCTGGTCACCCCTTTCGTATCTTCAGTCTTTTCTTATAGAGTTATGCCTTCTGGTCACCCCTTTGGTATCTTCAATCTTTTCTTATAGATCCACGCCTTCTGGTCATCCCTTTGTTATCTTCAATCTTTTGTTATATATTTACACCTTCTTATCACCCCTTTGGTATCTTCAATCTTTCCTTATAGATTTACGCCTTCTCGTCATCTCTTTGGTGTCTTGAATCTTTTCTTATAGCGTTATGCCTTCTGGTCACCCCTTTGGTATCTTCAATCTTTTCTTATAGATCCACGCCTTCTGGTCACCCCTTTGTTATCTTCAATCTTTTCTTATATATTTACACCTTCTGATCACCCCTTTGGTATCTTCAATCTTTTCTTATAGATTTACACCTTCTGATCACCCCTTTGGTATCTTCAATCTTTTCTTATAGATTTACACCTTCTGGTGACCCCTTTGGTATATTCAGTCTTTTCTTATAGAGTTACGCCTTCTGGTCACCCCTTTGGTATCTTCAGTCTTTTCTTATATATTTACGCCCGATGGTCACCCCTTTGCTAACTTCAATCTTTTCTTATAGAGTTACGCCTTATGATCACCCCTTTGGTATATTCAGTCTTTTCTTATAGAGTTACGCCTTATGATCACCCCTTTGGTATCTTAAATCTTTTCTAATAGATTCACGCCTTCTGGTCACCCCTTTTGTATCTTCAATCTTTCCTTATTGATTTACACCTTCTGGTCACCTCTTTGGTATCTTCAACCTTTTCTTATAGAGTTACGCCTTTTGGTCACACCTTTGGTACATTCAGTCTTTTCTTATAGATTTACGCCTTCTGGTCAACTGTTTGGTATCTTCACTCTTTTCTTATAGATTTACACCTTCTGGTCACCCCTTTGGTACATTCAGTCTTTTCTTAAAGATTTACGCCTTCTGGTCAACCATTTGGTATCTTCAATCTTTTCTTATTGATTTACACCTTCTGGTCACCCCTTTGGTATCTTCAACCTTTTCTTATAGAGTTACGCCTTTTGGTCACACCTTTGGTACATTCAGTCTTTTCTTATAGATGTACGCCTTCTGGTCACCCCTTTCGTATCTTCAGTCTTTTCTTATAGAGTTACGCCTTATGATCACCCCTTTGGTATATTCAGTCTTTTCTTATAGAGTTACGCCTTCTGGTCACCCCTTTGGTATCTTTAATCTTTTCTTATAGATTTACACCTTCTGATCACCCCTTTGGTATATACAGTCTTTTCTTATAGAGTTACGCCTTCTGGTCACCCCTTTGGTATCTTCATTCTTTTCTTATAGAGTTATGCCTTCTGGTCATCCCTTTGGTATCTTCAATCATTTCTTATAGAGTTACGTCTTCTGGTCACCCCTTTGGTATCTTCAATCTTTTCTTATAGAATGAAGCCTTCTGGTCACCCCTTTGGTATCTTCAATCATTTCTTATAGAATTACGCCTTCTGGTCACCCCTTTGGTATCTTCAATCTTTTCTTATAGATTGACCCCTTCTGGTCACCCCTTTGGTATCTTCAATCTTTCTTTATAGAGCTACGCCTTCTGGTCACCCCTTTGGTATCTTTAATCTTTTCTTATAGATTTACACCTTCTGATCACCCCTTTGGTATATTCAGTCTTTTCTTATAGAGTTACGCCTTCTGGTCACCCCTTTGGTATCTTCAATCTTTTCTTATAGATTTACACCTTCTGGTCACCCCTTTGGTATATTCAGTCTTTTCTTATAGAGTTACGCCTTCTGGTCACCCCTTTGGTATCTCCAGTCTTTTCTTATATATTTACGCCTTCTGGTCACCCCTTTGCTATCTTCAATCTTTTCTTATAGAGTTAAGCCTTATGATCACCCCTTTGGTATATTTAGTCTTTTCTTATAGAGTTACGCCTTATGATCACCCCTTTGGTATCTTAAATCTTTTCTAAT